>SJYX01018315.1:20673-75849 GCA_006410675.1 Oreotragus oreotragus | reverse complement strand
GAGAGTGAAAAAGTTGGCTTAAAGCTCATCATTCAGAAAACGAAGATCATGGCAGGGTCCCATCACTTCATGGGAAATAGATGGGGAAACAGTGGAAAGAGTCTCAGACTTTATGTTTTGTGCTCCAAAATCACTGCAGATGGTGACTGCAGCCATGAAATGAAAAGACGCTTACTCCTTGGAAGGAAAGTTATGACCAACCTAGACACTATATTGAAAAGTAGAGATATTACTTTGCCAACAAAGGTCCATCTGGTCAAGGCTATGGTTTTTCCAGTGGTCATGTATGGATGTGAGAGTTGGACTGCGAAGAAAGCTGAGTGCTGAAGAATTGATGCTTTGGAACTGTGGTGTTGGAGAAGACTCTTGAGAGTCCCTTGGACTGCAAGGAGATCCAACCAGTCCAGCCTAAAGGAGATCAGTCCTGGGTGTCCATTGGAAGGACTGATGCTGAAGCTGAAACTCCAGTACTTTGGCCACCTCATGCGAAGAGTTGACTCATTGGAAAACACCCTGATGCTGGAAGGGATTGGGGGCAGGAGAAGAAGGGGATGACAGAGGATGAGATGGCTGGATGGCATCTGACTTGATGGACATTAGTTTGAGTGAACTCCGGGAGTTGGTGATAGACAGGGAGGCCTGGCATGCTGTGATTCATGGGGTCACAGAGTCAGATACGACTGAGCGACAGAACTGAACTGAACTCCAGTGAACACATAAATAATAAGAAAGGAAAATAAGCTTATTCGTGATATCAAAAAAGTTGTAATGGTCTGGATAGAAAATCAAAGCAATCACAACTTTCCCTTAAGCCAAAGCCTAATCCAGAACAAAGCACTAACTCTTCAATTCTCAGAAGGCCGAGAGAGATGAGGAAGCTGCAAGAAAAAAAAGAAAAGAAAAACCTTAAAACTCACAAAGGTGGATTCATGAGGTTTAAGAGAAAAAAGCCATCTTCATAACATAAAATACAAGGTGAAGCAGCAAGTACTGATGTAGAAGCCATTGCAAGATATCTAGAAGATCATGCTAAGATAATAAATGAAGGTGACCACATTAAATACTAGATTCTCAATGTAGATGAAACAGCTTTACATTGGAAGGAGATATCATCTAAGACATTCATAGCTAGAGAGGAGAAATCAAAGCCCAGCTTCAAAATTTCAAAGGATAGTTTAACTCTGTTAGGAGATAATGCAGCTGGTGACTTTAAGTTGAAACCAATGTTTATTTACCATTCTGAAAATATGAGGGCCCTAAAATTTATGTTAAATGTGTGCTACCTATACTTATCAATAAAACAATGAAGTCTGTATGACAGCACATCTGTTCACAACGTGATTTTCTGAAAATTTAAGCCCACTGTTGAGAGCTACTGCTGAAAAAGAAAAGATATTTCTTTCAAAAAATTACTGCTCACTGACAATGCACTTCATCACCCAAGAGCTCTAATGGAGATGGACATGACTACTGCTAACACAACATCCATTCTACAGCTCATGGCTCAAAGTGTAATTTCAGCTTTCAAGTTTTATTACTTTAGAAATACATTTTGTAAGGCTGCTGCTGCCACACATAGTGATTCCTCTGATGAATCTGGGCAACTAAATTGAAAATTTTCTGAAAAGGACTCACCATTTAAGATGCAATTAGGTACATTCATGATTCATGAGAAGAGGTCAAAATATCAACATTAACAGGAGCTTAGAAGTTGATTCAAATCCTTGTAGATGACTTGAAAGGGTTCATTCTTCAGTGGAGGTTACTGCCACTGCAGATGTGATGGAAACAGTAAAAAAAAAAAAAAAAAAAAAAGACGAGAATTCAATGTGGAGCNTCAAAATATCAACATTAACAGGAGCTTAGAAGTTGATTCAAATCCTTGTAGATGACTTGAAAGGGTTCATTCTTCAGTGGAGGTTACTGCCACTGCAGATGTGATGGAAACAGTAAAAAAAAAAAAAAAAAAAAAGACGAGAATTCAATGTGGAGCTTGAAGATACTACTGAATTGCTGTAATCTCATGATAAAACTTTAGGGAATGAAGAATTGCTTCTTATGAATGAGCACAGAAAGTGGTTTCTTGAGATGGGATCTACTCCTGGTAAAGATGTTGTGAACATTGTTGAAATGACAAGGGATTAGAAATATTATATAAACTTAGTTGCTAAAGCTCCCTGGGTTGGGGAGATTCCCTGAAGAAGGAAATGGCAGTCCACTCCAGTATTCTTGCCTGGGAAATCCCATGGACAGAGGAGCCTGGCAGGCTACAGCCCTTGGGGATGCAAGAGTCAGACATGACTTAGCCACAAAACCACCATGAAAGTAGAATCAGAGTTTGTGAGTATTCACTCCAATTTTGAAAGAAGTTTTACTGTATGTAAAGTGTTAATAAACAACACTGCATGTTACAGAGAAATTGCTCTTGAAAGGAAGAATCAATCAATGCAGCAAACTTCATTGTTGTCTTATTTTCAGAAATTGCTACAATCACTCCTAACCTTCAGCAACCACCACCCTGACAACAATGAAGCAACCATATATGATCCAGTAATTCCACTTCTGGGCATATATTTGGACAAAACTATCATTCAAAAAAGATACATGCACCCCCATGTTCATAGCAGCACTAGTTACAAAGGCCAAGACATGGAAACAGCCTAAATGTTGATCAACAGATGAATGGGTAAAGTAGATGTGTGCATATATACAATAGAATAGTGCTCAGCCATAAAAAAGAATGAAATAAGGTCATTTGCAGCAACATGGGTGGACCTAGAGATGATCAAACACAGCGAAATGAGTCTGAAAGACAGAGACAAATATACAGGATAACTTACACGTGAAATCAAACGTGACACAAATTAACTTATTTATGAAATGGACAGACTCATGGACATAGAGAACCTATTTGTGATTGCCAAGTGGGAGGGGAAGAAAGGGATGGAGTGGGAGATTAGAATTAATAGATGCCAACTAAAATCACTGCAGATGGTGACGGCAGCCATGAAATTAAAAGACGTTTGCTGCTTGGAAAAAAAGTTATGACCAACCTAGATAGCATATTAAAAAGCAGAGACATTACTTTGCCAACTAAGGTCCATCTAGTCAAGGCTATGGTTTTTTCAGTGGTCATGTATGGATGTGAGAGTTGGACTGTGAAGAAGGCTGAGCACCGAAGAATTGATGCTTTTGAACTGTGGTGTTGGAGAAGACTCTTGAGAGTCCCTTGGACTGCAAGGAGATCCAACCAGTCCATTCTGAAGGAGATCAACCCTGGGATTTCTTTGGAAGGAATGATGCTAAAGCTGAAACTCCAGTACTTTGGCCACCTCATGCGAAGAGTTGACTCATTGGAAAAGACTGATGCTGGGAGGGATTGGGGGCAGGAGGAGAAGGGGACAACCGAGGATGAGATGGCTGGATGGCATCACTGACTTGATGGACGTGAGTCTGAGTGAACTCCGGGAGTTGGTGATGGACAGGGAGGCCTGGCGTGCTGTGCTGCGATTCATGGGGTTGCAAAGAGTCGGACACGACTGAGTGACTTAACTGAACTGAACTGAACTAGAATGAATAAGCAACAAGGTCTTACTGTACAGTACAGGGAACTATACTCAGTTTCTTATAAAGAAAACCATAATGAAAAGAAACCAAATGAAAAAACCATAATGAAAAAGAAAACCAAAAGATATGTGTATGTAACTGAACAATTTTTCTATACAGTAGAAGTTAACACAATATTGTAAATCAATTATACTTCAATAAAATAAAATTTTTTTTAAATGAGACAACCAGTGAAAGATAAAGACTAAGAAGATTGTTAGCATCTTTTCAGTGGTAAAATATTTTTATTAAAATATGCAAATTGTTTTTTTAGACATAATACTTTGTACAATTAACAGACTATAGTATAGTGTGACCATACTTTCATGTGCCCCGAAAACCAGAAATTCAGGTGAGTCACTTTATTGCAATTTTTGCTTTATTGTAGTGGTCTGGAACTGAATCCATAATACCTCTAAATTATGCCTGAATATAAACAAGAAAGTACTATATTTTTATTAAGCCAATTTTATTAACAGTAACAGATTGTGTGGACCTCTGCCCAAAATAAAGAGAGGTTCTCCAGCATAGCAGAAAAGATTTAGAATCATACACATGTGTATGCTCAGTTGCTTTAGTGGTGTCCAACCTTTGCAACCCCATGGACTGTAGCTCACCAGGCTTCTCTGTCCATGGGATTACCCTGGCAAGAATACTGGAGTGGGTTGCCATTTCCTCCTCCAGGGGATCTTCCCAACCCAGAAATCATATACACATTTCCCTCAGCTCCTGCATTGTCAACAAGATTCTTTACCACTGAGCCACCTGGGAAGCCCAAGAATCATACAGTCTGTATTTGAACCCTACTTCTACCACTATGAAAACTTTGTGTAAGTGAATTTTTGTTAACTAAACTGAAATATTCTGAGTTTGCATGCAAGTTCAGTCATGTCTGACTCCTTACACTCCATGGACTGTAGCTCACCAGTCTTCTCTGCCCATGAGATGTTTTCAGGCAAGAATGCTGAAGTGGTTTGCCATTTCCTTCTCTAGGGAATATTCCAGACCCAGGGATCAAGCCTTCGTCTCTGTCTCTTGAATTAGCAGGCAGATTCTTTACCACTAGCGCCACCTGGGAAGTGCTGCTTCCTAATTATGACTTTAGGAAAGTTATTCTACATCTCTTCCCTGATAGCTCCGTGGGTAAAGAATCTGCGTGCAATGCAGGAGACCCTGGTTGGATTTCTGGGTTGGGAAGATCCCTTGGAGAAGGGAAAGTCTACCCACTCTCATATCCTGGCCTGGAGAATTCCATGGACTGTTTAGTCCATGGGGTCGCAAAGAGTCAGACACGACTGACTGATTTTCCCTTCACTTCATTCTACATTTGTCCTCCCATCCCACCTGGCATGGGTGATGAATTCCAATTTTTCATTTAGTTCTAAACCTCTTATACTATCGTTGTTAAATTCAATCATTACAAATTAATAATATGTTAATCAGCATGCTCCTTACATCAAAATTTTAAAAGGCAAAGTTTGTTATCTATATTAGGCGTGTTACCCTGAAGTAGCAATTTGGGTAGATAACTCCAAAAATTTGTGAGATTACAAGCCATTTAAATATAGCTGCCACCTATTTACCTTCTTTCCTTCCTTTCTTTCTCTCTGAATAATTCAGCCATTAGGAGGGGCAAGCAAGGAAGGTGTCAGTGTAGGCTGGGAAAGTGTGGCCATCTGGAGCGATGAAGAGTGTGTCTGCTCCCTGGCAGGTGCACTGCAGGTTGACAGCACAGCCTGAGCAAGGCAGGGACAGCATCCTCACAAGTCGTAAGGAGATGGTGGCAGCAGCAATGCGAGACTGGAAACATACTGGAAGGATGAATTCACTAAGGGATACATGGAAGATTATGTAATCGCTGCTGAATTGGAATTGAAGGGATCAATATGACTAGATAGATAAATATCTCCTATGTTCACTGAGAAGGCCTGGAGCAGTGACACCCCAGTAGAGATAAACACTAGGTATAGTGTTCAGACACTGGTTTCTAAATACGTATTTCCATTAGAAGAAACTAGAGTTCTTTGATGAAATGATCAATTTTAAAGCTCAAGCTAAAAACTGAACTGAAGAAAATTGAAAAAATTAGCCTGGAAAATCTTGTACTAGAAAGAAGAAAGTGCTCGACAAATAATGTAGACATTAAAGAACAAAAATTTTAGCTTAAAAATGTTATCTAAATAAACCTACCTAAGGAGACAAAAGATCATTATACATAAAACTATAAGATACTCATGAAAGAAATAAAAAACAAGCCAAACAGATGAGAAGTATATCATGTTCTTGAATTGGAAGAATCAATATTGTGAAAATGACTATACTACCCAAGATGTGTATAAGNTTATCTAAATAAACCTACCTAAGGAGACAAAAGATCATTATACATAAAACTATAAGATACTCATGAAAGAAATAAAAAACAAGCCAAACAGATGAGAAGTATATCATGTTCTTGAATTGGAAGAATCAATATTGTGAAAATGACTATACTACCCAAAGCAATCTTTGGGTAGATAGAGTCAGTGCAATCCCTATCAAATTATCAATGGCGTTTTTTCACAGAACTAGAGCAAAAAGTTTCACAATTTGTATGGAAGCACAAAACATGCTAAATAGCGAAAGCAATCTTGAGAAAGAAAAATGGAGCTGGAAGAATCAACCTTCCTGATTTTAGACCATACCACATAGCTACAGTCATCAAGACAGTGTAACACTAACACAAACACAGAAATATAGACCAATGGAACAAGCTAGAAAACCGAGAGATAAACCCAGGCACCTGTGAACACCTTATCTTCGACAAAGGAGGCAAGAATATACAACAGGAAAAAGAGTGTCTCTTCAATAATGGGTGCTGGGAGAATCAGACAGCTACATGTAAAAGAATGAAATTAGAACACTTCCTAACACCATACACAAAAATAAATTCAAAATGGATTAAAGATCAGATTAGAAGCTGTAAAACCCTTAGAGGAAAACACAAAATATTATTTGACATAAATCACAGCATAATTTTCTCTACTCACCTCCTAGATTAATGCAAATCAAAACAAAAATAAACAAATGGGACCTAATTAAACTTAAAAGCTTTTGCACAGCAAAGGAAACCATAAATATGTTAATCAGCATGCTCCTTACATCAAAATTTTAAAAGGCAAAGTTTGTTATCTATATTAGGCGTGTTACCCTGAAGTAGCAATTTGGGTAGATAACTCCAAAAATTTGTGAGATTACAAGCCATTTAAATATAGCTGCCACCTATTTACCTTCTTTCCTTCCTTTCTTTCTCTCTGAATAATTCAGCCATTAGGAGGGGCAAGCAAGGAAGGTGTCAGTGTAGGCTGGGAAAGTGTGGCCATCTGGAGCGATGAAGAGTGTGTCTGCTCCCTGGCAGGTGCACTGCAGGTTGACAGCACAGCCTGAGCAAGGCAGGGACAGCATCCTCACAAGTCGTAAGGAGATGGTGGCAGCAGCAATGCGAGACTGGAAACATACTGGAAGGATGAATTCACTAAGGGATACATGGAAGATTATGTAATCGCTGCTGAATTGGAATTGAAGGGATCAATATGACTAGATAGATAAATATCTCCTATGTTCACTGAGAAGGCCTGGAGCAGTGACACCCCAGTAGAGATAAACACTAGGTATAGTGTTCAGACACTGGTTTCTAAATACGTATTTCCATTAGAAGAAACTAGAGTTCTTTGATGAAATGATCAATTTTAAAGCTCAAGCTAAAAACTGAACTGAAGAAAATTGAAAAAATTAGCCTGGAAAATCTTGTACTAGAAAGAAGAAAGTGCTCGACAAATAATGTAGACATTAAAGAACAAAAATTTTAGCTTAAAAATGTTATCTAAATAAACCTACCTAAGGAGACAAAAGATCATTATACATAAAACTATAAGATACTCATGAAAGAAATAAAAAACAAGCCAAACAGATGAGAAGTATATCATGTTCTTGAATTGGAAGAATCAATATTGTGAAAATGACTATACTACCCAAAGCAATCTTTGGGTAGATAGAGTCAGTGCAATCCCTATCAAATTATCAATGGCGTTTTTTCACAGAACTAGAGCAAAAAGTTTCACAATTTGTATGGAAGCACAAAACATGCTAAATAGCGAAAGCAATCTTGAGAAAGAAAAATGGAGCTGGAAGAATCAACCTTCCTGATTTTAGACCATACCACATAGCTACAGTCATCAAGACAGTGTAACACTAACACAAACACAGAAATATAGACCAATGGAACAAGCTAGAAAACCGAGAGATAAACCCAGGCACCTGTGAACACCTTATCTTCGACAAAGGAGGCAAGAATATACAACAGGAAAAAGAGTGTCTCTTCAATAATGGGTGCTGGGAGAATCAGACAGCTACATGTAAAAGAATGAAATTAGAACACTTCCTAACACCATACACAAAAATAAATTCAAAATGGATTAAAGATCAGATTAGAAGCTGTAAAACCCTTAGAGGAAAACACAAAATATTATTTGACATAAATCACAGCATAATTTTCTCTACTCACCTCCTAGATTAATGCAAATCAAAACAAAAATAAACAAATGGGACCTAATTAAACTTAAAAGCTTTTGCACAGCAAAGGAAACCATAAACAAGAAGAAAAGACAACCCTGAGAACGGAAGAAAATAATTGCAAATGAAGCAATTTGACGAATCCCCAAATATACAAGCAGTTCATGTAGCTCATCAGAAAAACAAACAACCCAATTAAAAAATAGGCAGAAGACCTAAATAGACATTTCTCCAAAGAGGACATACAGATGGCTAATAAACACATGAAAAGGTGTTCAACTTCACTCATTATTAGAGAAATGCAAATTAAAACTATAATGAGGTATTGCTTCATACCTGTCAGAATGGCCATCATCAAAAAAATCTACAAACAATAAATACTGGAGAGAATGTGGGAAAAAGGTAACCTTCTAGCATGGTTGGTGGAAATGTAAACTGATACAGCCACTGTGGAGAACAGTATGGGGATTTCTTTAAAAACTAGGAATAAAATTACCATATGACCCAGCAATGCAATTTCTGGGTATATATCCTGAGAAAACCATAATCGAAAAAGACACATGTACTCCAATGTTCATTGCAGTTCTATTTACAATAACTAAGACATGCGAGCAATCTAGATGTCCATCGACAGATGAATAGATAAAGTAAGTTTTGGTGTGTGTATGTATATATATATATATATGCTGCCAAGTTGCTTCAGTCGTATCCGACTCTTCGCGACCCCATGGACTGAAGCCCACCAGGCTCCTCCGTCCATTGGATTTTCCAGGCAAGAGTATTGGAGTGGGATGCCATTGCCTTCTCCGATATATATGTTTTTACTCAGCCATAAGAAGGAACAAATGTGAGTCAGTGGGGTGGATGAACCTAGAGCCTGTCATACAGAATGAAGTAAGTCAGAAAGAGGAAAACAAATATTGTATAACAATGCATATACATGGAATCCAGAAAAATTATATTGATGAACCTGTTTCCAGAGCAGGAATAGAGATGCAGACACAGACTTATGGACATAGTGGGGGAAGGAGATAAACTGAGAGGGTGGCATTGAAACATATACATTACCATATGTGAAATAGACAGCTGGTGGGAAGTTGCTGTATCACACAGGGAGCTCGCCGTACTGCTCTATGACAACCTAAAGATGTGGGATGGCTTGGGGGGTGGGACAGAGACTCAAGAAGGAAAGGACATGAGTATACTTATAGCTGATTCACTTTGCGGTACAGAAGAAACTAACCCAACATTGTAAAGAAATTATCTTCCAACTAAAAATGATTTTTAAAAAGTAAAACAAAATTAAAGTGGGAGAGCTGCCCATTGAGACTCTCTGGCCATATGTAGAACAATTTGAATAACAAATGACTATTTCCCTGGTAGATCAGATGGCAAAGAGTCTACCTGCAATGCAAGAGACCCACGTTTAATCCTAGGTTGGGAAGATCCCTGGAGAAGGGAATGGCTACCCACTCCAATATTCTTGTCTGGGGAATTCCATGGGCAGAGGAGCCTGATGGGCTATAGTCCATGGGGCTGCAAAGAGTTGGACACAACTTAGCAAATAACACTTACTTTCACTTTTCATTTAGCAAATAGTCATTAGCAAATTAAAAGCCATTTACAAAAATATGAATCTGTGAATCCATACTAATATAAATGAATAAATGAGTGCTGAAAAGAGAAAGTATTTTCTCTTGGCATAATTTCAACTAATAAATATAAAGTAAATTATAGAATTCAAAAAATCACAATATGTTATAGCAATATCAATTTACCCAAGATATATCAGTGGATGCTAAAATGAATAAAGTTTGATGTACAGTGGGAACGTATATAGTCTTACAGTCACTCTCTACAAAATACTTATTAATCACAAAAGGACAATGAGTTATTTTACATGGAGAAACATAGTGGATGTCACTTTAATCAAATGGTCAAGTTAACATCATGCATAACTAGATAAATTAAAATTTTGTACCACCTAACTAGAAACAATGAAAAGAAGACAGCATTGTTTCTCTGATATTATTGCCAAAAAAATGCATAACCTGAATCTAATCATGGAAAAATATCAGGCAAAATCCCAACTGAAGAACATTTTACAAGGTGACTGACTCTCATCTTCAAAAATTATTCACATCCAGAAAGGCAAGGATGGACTGAATAACTGTTTCTGACTGAAAGGCGTTAAAGAAATTGTAATGTGCACTCTTGGTTTAAACTCAGGAAAACTGGTGAACTTTAAAGAGGTCTATTGAATCAATGATGATAATATATCAATGTTAATTTTGATAATTGTATTGTGATTATGCAGGAGAATGTCTTTGTTTATAGGAATTATACACCAAATTATTTGGGCATAATGTAATATTATACCATTTCCTAATTCTTAAATGACTAGAGGAAAACTAAATTCTTTGTGTATTCTTATAAATTTTATCTGTTTGAAATTATTTCAGAATTTCAATTATTTACTTAAGTTATTTTATTAAAAAATGTAATGTAATATCACAAAAGCCAAAAGCTGGAGATAACCTAAAAGTTCATCAAAAGCACAAACAAGTTGTAGTGCATTTATATGACAGAATACCAATAGTTAAGTAAATGCAAAGAAATACTGATGCATGCGATAATAGCGATGAATCTCATAGGCATCATGCTATATGAACGAAGGTAGACACAAAAGGATAATTACAGTATGGTTTTGTGTATAAGAAATTCTAAAACATGCAAAAGTGCATATAATACTAGAAATCAGGTCTGCCTGATCCTGGAGGATGGGATAGCAGGAGCGCCTGACAGCAAATGGGCACAGCAGAACTTTTTGGAAGGATGGAAATGTGCTGTGCTCATTGGGATGGTAGTTAGGCAGGTGTATACTGTTGATAAAAGTCTAAATCTGAATTTTATCATATACAATTATATCTCAGTACAGTTGACTTTAAAATAAACTAAAATATTGCCAATATAAAAAAGCAACAAAGGAAAAACCTGTAAAACATCAATAAAAACAAAAAATTTAAAAAGCAAGTTGCAACTGTTCTCTTTGGAAGCATTTAAATAAACAATCCCGAAAGGGTAAATTACCTGTTTATTTACTTAAATTTAATGAGCTTTAAATGTAATAAGCTTATAAGTATTTAATTTACTTATCTTTATTTTAAGGTTATGTATTTAATAAAATCCTATTATAGAAACAAAATTTCTAAACCCAACCACTTCATTATGTAAATGTATTGAAAGTTTGCCTTATCCTAATAGCTTTGCTTAATTTTAATTATGCATTGTTGAAACAATGTTGTTGTGTTTTAACACTATACAATTCAATTCACATAATGATGGGAGCAAATGGCTTGATTGGTCATTGGTCAAGGAAAGGAATTCTGTGACTTCATCATCCACATCTCCTATAAAGTTTTTGAAATATTCTATACCAAAACCTTTAACTCTGGTATACCTGAACACACCTTATTCTATTCTAAAATTGAAAGCATTTTTAATTGCCAAAAGACTAATATCCTTTAGGAGCAATATCCTAAACATTCAAGGGGACTGTGAAAGTGTTAGTCACTCAGCCGTGTCCTGTAGCCTGCCAAGCTCCTCTGTCCATGGGATTCTCCAGGCAAGAAAACTGGAGTGGGTTGCCATTCCTTTCTTCAGGGGGTTTTCCTGACCCAGGAATGGAATCTGGGTCTCCTACATTGCAGGCAGATTCTTTACCATCTGCCTGCAATGGAGATATAGGAACATATAATGTGAAATACAGAGAAAAGGGAAAATGATTTGCGTAAAGTGCATCATACAAGAGAAGCATTGCAAGGCTTTATACTAGCTGGGCCTTAGATTAGGCTATAATCTTCTAGCTCCTTGCAAAACATTCCAAAGTGTCGATAAGCTGTTAAGAGCTGACATCTTGAGAGTCTACTCATAACCCATTCCTTTTAAAAGAATTCTTTGCAGACTGATTATACTGAAATAAAAGAGAAAAGACATCCATGATTTAAATATCAAAAATTATGCACCATAATTTTGCTCCTCAGTTCATGGGTGGATTATTCAGTGTTTTTAAGAGCTACCCCTAAATTATTCAAAGGAAACTAATCTAAATTCTTCTGCTGCCTGAATTATTTAGGACATAAATGCTTCCTGTTGAATGTTTCTGTGGTCACATATTGTGTCTTGGCCTAAGTGAATAAAATTAGCTTTAATGCAATAATACAAAAGCAATGTTCAGAAATAATACATGAAGTAATTGTCATTTTTTTCTTATAAAAATGATGAAGTAGATATTGGCAATAATGTACATTTCTTAATTTTTTTCAGTAAAGGCTTATGCCAACAAGAAATGCTCCCCTCTCTCTCTCTGTCTTTCACTTATCTCTCTTTTGCCTTATATGACAGTCAATTACAATGAAAGTTTTGCTGTCAGATTTTTAGCTCATTTCTAAATCTGCCATTCCTGGTTCAGATTTCCTATTACCTATTACAATATTTTATATTAGCAATAATATTCTTACCAGTGTGGCCAGTTATCTTGCTGAAGAGAAGTTGGCAATCTGTCATTTGATGTGAAATCCAGTGCATTCTCTCTGGAGTGTAGCTTTGATTATATTGCTAAGAGATAAAGCTGTACTTTATTTGTCCCACAGGCTTAGGAACATGCTACCTTGAAGCCTCTAGAAGTCTCATTTTTGTAATTAAATTTAATTGTCTCTCATTTACTGGCACTTATAACAAATCTATAACCACGTGGTTTGAGTTTCCAATTGTATTTCTCTTTTCATCTTCTTATAGGTTAGAAAGATGGGAGAAAGGAGAGGAGTAGTCAGGTAAAAGTTCCAGAATCATAGGCCAGCAGGAAAAATAAGAATGTGGAAATGACTTAATGAATCAAAAAGGGACTATGAAGGCAATAATGGCATTATTTTGTTCTTTAGAGACTCTCTTGGATTAAATTAACATATTCCTGAATTGAATAGTAGTTTAAATGTAATGAACATCCTTGGTTAGTGGTTTATGATTTCAATTAACAGAAGGCAACTTGAGACACATGAAGAAAAATTAAAATATAGCTTAGACTGATGGAGGAGGTAGAATTTGCTAGATAGACACGGACATTTTGCAGAATCCAAGGGTAGTGACTCCAGGTCTCCAAAGAGACTGCAACAAGGAACTGGAAACCTGGAGTCCGCAGGTTCGCACAGTCACATGACTGAAGGAAGCAAGCCGCAGCAGCAGAGCTCTCACTGCTCCCCTAACTTGCTCCTCTCTGGACCTGCTTTTTATTTGTCTGTCCCCATAGAACCTTGACTATTCACTGGAAGGACTGCTGCTGAAGCTAAAACTCTGATACTTTGGCCACCTGATGCGAAGAGCTGATTCATTGGAAAAGACCCTGCTGCTGGGAAAGACTGAAGGCAAGAGGAGAAGGAGGCAGCAGAAGATGAGATGGTTGGATGGCATCACCGACTGAATGTACATGAATCTGGGCAAACTCCAGAAGACAATGAAAGACTGGGAAACCTGGCGTGTTGCAGCCCACAGGGTCGTAAAGAGTCAGACATGACTTAGCGAATGAACAACCGATCAGCTTCCCAGTCCACATGGCATGCAGACTTTGGCTAGTCCAGAGTTCCCAAGGTTGGCTCTGGTATGTTCAAGAGAAGCCCACACTCACCTAAAATTCCCTGGAAGAAGAATCCTACAAACTTGTTGAGCCAAATGCCTTCCCAGGATCCAAGCAACCTATCAACAAGGATTTCATTATGTGGCTTTGGGGCCTCAGGTTTTCATAGGTTTACTTAGCAAAGGAGAGATTATTGGTTCATGAGCTGGGCAGATAGTTACTATATACCCACCATAGAAACCTGTAGCCAAACCATTGTAAAGCAAATTGTCCTATTAGGTCATGTTCTTTAACTAGCATTCTAAAGTACTTTACTAAAGTAAAGCAAATTTTAAAGTAATCTACCCTAAACTGAGAAGGAATTCTATATTTTGCCTATACAAATAGAAAATACTTTGTATGTTGAACGTTCATTTTCTTTCTCCAATGTCTACTTTGTCAATATATTTCAGGTTTTTATATCTGAAACATAATTTCCCATATTTCCCTGAAGTTGCCATTAACAACTAGGCTGGAGAGTTCACTGTCAGTTTATCATGACCTATTTTCCCTTCCACAGTCAATTCTAGGACTGTAAAGGTAAGGACTGTATTCTATAATTTCCACCATCCTCTCCTTGGCCTAGTTCTGAGTTAGGACTTGCCAATGAGAAGCATTTGCATGAGATTTGTATGAAGTGATTATTTTTCCAGAGGCAGTTTCTTTCAGATGTGTGGACAAACATGAGACCCAGAGTCTTCCTAGGGAACCCAAGAACCACCAGCCTCACCACTGAAATCTGAGTAGGTTGTCGGGAGCTTCCTGGAGATGCTTAAGAATTCCAGAAGCTTTCAGATGAGAACTTAACCATCTACTTGAGGTTTCAGACTGAGGTCTTAAATTGTGACTCCCTTGACACCAACTCTTTCAATAATTGTGTACCTCTTTAATTTATATATTAAATATTTTATACCTAGAATACACAAAAGGTTTGTGTTCTCCATTGCATCACATCTTATAAAAAGATAATTGTAATCTGTTATCAGCTTTGTTTTCCATAAACTCCGATATGTAGCATCCTCCAGAGTCCATGGTCTAAAAGTGAAAGTGAAAGTGAAGTCGCTCAGTCCTGTCTGATTCTTTGCGGCCCCATAGACTGTAGCCTACCAGACTCCTCTGTCCATGGGATTTTCCAGGCAATAGTACTGGAGTGGATTGCCATTTCCTTCTCCAGGGGATCTTCCCAACCCAGGGCTCGAACCCAAGTCTCCTGCATTGTAGACAGACGCTTTACCATCTGAGCCACCAGGGAAGTCCATGGTCTAACCACTCTAAAACTAAATTCAAGATCCTCAGTTGTATCATGTTCATCTTAAATAATACTTCTGCTTTTATGATCTAGAATCTAATCACTTTCACTCATGGTGAACAAAATTTTCAAACTCAGAAGTCCCACAAAACATTGCCTATATTTCTTTTTAGAATAATATAATGTCATTACCTTCAAAAATATCATTTGCCCTGAATATATCTGAAAGCCTGTGGGAATGAAACTTGGCAACAGTCATAAGTTGGTCTTAAAGACGGACAGTTCAGTCATCATCAAAAAATTGCCTTCAAAACTTCTACCTTTCCCTTTAATGTACCACTTTGGATGTGACTGTCAATCCAAGTATGTCCCCTAAAAGTTTTCAGGGATAAACTATCTTTTTTTGAAATACATTCAGAACTCCTTTGGAACCCTTACTGCTGGCTACTGATAAGGTCCTTAGCATATAACATATGACTCATCTTCCCATACTTTTCTGGCATTTGTTTTTATTAAAACTAATTTTGACTGATGGATTTGCCTTGGATATTGAATTTGTATTAAGTTCACGTCAGAGCACTGGGAGAAATAAGCACAGTATAAATAAATCAAATCCAATGAATAAAACATTAGGTGGGCTGTGCAACAGGACAGAAGTGTCTGTATGTTTGTAGGAAATTCAATACAAGATGAATGGTTTGGGAAAACATGTGCACAACTAGGAAAGTGCTCCAAATGAGCAGCCCAAAGGCAGTAAGTCTTTCATTCACACACCAGTGGCCCATCCAGCTCGAGTTTCCATGGTCTATAAAACCCAGTTGCTGAAGCTCTCTTTTCTCTTTGAAACAAAGGCACTGAATTCTACTATGAGTTTCACACATTAATATAAACATGTCCACAGTTAGCTGATTATTCTCTGGGCTAGAATTTATGAAAGTTACAAGATGAAACTTATGTTTAATTAAAAGATGTTAGTGAGGATAGATTCATAATTATCAAAGGTTTTCTGAAAGTGTTTCTGCAGAATCTGACACCCAGCAGTGGGTTGTGTTATATTGTTATATCCCTAGTTAGAGTTTCAAGCAAAAATTTGTTTTTCAAATGGCAGTAATTCCCCTTAACTCATTTTCTTACTATAGAACAATGTGTATTAAAGCAAAAACAGGCTTCCAGGATGTGGTATGTCAAACAGTGAAAAGTAGTATTGCATATTTCACCACCATACACAACCTTTCAGACCATGAAAAATGTCACTATCTTTAACCCAGATCTGCAATGTTGGCAAGAGTTTGAAGATGTCTGTAAGACTGAAAAACAAAAACTGATCATTTTGTTTCAGTTACATTTAATGTTCATGTGCTGATTAACTTTACTGTTTACTATGTAGAGAAAAAAACGTATGAACCTAATTACGTTTCTATTTTTAAACAATTTTTCCTATATCTTAGGCAGATATATCTCAAATTCCAAAGCATGTTTACCTAGTCAAAATCCAAATTTTGACTTTTTAGAGACTATATTTCAAACTATTAGGGAAATGTTTTGCATATTTTCTGAATATTGTGAAGCATCATATTTTTAGAAAAAATTCTAGTTTATCACTCGGCTTTTCTTAAAACACCAATATGAGCAGGAAGAAAACATGAAAGAAAATAAGATATTTCTATTCTCACATGCTGAACTAATCTTCAAAGAAGAGGAAAAGGCAGAAAAAAAGAGCAATGGAGGATGATGGCAGGAGGCTGTCATCTGCTCAGAGAAAGTTGAATAAAATTTCTTTTAGAGAAGAGTTAGAGCATCTTCCCCTACAAGCTGTATATAAGAAGCAACAAAAATTTGAAAAGAGAGCCCCTGTCTACATCAGATCTCAGGAGACATTTTACTAAAAATTTACAGTCAAGTTCCTTGTCCAAAACATTGAATCAGATGAGTTTGTTCAGATCTCAGAATGTCAAATCTTCCATTCTATATTTGAGTTCATAATCTATAGTACCACCCATATGCAAAAAAAAAAAAAAATCTAGAAATACTAGTAATCTTTGTGTTAAGACTGCCTGGGCAAGGACGAATTGATAGAATTTTTTTGAGCAATATCGTGCAAATACAGTCAGGGAAATTGTCTAGGGGAAAGTCATATTTATACTTGCCATGAATTTTTGTTCATATTTGTTCACTGGATTGTTATTTTAGCCCATAAACATCACTGAATAATTCAATTTAAAACCTCTTTTAAAGTTGTCAGATGAAACGTCAATACTAGTACATTCCACCAGGCAATATCTAAATCCTATGTTACTTTTCTTTAATAAATACAACTAGATATTCAGTGCGAGGCCATGCTCATCCCTGTGGACTCAGGCACCAGACATTTTCCAGCATCAGGGTGGGCCCAGGGAACCCAAGCTTCAGAGTTGCCCCTACAAAGACAGTCAATAGGCCCACCCCTATGAACCTAGACACCAGACTAACCTACCTACTGACCCAGACAGTTAAATTCTCATAAAAATCTCAATAGCATTGTTTTGCTGAATAGAAAAATATATATATATCAATTCTAAAATTCATTTGGAACCAAAAAACTCTGAATAGTCAAAGAAATCTTAAGAAAGAAGAAAAAAGCAGGAGGCATTATACTACCTGATTTCAAAGTATATTACAAAACTATAGTAATCAAAGTAGCATGAAACAGGTATTAAAACACACACACACACACACAGAGGCCAATGGAACACAATAGAAAGCCCAGAAATAAATCCACATATTTTGGTCAATTGATCTTCAACAAAGATGCCAAGAGCACACAACGGGGAGGAGAAAGTCTCCTTAATAAACAGTGCTGAGAAAATTGGATATACACATGAGGAAGAATAAAACTAGACCCTTATCTCACTCCTATACAAAATCAACTCAAAATGAATTAAAGTTGGGGAAATATAAAACCTGAAAATGTAAAACTATTATAAGGATTAGAGAAAATGCTTCTTGACATTGGTTGGCAATGATTTTAAACATCTGACCCCAAAAGTACAGACAACAAGAGCAAAATTAGACAAATGGGACAGTGTCAAACCAAAAAGCTTCTGCACAGTGAGGAAATAATCAATAGAGTGAAAGGACAACCTACATAATGTGAGAAAAGATTTGCAAACCACACATGTGATAAGGGCTTAATATCCAAAATACATAAGGAACTTAAGTCAATAGCAAGAAAACAAATAACCTGATTTAACAATGAGGAAAAGATGGAATAAATGTTCATTCAAAGAAGACATAAAATGGCCAACAGGTACAGAAAAAGGTGCTCAACATCACAAATCATGAGGAAAGTAAAAATAAAGATGAAATGTTGTCATCTCATATCTGCTAGAATGGTTATTATCAAAAAGACCAGAGATAAGTGTTGCAAAGGTGTGGAGAAAAGGGAATGCCTGTATATTATTAGTTGGAATGTAAACTGGTGTGGTTGCTATTGAAAATTGTGCTAAGATGTCTAAAATAAAAATAGAACCACCATATGATTCAGCAATACTACTTCTGGGTACGTATCCAAAGGAAATGAAGTCAATGTCTCAAAGAGCCACCCGTCCTCTTTTGCTCCTTGCTGCATTATTTGTAGTAGCCAATATATGGAGACAACCTAAGCATCCATTGATGGATGAATGGAAAAAGAAAACTGGGTACTTACATACCATGAAATATTATTATTTAGCCTTAGAAAAAAGAAATCTTGTCATTTGTGACAACATGGATGGACTCAGAGACTATTCTGTTCAGCGAAATGTCAGGCACAGACAGACAAATACTGCATGGTCTCATTTATATCTAGAATCTAGAAAGTTTACATTTATAATTATATTGACGATGTATATAAAAGCAGAGAGTAAAACAGTGGTGACCAGGGGCTGAGGGCTAGGAGATGTTGGTCAGAGGACACAAAATTTCAGTAATGTAGAATGAAAAATTTCTGAAGATCTAATGATAGTCACTATAGTTAACAACACTATATGTATTTGAAATTTGCTAAAACACTGGATCTTAAACGTTTTTACCATTTGTGTCAATGGGCCTCCCAATGGCTCATCAGATAAACAGTCCACCTGAAATGCAGGAGAAACAGGAGATGTAGGTTTGATCCTGGGTCAGGAAGATCCCCTGGAGGAGAAAAATGACAACCCACTCCAGTATGCTTGCCTGAAATCTCCCATGGACAGAGGAGACTGGTGGGCTACAGTCCACGGGGTCACAGAGATATTATATTATATATTTAAATGTTGCTAAGAGACTGAATCTTAAATGCTTTTACTGTACACACATAAAAGGATAACTACAAGGTGATTAAAACCAGTTAATTAGTTTGACTATGATAATAATTTCAAAATGCATACATATTACAAAATATCACAAGGTACAGTGTAATTATGCACAGTTTTTTATTTGTCAGTTATACTTCATTCAGTTCAGTTCAGTTCAGTTGTTCAGTCATGTCCAACTCTGTGACCTCATGGACTGCAGGACACCAGGCCTCCCTGTCCATCATCAACTCCAGGGGTTTACTCAAACTCATGTCTATTGAGCTGGTGATGCCATCCAACCATCTGATCCTCTGTCATCCCCTTCTTCTCCCGCCTTCAATCTTTCCCAGAATCAGGGTCTTTTCAAATAAGTCAGCTCTTTGTATCAGGTGACCAAAATATTGGAGTTTCAGCTTCAACATCAGTCCTTCCATGAATATTCAGGACTGATTTCCTTCAGGATGGACTGGTTGGATCACCTTGCAGTCCAAGGGACTCTCAAGAGTCTTCTCCAACACCACAGTTCAACAGCATCAATTCTTCAGTGCTCACCTTTCTTTATAGTACAACTCTCACATCCATACATGACCACAGGAAAAACCATAGCCTTGACTAGATGGACTTTCGTTGGCAAAATAATGTCTCTGCTTTTTAACATGCTCTCAAGGTGGGTCATAACTTTCATTCCAAGGAGTAAGTGTCTTTTAATTTCATGGCTGCAGTCACCATCTGCAGTAATTTTGGAGCCCAGAAAAATAAAATCAGCCACTGTTTCCACTGTTTCCCCATCTATGCAGATGCCATGATCTTTGTTTTCTGAGTGTTGAGCTTTAAGCCCACTTTTTCACTCTCCTCTTTCACTTTCATCAAGAGGCTCTTTAGTTCTTCTTCACTTTCTGCCCTAGGGGTGGTGTCATCTGCATTTGTGAGGTTATTGATATTAATCCTGGCAATCTTGATTCCAGCTTGTGCTTTATCCAGCCCAGTGTTTCTCAGGATGTACTCTGCATATAAATTAAATAAGCAGGGAGACAATGTACAGCCTTGACATACTCCTTTTCCTATTTGGAACCAGTCTGTTGTTTCATGTCCAGTTCTAACTGTTGCTTCTTGACCTGCATACAGATTTCTCAGGAGGCAGATCGGGTGCTCTGATATTCTCATCTTGTTCAGAATTTTCCACAGTTTATTGTGATCCACACAGTCAAAGGCTTTGGCATAGTCAATAAAGCAGAAATAGGTATTTTTCTGGAACTCTCTTGCTTTTTTGATGATCCAGCAGATGCTGACAATTTGATCTCTGGCTCCTTATACTTCATTAGCACTGGGAAATGAGGAGGATGGAAATTTACACAGTTCATGTAAATATAGGTGAAAAGTTCTGAAGGAAAGATCAAAGTGTGTATTTATCGTAGTTTCTTTTCCCTTTATTGTCCATTGTTTTACAAAAAGCTACAATAACCATGTATAAATGTAATATTCAGAAGTAAGTTATTATATATATCAAAAATCACTCATACTACTAAGATATTTGAAAAAAAAATGTGCTGGCATAAACCTACTGTAACACTACTTTGATTTTTCCAATTACGTAGGTCATCCTCTTCCTAAATTCAGGGAGGTGGTAAGGAGCAAATATCTCTCACATAGCCTCAGATTTTCCAAAATTCCGGATGGGGAGATTCTGCTTCCCTGAGCATTAGCTGATCATTTAAATCTTTAATTCATTTTACTTATTTGATTATTCTACTAATGGCATGATTTTCATAATCACAGGTCACTGGTGAAGGAAGATACATTCTACACATTTTGACCACTAGTACTTGTCACTTCTTACTAGGATACACTTACTAATCCAGATTCCCACTCAGGCCACAGTAGAAGAATCAAATCTATACTTTTTAAAATTCACACTCTCATTCCCAAGCACTTTTCTCCAAAGCATAGTGATAAATTAGCTTAATGTTAAAACAAAACTTTTCTCATCAGCTACAGGATATGCTGGAAAATATTTCCACCAAGAACCTATAAATATTTTATTCTAACCCAAGTTACCCCTAGATATCTGACTGAATTGGAGAAGGAATGAAGCTGACCCAAAGATAGAGAAAAAATCTGACACGGTTTTCATATGAAGCTAAATTTAAATGTGGACTCAGTTATAAAGATAGTTACCAACTCCATACTCTGAAAACAGTAGGGAAAGGTAAAGAGGTGGAGAGAATACAGAGGTTAGCTGATATTTGTAAAAAAAAATGTAGAGATAATGGGGAAGTGATAATGTGTGGATCACTACTCTCATTTCTACAGCTGACCATAAAATATGGTTTATATTGACAGATTTCTTCTTCATTTTGTTTCGTGTTAAGTCTCCCTCAGTCAGCACCTAGTGGGCTGGGTTCTATTCCTAGCAGGGTGATCTAAACCGATATTTCCAGGTTATCTTACCTTAGGATTGCTCTGCTTTTATTGTGAGACTATCATCTTCCATTGACCTTTATCAATGACTGTGGCAGCAGGAGGAGGTGTCTGAGAAACTGGCCGGTTCCAGACAGCCTACTGCCGATACACACTGTATAGCACCAACTACTTTCCATTGACGAACAAGACCAATCAATCAAACAGTAACATTTTTTTCTGTAGATCTGACGTCATCCAAAGCCAAAAATGACCTTATCAATGTCTCAACTTTCATTTCCACAAACTGTTATTTTGGCTCCCAATGAAAGCACTCCTTCTTTGAATACTAAGATATCAATAGCCTGACATCATGGGGACAAGGAACAAAAATATTTGGAGCCAAAATATAACAGTAATATTGAGAGGATTCATCCCTGTTGGTTCCCAGATTAATATATTCTGATTATGCAAAAACCAGTCCCATACCAGAGAAGGCAATGGCACCCCACTCCAGTATTCTTGCCTGGAAAATCCCATGGATGGAGGAGCCTGGTAGGCTGCAGTCCATGGGGTCGCAAAGAGTCGGACACAACTGAGTGACTTAGCAACAGCGGTCCCCTACACTGTCTTTGGGGAAGAGTGTATATTAGACTTTAAATGCTTAAATTTTTACTTCCCAATTTTCTTACTTCTTTTAATATCCAATTATTGTCTTTTACCAAACCAATCTTTCTTGGAATAGATAACTTGACTGAAAAGACATCCATTGCTTACAGGATGAAAACAAAGCCCTGTGCTTTCAAAGATTTTACAGTATTCCCAATCTCTAATCCAGTGTGGCAGGTACTAAAAAGTACACAAGTACTTTATGTGTGTTAATTTAATACTCTTAATAACGCTATGAGTTAGGTATTCGTGTTATTCCCTTTTCATAAATAAGAAAATTTAGGCACAGAAAGTATAAGAAACTTGCCTAAAGTCACACAGTTGGTAAAGGGCAAAACTGGGATTCAAAGCCAAGTCGTCTGAATCCAGAGCCTGTGCTCCTAACCACAGTGACAGCCTGGGATCATTGTCTTCTTTAGGATCACGTAGGATCCTCCTGTGATGGATGTTTGCCAACTGCCAAGCATGCCTACCAAGTACCTCATTTTCCACTTGCCTGAGTTCAGAGCTGGGCATGATTTTCCAGCCATCTTTACGTGTAGAAATTCTAGATATTATTAAAGGCACTGCTTTAAGCTTAGCCCCCCAAGAATTCTCCCATGCTCAAATATTCTGTCCTTTGGAGCATCTCATACTATCTAGTGTCTTTACCAGACATCTGAGAACCAACGACCTACATTGAACAGAGTGTGTGTTCTATTTAACTGTAAACTGTCTTATCCACCACATCATGATAGGGACAAAGTCACATCATAGTCATTTTGTAGCCCTCACAATGCCTGGTACATTTCTTAACTGAGAGTCCCATGAAACTCAGAGAGTTTTTGGCAAATATTTATCACAATAACATTGTTAACAAATTTAAATATTTTATTCAGAGACTTCTACTTTATAATCCTGTCTTATCCACCACATCATGATAGGGACAAAGTCACATCATAGTCATTTGTAGCCCTCACAATGTCTGGTACATTTCTTAACTGAGAGTCCCATGTTTAATTTCGATTCCAGAAACTCAGAGAGTTTTTGGCAATTATTTATCACAATAACATTGTTAACAAATTTAAATATTTTATTCAGAGACTTCTACTTTATAAAAAGGCTCAAAGATCCTCCCCAATTTCCATTTCTGCAAACGTAAAAGGAGAAAAAAATGGGAAGAGGACACATTTGATGGGGGTAATAGACTGCTATAACTATTCACATATTTATAACAGCAAAGCATTCATACCAACTCTGGAAAAAATACAGACGACTTTGCCTTAGGGAAGAATGTTCTGAAATACAAAGAGATTTCTCTTTCCTATGAATACATGCTACAATAATTCCTAGCCAGAAAACACAAATGTGACAGAAAATATATTGACAATTCTTGTTTCCAGGCAAAATCTACAACAGACAGGAAACCATTCAAAACAGATCTCTAAAGGTCAAAGCAAATATGTACACTTCACAGCGATGAGTGGCATCTGGTCTCCCGGGAAACAGCACCTTAGATTTGGCACCTGTGCTCCTCCGTAGGCCTTTTCAGGCTTCACATCTTCGTCCATGAGATGCAAAGCAACACACAGAAATATACAATACTCAAAACAGGGACCAAAGCAATCAGCAATTCATTTTTAAAAAGTTTAAAAGATCTCCATTTTCCATTTTCCATCTCCATAACATTTTTCTTTTATTGTATAAAATAGTCACTATATCTAGCACCGTTTTCTAGATAATACAAATATTTTGCTTTCTAGCTGATCTGTCTTTTTGGTTTTTTTTTTAGCTGATCTTATCTTTTAGATGCTCAGATAACATTGATATTAATATTCTTCTAACAAGTAGATGGAAAGAAAAGATTTAAGATCACAAGAAATAGAAAGGAAAAAAGTAAATACTTAGCACAGAATGCCAAATGAGGCATGTGCTGTGTCAAGAATTAATATGGATTTTTCTAGATATTGATTAGTATTAAGACTAGGTTTCAGTTTTGCTACACATAAGCAAAGATTTCAGGATGTCTTATATTCTTTTCTAAAAGCTGTATTCCTTTTAAAGTCACCTTGCTACTGAATCATGGATTTTGAGTTTTCCAGTGTGTTCTGTACTATTTTTAATGGGAAAGTTCAAAAAGTTCAGAATAGGGCCAGAATGAAAAGTTTCCATTCTTTCTTTTCTCAGCAGAATTATACTTTGAAACATGTATACTCCTCAACAGTTGAAAAAAATGTTTTCTCCCATCAAAGAATTTCCAGTGGTTCTCTCTGAAGAGGAGTGCTTACTGATAAGAATTCATGAAATAGCTTCCAATAAAGCAAAAAAGCTTCAGTATGTTCACTGAGACTATTTTTTAAATTTTTTAAATTTAATTTTTTTACTTTAATATAAATTGTATATATTTGAGGTGTACAGCCTGATAATTTATACACATATGCACAGTGAAATGGGGCTACACAAGCTGCTAGTGGTAAAGAACCTGCTTACCAATGCAGGAGACTTAGGTGCTGGTTCGATCCCTGGGTCATGAAGATCCCCGGGAGGAGGGCGTGGCAACCTACTCCTCTTGCCCAGAGAATCCTGAGGACAGAGGAGCCTTGTGGGCTACCAAGAGTCAGACATGACTGAAGCGATGTAGCATGCATGCACATAGTGAAATGATTACTACAGCCAAGTTAACATATCACTTAACCACTACCTTTTGTGTGTGTGTATATATTATACTTGCACTCCTGTTTGTGTGGTGAGAGCACCAGAAATCTTCTCAATTGGCAAATCTCCAGTGTTTAATACAAGATTACTGACTGTGGTCATCATGCTATACACTAGATTTATAAAACTTTCTGATCCAATAACTACCACTTTGTACCCATTGACTAACATCTCTCCATTTGCCCCACCTCCCCCTCCCCTAGTAACCAGTCTTCTACACTCTGCTACTGTGTATACAACTTTTTAGATTTCACATATAAACGAGACCATGCAGGAGACCTCGAGCTAAGTGAAATAAGCCAAAGAGAGAAACTCTCTAAGTGAAACAGATGTGGAAGGGTTCCACCTTTGCGAAGAACCAGGTATCTTCCAAAGTAATTGAGTCTTCAAACACTGCAAGTCAAACACAGGCTGCACTTGGAAAGGCTGGTGGCTAAACAATACCAGCTGCTGCTGACCCTAAAGGGCACTGAGGAAGGTGAGGATGCATGACTTTTAGCATGTTATTAAATGTCCTTGGTTACTGTTACCATCACATCAGTTAGCTGAAGTTTTCTTAGCCAACTTCTGCTTTGCACACTTTTCAGGCTGGCAGATGCTCCCTGCTCCCTCTGTGATACATTCCTTCTGATGCTTCCAGCCTGCTGAATGCATGCAACCAGGAGAAACACTCCTCTCTGCCTGCATATTTCTGCTACCAGCAAACAAATCTACCTCCTAAGCTTTCTTTGTTTCTTCCCAAATCTGTTGCCTTACAGCTTGGTTTATAATTATGTGTATAATTATATAAGTAAATAACATTAGGGCTTCCCTGGTGACTCAGACAGTAAATAATCTGCCTGCAATGCAGGAGACCCAGGTTCCATCCCTGGGTCAGGAAGATCCCCTGGAAAAGGGAATGGCATCCCACTCTACTATTCTTGCCTGGAAAATTCCATGGAGAGAGAATTCTATCCATA
This sequence comes from Oreotragus oreotragus, assembly GCA_006410675.1. NCBI lineage: Eukaryota > Metazoa > Chordata > Mammalia > Artiodactyla > Bovidae > Oreotragus > Oreotragus oreotragus. The sequence continues at coordinate 49,767 of SJYX01018315.1, read as the reverse complement.
GCAGGCTACAGTCCATAGGGTCACAAAAAGTCGGACATGACTGAGGTACTAATTAAGTATAATAGTTTATTATAACAGAATATTATATAGACTGGTTAAATCTGAACACAAAGAAGAATATACTTATTCTATGGAAACTAAGTTTAATACCTTAGAGATCACTTCATGAAGTCACGTACAAATAAAAAATTACTGTCAAGTTTTTATAGGTGAGGAAACTACAAAATAAATCTAAAGGAAAGTTATAGTCATATTTCCCAAAAAAAAATAGTCTAAAATTTTCACTCTGCTTTGAAGAGCTATAAACTAGCTTCTCTGCTATGTCTAATGTTTGTGCATGAAACACCAGACGAAACTGTAATTGATACCAGTGATTTATGTTTTAAAAAGACCCTGGGCTGACAAGAAGATTTTAGAAATTACCATATATTTATATTGTTAGGTATGTGTCATCTTTTGATTTCCCCTTCTCAGTCTTTTTAAAATATTTATTCATAGCCTGATTGCATTACTCTGTGTCCTTTGCCAACAACCAGCATTTCCTGGCTTTTGAAATAAATGAATAGTTGCAGAGAGGAAATTATAAGAGCACAGAAGCATAGGACAGACCTTTGTCTTCATTTCAACACTACCATTTTTATAGATGTTTATTTTGGGGCAACTTTGCTGTTTACTTGACTGAATTCCCATTTTATCCCCAAAGTAAAGGCAGCTCACATGGACTCTTAGGGTACAACAAATCTGGGTAAATGTCAAGACTTTAGAGAAATGAATTAATATTCTGAGTCACAGTTTGTTACAGTTGTGAAGAATAAATGAGATACCTTCTAAAAAGTCAAGCAGACAGAAGTGTCCAATAAATGTTAGTTCATTTCCTTATCTGGTCAGTAAAAGGATATACTGAAGGTGCATAATTTTCATGGTCATTAGGAATTTATTCTATGCCTCTGCACAGTACTTAGTGTTTTTAAAGTACTTTCCTATATATTCTAATTAATCCCACATGACAACAGTGCTGAATAAATATATCAGGTTTAATTACCTCACATTTACACTATAAAACTGAAACAGATAGATGTGCAGTGTCTAAATCAAATTCTCTCTAAAAGTTAACACAAATTTATGTTTAAATAAGGCTATTATGAGCTTATTTTCTGAGCCTGTTGCTCTCATTAACTTCTGCAGTTCTACAAGATGCCTGAGATTTTCTTTTAAATTTCATTACTCTTTCATAGTGCTCTTCTTTAGAGCCTCACAAATAGCTAGCAGAAAACATAACATTTTAATTCCATGCCAGTGCATGAAAAATAGAATAAAGATAGAAATCAAATTCCTCATGAACACAATTGAACATCAATGAATTTTCATTTTTCTGAATTCATAGTTCAAGATGGGGCCTGAAAATTAGAACGTATTTCTCCAGCCTGATTGAAACCCCAGACAAGAGAGTATTTCGACCACAGATGGACTTGCAGAAACATAGAAAAGTCCTGGGTTTGATTCCTGGGTCAGAAAGATCCCCTGGAGAAGGGTATGGCTACCCACTGCAGTATTCTTGCCTGGAAAATTCTATGGACAGAGGAGCCTGGCAAGCTATAGTCCGTTGGGTCACAAAGAGTCATACCACTGAGTGCCAAACACTTGCACTTCAGCCAAGGCCTGAGTAGTCAGGAATTTCTGGATAGGCTCTCAGAACTGTGTTCAAATTGTGATAAGAAACTGTTCACTGAAGCAAGAAACTCTTTTCCTATTTCCTGTCAGAGGGGAAATCTACTCTCAAGTAGCCATAACTTGTACCACTATCTTAATTCTGGTCATACTTAATTTCCTGTTGCCTCCCACCTGTGATGAAATAGATTTTATTTTATTTATTTATTTTACTTTACAATATTGTATTGGTTTTGCCATACATCAACATGAATCCACCACGGGTGTACACGTGTTCCCAATCCTGAACCCCCATCCCACCTCTCTCCCCATATCATAATTTTAGCCATTCTAAATTTTATATGGCAGTATCCCATTGTGGCTTTAATTTGCACTTCCCTAATGACTAATGATTTTTGCTTTGTTTTTGGCCACCCACGTATATTTTTTTGTGATGTGTCTACTATCAATCTATTAGATTGTCTTTATTAATTTTTCATAAATACATATATATATACGATATGGGGGGCTTCCCTTGGTGGCTCAGATGGTAAAGAATCTGCCTGCAGTGCAGGAGAACTGGGTTTGACCCCTGGGTTGGGGAAGATCCCTTAGAGAAGGAAATGGCAACCCACTCTAGTAATCTTGCCTGGAGAATTCCATGGATAGAGGAGCCTGGTGGGTTAGAGTACATGGGGTCACAAAGAGTCAAACACAACTGGGCAACTAACACTTTCACTTTCATGTGTAGATATAAGTCCGATGGCAGATATTTGTGCTATGATTATTTTCTCATGGTTGTGGCTTCCATCTTCATTTTTTAAAACATTGTCTTTCAATGAAGAGATTTTAAATTTAATTAAGTACAATTTATCATTTTTTTATACTTAGATATCTTGTGACTAGTTGAAAGCATCTTTGCCTACCCCAAGATTGTGAAGATATTTTCTTGATTTAGCTTTAACATTTCAATAGTTTGGCTGGACTAGATAACCTTTTTTTCAGGGGAAGTGTGGTCCTGTGCTTTGTGGGATGTTAAGCAGTACCTTGGTCTCTAACCCCTAGGTGTGGTAGCATTAGAGGTAGCAGCAGTGGTAGCAGTAGTTTTCAAGGTCAATTTTTCCATAGAGGAATCTAGTAATTTCAGACTATTTGTTTAAAAGACTCTCCATTTCCCATCATATTGAACTGGCAAAAATCAACAGAAATCAATTTGATGTTAATATGTGTGTTTATTTCTGTATTTTCTAGTTCACCCCACTGATCTATTTGTCTATACTTATTTTTCTCTGTTCAAAATTTTCTTGACTATTTTAGATTGCTTGCATTAAATATATATTTAGAATTATTGTTTGGATTATACAAAGAATTTTATAGGATTTTGATTGAGATTATTTTGGAACTATAGACATCTTTAAAATGATGACTTCTGATCCATGAAGTTATGGTATATTTCTCCATGGATTTGGGTTCTATAAGTTCTCAGTAAAATCTATGTCATAATTTTAAACATAGACAATTTTAAATACAAACATCTTTTGTAAAATGTGTTCCACATACTTGATGTTTTCTGATACTATTATAAATTGTATTGTTTTAGTTTTATACACTGTTTGTTGCTGTATATATTTCTAATTTCTTTACAAAGAGCAAATCTAATTATTTTGCAAGCTTTATTCTAGAATTTACTAGTTTATAGAATCCTTTTGATTTTCTATATCACAATCACATTGTTTACAGACTTATTTTTTCCAACTTTTATGACTTCTTTTTTCTTGCCTTATTTCACTATCTAGCATCTCCATCACAATGTTGAATAGGAGTGTTAAAAGTGAGCACTCATACACTCTGCTTGATCTTAGGGGTAAAGCATTTCATGTTCTGCCATTAAGTGTGCTGCTAGCTGTAGAGTTTCATATTCAACAAACTCCTTTCTCTTCCTTGAGTGTTGAGTTTTGTTCTTGCAGGCAATCACATACTGAAAAATATCACAATACCATGGAAATTTGGCTTCGGGTCTTTCAAGGGCAAATCTGTTTTGTTTCTTCCCTGAGCTTTACAACATAGCCCTTACTTCTTGGCCTTAAGATAGGGCGCTTCTGAGAGTTCAGGAAATATTTATTGTTTACCACTTCAACTCCAAATTCTTATTTTGCACCATAGGCAGCTGCTGAAATCTCTGCTCAATTCTTTCACCTCCTGGACACTTCCTTCCTCTGTGTATATACATTAGGAATCAGCCAAGGACTTCAGTGGAATTTATGAGCAGACTTACATGCTCCCCTCTCTTGAGTTCTCTCATTTCTTAAAATTTTCCATTCAATTCCAGGTACTCTGTAGCCTCAAATTCCAGTTTTATCTTTTCAAATCAGTAACTTTGTACTTTCTTTATGATCTATATTCTGTGCAAACTGGGAAGTGTTCTCAGAGGGTAAGCTGGATAAATGTAGGGTTTATTTTGGTTCCTTTCTTCCAGTGACTGAAAACCTTCTGATTCTTTTCTAGTTTTAGTTGCTTTCCAATATCTTCAACAGTTGTTTATTCTTATTTTGTTCAGAGTAAATATGTGTATAGCAGAAGGCTTAGTCAGCCAAAAACTGCTCCATTATTACCAGATTATAACTATCCATACTGGATGTCTTACAGTTCCTCAAACAAAAATTTTTCTCTGCTCTTAGGTTTCCCAGATATGCTATTTCTCTACCTAAAATATTATCTCTCTTACTCTTTGACCAATTGGCTTCCAACTACCCATGACGTCTCTGTTTAAATATCAGTCACTCAACAAAGTCTACTCTTAAACTATTTCCTAACTCATCCAGGTTTGCCTTTCTGCTACACATTCCCAGAGCACCCTGTACAATTTTTGTAGTAGTTATACAGTTCATCCTGTGTATAGTTATATGTTTAATACTTCCCTCTTGCTTAAGAGTGTAACCTCCATGAAAGCAAAAGCTTTGTCTTGCATTCCACACCTGGCTGACTAGAAAGTACTTGGTAAATATTTATATCTTTTTGCAAAACCAAGATGTAAAGTATTTTGATTACCTTGTCACAGATATTGTGAAGGTGATTTATTAAAAATCATTCATAAAGGAATCCATCAGAGCACAGACATGTGTACAGGTAGGTGTTAGCTGATAATTATAGTAAAATTTACTTTTGTCTACTTTGCTAATATTTTCTACTATATGTTCAAACTATGTAATATTTTATGTCCAGCTCAAGAGAGTGGCAATAGTAGAAAACAGCTGTTTAAAAATACAAATTCAGAGAAGTCTGGCAGCTTTTGTATTATCATGAAGAAATACATTCAATAACATTAATGATTTATCATTAATACCATCAGCCCCAAGACTACTTTTACAGCTTTAAAAATAATTTACTGCTTAAGCATAAGTAAGATATTCTTTTCCACTAACCAGAGCTCTCTTCTCCCCTATAGCTGAGACTCACATATTAATAAAATGTACGCATCTAGAGAGCTGAATGAACTGATCCTAGACAACAAGGTGGCATTGTGATAGACACCATTGGATATATTTATATTTTCTTTAGAAAATCAAACACAGTTATGGAATCAGACGTTGAATATCTTGGAATTTTATCAGGTCCTCCATTAATTCCAGTTAGAAACCAGGATCTAGCACAGGGCTTGGCACACAGTAGCTGTTGAATAAACATTTATTTAATACATCAATGAAACTAGTCACGGCAAAAATTCCAAACAAAGGAAATTATAATAAACAAAGTTTATTGATTAATCCAGAAACATAGCCATTAAAAAAAAAAGTATAAACCAAATTATTGCTTTCAGTCAATGAAGCCAGGTGCTTCGTGGGTGTGAAGTCTAACCCACACAGCTCTTACAGCGCTGAAGACCGTTCTCGTTGCAAGCCGTGCACTTCAGGGCCTTGAAAGAGTCTGTAAAGCAGTTTCGAAACACTGACATCTTGCTCCCATGGCAGACAGAGCACGGAAGAAAGCCAAAGCCTCCACAGGAGGGACACTCGTGTGGATGCTGCACTCTCTGGATAGGTGGCAGGAGGACAAGAAGGATAGGATTTGTGTTAGCATGACAATGCCATCAGCCTTCCTGTCTCTGTACTGTGGCCCGTTATAAAGCAATATCAGCATACAACGGTGGAGGACTAGCAATCGTCTACCATTATAGTATACAATAGATGCACAGGAAATGCTCTCTAACATTTCCTTTATTTTCTCATTGATGGCCATCAATGCTACAGCACAAGCTTGGTGCGTAAAGGTTGGTACATTTTAATTAAAGGGCACATCATTTGAAAACTTCCAGAAATCTATCATATGAATACACATATTTACAAATCAAAGAAATTCAGAAGATGGTAATTTGCCTTAAAGGAAAATACTATAACTTTCCTTTTAGTATCACTTCCTAGTTTTGTATCTTTGTTTATAGAATAGCAGCACTAATAGTGAGTCTGGAAAATAAGAAAACATAAAAGCTGGATTGGAGGAGCCTCTGTCAACTGAAGATCCATTTTGAACGTATAAATAATGCTTTATCTTTTAAAAAGCACTTCCAAATGCATCACTACATAGAATCTTCTCCCATCTCATCCTTCACATATAAGAATACCTTCTTATGTAAAGCAGCTAATTCACACATCATTGTGCTGTGCTGCGCTGAGTCTCTCAGTCGTGTCTGACACTTTGCAACCCCGTGGACTGTAGCCCTCCAGGCTCCTCTGTCCACGGGGATTCTCCATGCAAGAATACTGCAGTGGATTGCCATGCCCTCCTCTAATATCATTACCTTCGTTTTACATTTAAAGAAACAGACACAGAAATCTTGAGATTTATCTAAGTCCATAAAACTACCCACCATAACTATCAGCCTTTCTACCTTAAGTAAAAATAAAGCACCCACTACAGCATAATGAAATGAGCTAGGAAGCATGCTGCTGTTGTTGCTGTTGCTTAGTCAAGTCGTGTCCAGCTCTTTTGCTACCCCGTGAACTGTAGCCCCCCAGGCTCCTCTGTTCATGGGATTTCGCAGGCAAGAATACTGGAATGGGTTGCCAGTTTCTTCTGCAGCGGAGCTTCCTGACTCAGGGATCAAACTGTAGGTCTTCTGCATTTGCAAATGAATTCTTTACTACTGAGCCAGCATGTTAAGGATATTTTGAAAAATTTCCATACACATTTCCATTCTCTTTTTTGAACATATAACCTCTGCTGGAGTCCACACATGGCAACCATCTGCTGGTGGGAGCTTAGGAGCCATTACAGAATGAATACAAAGGGAATGGGAGTTAATACAAGCTTCTGACTTGCAAAATAGGAACTTTCAGCAATGTTTGAAAGCCAGCTTTTGTGACAAGAATAATTGCCAAAATACACTTGGGAAACATAGATACACACACACATGCATGCACAGACACTCAGACAAACATACCTTACATACTTAGACATACATACAGACTTTCTCTGGAAATTCACAATTGTACTTAATAAAGTCTCCAAAAAATCCAGCGGAAAAGGAAACCAATTAACTAGGTTTAACCCACCTTGTTCCCAGCAAGAAATTCTTTCCTAGAAAGCAACTACAATTTTCTCATAATCAGTACCCTGTGGAATGTGCTTTGGGAAAAAAGCATTAAGGATCTGATTGCTTTAAAATTTATATATTTCCAGACCACTTTTCAGAGCTGCATATTCTGTATTCAGTAAGATTCATTTACAGTTACATTTGACTTTGCTATTAGATCAAGATAGCAAAACTCATGTCATCTCTTATTTTTAGCAACAGAATTACTTTGATGGAAAGCAGTGATTTCTAGTCTGAAAGACACAAACAAGAAACGCTGTCAAGTTTGTAGAGATTCAGAGCTGTTCCAAAAAGTTAGACTGTAGGTAGCAATTTAGTTTCTCTGTAGCTGGGTTTTTGTCATTTCCTTGTTCAAGAGTTGACCAAAAAGTGGTGTATCGGACTTACAGTTTCGCATGATATGAAAATGTCTTTAGGAAAAAGCTTTGAATAAAAACAACAGCAGCAAAGAAAGGGTGTAGTCTAAAACCAAAATATAAGAGAATTAGTAAGTAATGCTCTTCTTATCAAATTTTAGAAAAAATATGATAAGGTAGATAAGGTAGACATGTGTTAGAACCAGGCCAGAGATTATGTTAAAAATATTTAATGACTTACATAAAAACAACACCAACTAGTCAGAAAGGACTTATAAAAGCCTGAGTTTAGGATGGCACCCATTAGTGCTGGATTGTAAATAGGTTTGGATTTCAAGTAGAGTGGGATCATCAAATTTGGCAACTAAAAATATGTGTTGCCCAGTTAACTTGAATGTCAGATAGACCATAGATAAATTTTTGTGTAGATATGCCAAAGATTATATGGAACATACCTAAACTAAAATAATTATTCATGATTTAATTGAGGTTTAAATGTAAGCAGACATCCTATATTGTATCTGGCAACCCTTATGGGGTGGTTGCTTTTCTGGAGGAGGAGAGCTGCTTGGGGGTCCTGGTGTAGTAGCTGTTTACTAACCAGTATACGCAGAGGACATCACGAGAAACGCTGGGCTGGAGGAAGCACAGGCTGAAATCAAGACTGCCGGGAGAAATATCAATAACCTCAGATAAGCAGATGACACCACCCTTATGGCAGAAAGTGAAAAGCAACTAAAAAGCCTCTTGAGGAAAGTGAAAGAGGAGAGTAAAAACGTTGGCTTAAAGCTCAACATTCAGAAAACAAAGATCATGGCATCTGGTCCCATCACTTCATGGGAAATAGATGGGGAAACAGTGGAAAGTGTCAGACTATGTTTTTGTGCTCCAAAATCACTGTAGATTGTGATTGTAGCCATGAAATTAAAAGACGCTTACTCCTTGGAAGGAAAGTTATGACCAACCTAGATGGCATATTGAAAAGCAGAGACATTCCTTTGCCAACAAAGGTCTGTCTAGTCAAGGCTATGGTTTTTCCAGTAGTCATGTATGGATGTGAGAGTTGGACCGAGAAGAAAGCTGAGCACAGAAGAATTGATGCTTTTGAACTGTGGTGTTGGAGAAGACTCTTGGGAGTCCCTTGGACTGCAAGGACACCCAACCAGCCCATTATAAAGGAGATCAGTCCTGGGTGTTCTTTGGAAGGACTGATGCTAAAGCTGAAACTCCAGTACTTTGGCCACCTCATGCTAAGAGTTGACTCATTGGAAAAGACTCTGATGCTGGGAGGGATTTGGGGCAGGAGGAGAAGGGGACGACAGAGGATGAGATGGCTGGATGGCATCACTGACTTGATGGACATGAGTTTGAGTGAACTCCAGGAGTTGATGATGGACAGAGAGGCCTGGCGTGCTGCGTTTCATGGGGTCGCAAAGAGTCAGGCACAACTAAGCAACTGAACTGGACAGATAAACCTTAACAACTCGTACAAACATGTCAATATTTTAAAATTCTTCAATAGCATAAAATTTTCCCATAAAATACATTCGTGCTGGCAAGCAAAGAACAACAAAGTTAGAATTAATATGAGTGCTAGGGAGTTTCCTAGGCTCATTCACCATCTATGTCACTTACTCCAAGTACCAGGCTTTTAACACAGAGAAATAATAATAATAAAAAACACACAACCAAATTAAAAATTACTGAAACCAAGCAGAACCCTATAAGGCTTTCCTAAGGACAAACACCTTCCTACCTCATCCCCTGCGTCTTGTTTATAGAAAAGTTTTAGCCTCCTAGCCTTCTCTGAGTTCCAAAGAGAAAATTTAATCAGAAAAGTGAAAAAAATGCAGAAACAAATGAAAACAGTCAGGCCAGACAAAATAATAATAGTTTAACCATGAAATAAAGTCAACTCCTTTTGCTACTCCTCAAGGGCAAAAAATAATATCCTGAGCCATATCCCTGAATTGTTTTGCAGATACTAAGATTCCCACCCCCACCTTGCCACATCAATGTTAGTTTCTCAGTCACATCAGACTCTTTGAAACCCCATGGACTGGAGCCCCCCAGGCTCCTCTGCCCTTAGAATTCTCCAGTCAAGAATACTGGAGTGGGTAGCCATTCCCTTCTCCAAGTGATCTTCCTGATCCAGGGATCAAATCCTGGTCTCATGCATTGGAGGTGGATTCTTCACCATCTGAGGCACCAGGGTAGCCTCAAGCAGAAGAAATGAATTGCATGCTGAACACTAGTATGTAGACAAAAAGGAGGTTGGAATCAGAAGGTTGAGGATGTTAACTCACCCTGTCACCTCGCCACCAACCAATCAGGTGGATGTCCATGAGCTGATCAAGCATCCTATAAGCCTCTCCCTCCTTTTATCTTTAAAGATCCTTCCTTGAAAGTCACTGGGGAATTCAAATGTGAGCAGTCCATACTTCTTTCTTGGTCCCACCCTGGATGCCTCACAATAATTGCTGTATTTTCCTTCACCACAATCTGGTATGAGTAGATTGGGTTTACTGTTTGCGCAAGTGGACCCAAATTTGGTTTGGTAACATTATCTCATATCATGGGCCTGGAACATAACTTACAAAGATTACTTTCAAAGGGCCAAAATATCAAATGTTAACTATATGATGAGTCTGCTATTTAATAACGTCTCTGCAATTCAGAACACATAAATTTCCTAAAATGGAGTTAATATATAAACACTAAAAGCCACAGTGTCCATTTTAAAGGGAATCACAGATAGACCAAGGTCATCCTAAAACAACTTTGTCAGAATTATGCAATGCTATGGTAAAATTTGTCTTTTACTTATAGGGTTGTTAAGACAATTTAATGAGTAAATTCATATAAACTGAATAGAATACTGTCTGGCACATAGTAGCTACTCAGAAGGCTAGCAGTTAATAGCCATTATTTTATTAATAAATTATAATCTGAAGAGATTTTTATTAACTGCTGCCTCAAGCTGAATTGCTTGTGGTCACATGACACAGTCATTTTCTACCACTAATATAGTCATTTTATTTAAACACCTCTTCTATACTTGGTCTTCTGGTTTAAGCCTTGCCACTGTAAAAAAAGGAGAGTATGTTGATTCACATGTGAATTCTGATGTCTTGGAGCACAGCATTGGAAAGATTCCAAGGCCATTTCCACTCAAGAAAATTCAGCCCTTTAGCCATAAACTTGGGAGAAAAAAGAATGGCTTCCCTACCACGTAAGGTTGTATGATCAGGCCACTCAATATGGCTGTTCTCTTGCTCTGTACATCTGCTGTTCAGTTAGTCTCTGCTTCACCTACACTCTACTTGCATGACAGACCTTCCTTCATTTGTTAAAAATGTGTTTATTTATTGAAATTTTTTTTAATTTTGGCTGCACTGGGTCTTTGTTGCTGCATGGAGGCTTTCTCTAGTTGCATCAGGTGGGGGCTACCCATCACAATGCGTGGGCTTCTCATTGCAGTGGCCTCCCTTGTTTCAAACCATGGGCTCCAGGCACACTGGCCTCAGTAGTTGCTGCACCTGGACTCAGTAATTGTGGCTCATAGCCTTAGTTGCCCCAAGGGATGAGGCATCCTCCTGGACCAGGAGTTGAATCAGTGTCTCCTGCATTGGCAGGTGGATTCTTAATTAACCACTGGGGCCACCGAGGGAGCACCTGCCTTTCCTCTTAATTGTAGAGCCTGATTAGTAAATACCTACATACTTGTCCCTCACCAAAGTTTGTCATTGTTGTAATCTTTAGACGAGAATGGCTCCCCTTTGATAACTTAATGAAGGGAAGAACTCTGCCCCAGGAGGGTACATAGCCTAAGGTGTAAAAGAGGAAATCCTCCTCTGTTGATTTCCCTAGTAACCAATGAGCCAATCTACAATATTTTTCCCTATAGCTGGTAGTCTCCTATTCTTCCTGGGAGTGAAGACCTCTGCTGCTGTGTCCAGCCCGCCATCTGCCTCCCAGCAGTGGGATGTTGCTCCAGGACCCTTCTGCTTCAGATGTGGTATTGTTGTTTAGTCACTCAGTCATGTCTGACTCTTTGCAACCCTGTGGACTACAGCATGCCAGGCTTCCCTATCCTTCACCATCTCCCAGAGTTTGCTCAAACTCATGTCCATTGAGTTGGTGATGTCATTCAACCATTTTGTCCTCTATCATCCCCTTCTCCTCCTGCCTTCAACCTTTCCCAGCATCAGGGTCTTTTTTCTAATGAGTCAGCTCTTTGTATCAGGTGGCCAAAGTATTAGAGCTTCAGCATCAGTCCTTCTAATGAATACTGAGGGTTGATCTCCTTTAGGACTGACTGGCTTGATCTCCTTGCAGTCCAAGGGACTCTCAAGAGTCTTCTCCAATAACACAGCTCAAAAGCATCAATTCTTCAGTGTTCAGCTTTCTTTCATGTAAGAAAGATGTGTAAGATCTCCCATCCATTACACTGCTGATGTCTCTGTCACTGACTCTGGGCTCTTTCTTCAGCAAATATAGTAACTGCAGGCCTGAAGGCTGCAGCCCAACAAGAGTCTATATCCAGTATCTGATGTAATAGAGACATCATTTTACAAATGATGAAACAAAGCTTTTTAATGAGTAAAAGTGAATGTTCAGATCACAGAGAAATTTGAAAACAGATTTCCACTTTCAGTGAAGAAGTTGACTACAGACAATTTGATTTTCAAACAGTTAAGAAATCTAGAGTAGCTCTTCAGTGCCCTGACACCCAGCAAAGCTACTAACCAGGCAGACCTGGTTGATAACAGCACCCAGTAAGAGTGCTGAACCTACAGAACGCCCCTCCTCTTCACAGCGGTTTGGATGGAGGCATGTTCCTTAGGGACAGTAGCGGTGCTTGTACCCAGTCATATCCGACTCTTTAGAGGTGGAATTTCAGAAAAAAGGAGTAAGAAATCACCCTCCCTTTTATCTCTATCTGTTCACCTATTCATGACCAGGGACTTAAAAAAAAAAAAAACCAACAGGCTCATTCCACAATGAGCCCGTTGCTAGGCACTGTGTATGGCATAGGAGATACAGCCGTGAGCAAGAATTTCCCTGTTCCTTTAATAAGTAGCTCTCAGCTACAAATAAGGATTTATTAGTGAAATACTGACTAATAATGACTAATCTTATCGAGTGGCTATTACATACCAGACAATGTTCTATTCACTTTACATGAATCCACTCTAAATCTTCTCAACAATCAAGTAGAAGGCAGATCTCATCATAGCACTGTAGAGATTCTGCACTATTTGAGGATGGCCTTGGTTCTCTGGTGGCTCAGCCGGTAAAGCATCTGCTACAATGTGGGAGACTGGGTTGGGAAGATCTCCTGGAGAAGGCAATGGCAACTCACTCCAGTACTCTTGCCTAGAAAATCCCATGGACGAAGAATTGATGCTCTTGAACTGTGGTGCTGAGAGAAGACTCTTTGAGAGTCCCTTGTACTGCAAGGAGATCCAACCAGTCCATTTTAAAGAAGATCAATCCTGGGTGTTCTTTGGAAGGACTGATGCTAAAGCTGAAACTCCAGTACTTTGGCCACCTCATGAGAAGAGATGACTCATTGGAAAAGACTCTGATGCTGGGAGGGATTGGGGGCAGGAGGAGAAGGGGATGACCGAGGATGAGATGGCTGGACGGCATCACTGACTCAATGGACATGAGTCTGAGTGAACTCCGGGAGTTGGTGATGGACAGGGAGGCCTGGCATGCTGCGATTCAAGGGGTCTCAAAGAGTCGGACAGGACTGAGCAACTTTTCTTTCTTTCTTCTTTCTTTTGGCCTGTTTGTGTGACTCCATATAAAAATGATGATGTAGCGTTTAGTATTTATATATTAATTTTATTTTAGGGAACTTATTTGTGGTCTTTGAACATATTCACTCCATACCACAGTCATCTAAATTGAAGCCCCCAAGAATTCCCTAGCCTCAAACAAAGGACTAGAGGATAAGAGTGGAGTTCATGAATGATTGTGAAATGGGTTTCTTTTGTCACACAAACTCAAATTTCATAAATACAAAGAGCTTTTTGCTGTTCTCTAATGCAGAAACAAGATGTTAAGATCAACAGTATTTAGTGTTTTTTTCAAGATTAAGGAATGAATGCAATTCTTATTTTTAACCTCAGATCATCTAATCTTATTTTAGGAGTACTGGGAACCCTCTTAAGTGTTCTACCAAGGAAGAAGCAACTTATCTGACTCTCTGTAACCATAAACTCCCTCATCCAGGTTATCTATAAAGCAAACTCACTCCACATAACAGATTGTCACAAAAGTGAACACTTGGCATATAGTCATCTCTGGATGATCCACCTTTGTCTATGTATTTTGTTTTAAACTATAATCAACCATTTAAAGTTCGCTTTAAGCTCAAGGTTCAGAAAACTAAGATCATGGCATCCAGTCCCATCACATCATGGCAAATAGATGAGGACACAGTGGAAACAGTGGCTGACTATTTTTCTGGGCTCCAAAATCACTGCAGATGGTGATTGTAGCCATGAAATTAAAAAACACTTACTCCTTAGAAGGAAAGTTATGACCAGCCTAGACAGCATATTAAAAAGCAGAGACATTACTTTGTCAACAAAGGTCTGTCTAGTCAAGCCTATGGTTTTTCCTGTGGTCATGTATGGATGTGAAAGTTGGACTGTGAAGAAAGCTGAGCACCGAAGAATTGATGCTTTTGAACTATGGTGTTGGAGAAGACTCTTGAGAGTCCCTTGGACTGCAAGGAGATCTAACCAGTCCATCCTAAAGGAGATCAGTCCTGGGTGTTCATTGGAAGGACTGATGCTGAATCGGAAACTCCAATACTTTGGCCACCTAATGTAAAGAACTGACTCCTTTGAAAAGACCCTGATGCTGGGAAAGATTGAAGGCAGGAGGAGGAGGGGACAACAGAGGATGAGATGGTTGGATGGCATCACCAACTCAATGGACATGGGTTTGGGTAAACTCCAGGAGTTGGTGATGGACAGGGAGGCCTGGCATGCTGAAGTTCATGGGGTTGCAAAGAGTTGGACACGACTGAGCAACTGAACTGAACTGAACAAAGATTTAATGCAGCAAATGCTTGTTAAGTGCCTAGGAGGCTATTCTCTGTCTGATCAAGCCATTAATAAGCAGAATCATTCCTGATCCTTGATTTGCAGAGTTATGAAATGCTGACACAGTAGAAATTTGTTATTATATTCCTAAATATATAAGCCAGATTTGTGAATCTGATTCTTGATCCAATGGGATGTACGGCCACAACTCTATTTAAAAATATGTTCCAATTTCAGAAAGAGGCACCCAGAGCACATGGCTTGATTGCCTAGGTAAGTAGGTGGTACTCTGCTGCTATAATCTCTGAAAATGCTGTGGCCACCCACTCCATGGAAAGGGAACATCACCCAGAATGTTGCCTCTCCAGGGAGGGTCGGGCCAGCCTTTGATAGCTCCAATGCCTCACACAGACAGCCTGTGCCATTTCCAACATCCTCGGTGTGTGGTTGAGAATCTTACTTCTGTTCTTCCTGAATGACAAATCAGGCTTTACAAGGAAAAAAAAAAGTACTGAAAGTGAACACTATATTGGCAGCCTCATAGCAATGACATCAAAATGTTTGCTCGAATCTTTAGAAAAACAACAGGGCAGAAAAGCGTGTTAGAGCTTCTCTACCATCTGAGATCTTGAATTCAGTGTCTGCCATAACCTGGTGCTTGCTGATACATCTCAGGGCTGCCCTGATTTCCTCTGTGTGAGTACCAGCAGGATCAGCTATCCATCTCAATTATTGTTTGGGGGTAATACTTGGACACTCTTTTCTTTTGATCTTTAGCTTGTTTATTAATATAAGTAAACATACAAATAAATTTTACCCCCCAAATGGCGTTTTTATTCATCCTTTTCACCCAAGCATTCGCTTACATAAAATAAGTCATTTAATCTTCTTTCAGCTAGCCTTATTGAACCCAAGTCTTGTACCAGCTACTGCTATATTTCACCTGCTTCTGCTACCCATGTTTGAAGCCACTGACAAGTCTTCATCAGTGAATAATGCCCCCTCAGGTTTCCAGGGCAAGTTTCACTTGGGCAGGATGTATGCTAGAATTCTTAGGCCAGAAAACTTGAGATGACTTGCTGACACCATTTTTGAGGACCGAGCTGCAGCCACTCAGCCGCTTTCCTCCCCATTACTGGGGTGATTGTTAGAAACTGGGCCCTGAATCACAAAGACCAGGGGAGTCGTGGTCTGCTATGCAGCACCCTAGTAACAGCAAATTAGAACTTGCTATGAGCTGTCTGGTTTCTCTCTAAAGGTACTGCCTATTTGCCCATTTCCTGTACAATGCCATACTAGCATAAGAGCAGTGTTAAAAATCCAGTCTGTTCCCTGGACCTAATACTCTGCCTACCTCCCAGTAAACTTCTCACGTGGATCTTAGGTCCTGTCACATATGGTCAGATTTCCCAGATACCAACTTGCCACTCAATTTGAGAGTGAAGGCAGCACAGATTCATGGTTTACAGATTCAAGGAGTCAGGATTAGAATCTTGAGTCAAACACTATTTATAAGGTCTGGAGCACTAACCTAATCATCTGGGCCTCCATTGCCTTGTTTGAAAAACAAAGACAGCAGCAGAACCCACCTTGCAGTGTTATTTTGAGGTTTGAATAACTTAATACATATAATACCAGGAATAGGAATAGTACTGGCTACTTAGAAAGAAATCCAATGTTTCCTACCTCAGGAATTTAACTCCTGTTTTATTGCCAAAAGCTAATCAGAATTGGATATGCTTGGATATGAATCTTGTCTTTTGTTTACTTTTCCTGGTTCTTCCAACTGCTTCTCCAAGGCTAGTCTCTTTCCCTGGGTAAGTCTGTTTAAACCCTAGCCCTTTCACAGGCAGTTTAGGGATATCTGGATGACTGAAAATTCTCTACCAGTTTTGTTATATGGGCCAAGCAGCCCAACAGAGTTACAGCTCTTACAACTCTATGAATGGTAGAAGCCAGTACCATACCATTGTATTTCAACATTAAAAATAGACTTAAATGTTTCTGGATTATTTATGGCATCTGTAGAATTGAGACAGACTTAATAAAAATAATAAAATCATCTTTCCAAGATTCTTTGAGCTGAGAGAGAGAGGTTATGTTAATATATAGCATGATAGTATTAATCAAGTTGCCAAAGAAAGGAATTATAGACTCAAATGAAAAAAGTCCAGGAATAGCTAAGATAAATCATCAGTCTTTAAAAAGAAGAGTAATGAGGGACATTCACTCTATAGGACCCTAAAAGGTGCTATTAAACCACAGGAATAAAAATAGTATAATATTGGTAAAACAGGAAACAACAGATCAATGGAAATTATTAGAAAGGTCAGACAAAGACCTGAACATATATGGGGATTTACTATAATATAAAATTGGCAGCGAACATTCATTGGATTATTGAAAAAGCAAGAGAGTTGCAGAAAAACATCTACTTCTGCTTTATTGACTATGCCAAAGCCTTTGACTGTGTGGATCACAACACACTGTGGAAAATTCTTCAAGTGATGGGAATACCAGACTACCTGACCTGCCTCCTGAGAAATTTGTATACAGGTCAAGAAGCAACAGTTAGAAGTGGACATGGAACAACAGACGTTCCAAATAGGGAAAAAGGTACGTCAAGGCTGTGTATTGTCACCAGGCTTATTTAACTTAGATGCAGAGTACATCATGAGATTGATGGGAATACCAGACTACCTGACCTGCCTCCTGAGAAATTTGTATACAGGTCAAGAAGCAACAGTTAGAAGTGGACATGGAACAACAGACGTTCCAAATAGGGAAAAAGGTACGTCAAGGCTGTGTATTGTCACCAGGCTTATTTAACTTAGATGCAGAGTACATCATGAGAAATGCTGGACTGGATGAAGCACAAGCTGGAATCAAGATTGCTGGGAGAAATATCAATAACCTCATATATGCAGATGGCACCACCCTTATGGCAGAAAGTGAAGAAGAACTAAAGAGCCTCTTGATGAAAGCAAAAGAGGAGAGTGAAAAAGTTGGTTTAAAGCTCAACATTCAGAAAACTAAGAATATGGCATCCAGTCCCATTACTTCATGGCAAATTGATGGAAAAACAGTGGAAACAGTGACAGACTTTATTTTCTTGGGGCTCCAAAATCACTGCAGATGGTGACAGCAGCCATGAAATTAAAAGACACTTGCTCCTTAGAAGAAAAGTTATGACCAACCTAGACAGCATATTAAAAAGCAGAGACATTCCTTTGCCAGCAAAGGTCTGTCTAGTCAAAGCTATCATTTTTCCAGTAGAAAATAGAAAATTCCATCCATTTTCTCACATGTATGGATGTGAGAGTTAGACTATAAAGAAACTGGAGTGCCAAGAATTGATGCTTTTGAACAGTGGTGTTGGAGAAGACTCTTGAGAGTTCCTTGGACTGCAAGGAGATCCAACCATTCCATCCTAAAGGAAATCAGTCCTGGGTGTTCATTGGAAGGACTGATGCTAAAGCTGAAGCTCCAATACTTTGCCACCTGATGTGAAGAACTGACTCATTTGAAAAGTCCCTGATGCTGGGAAAGATTGAAGGCAAGAGGAGAAGGGGACAACAGAGGATGAGATGGTTGGATGGCATCACCAACTCAATGGACATGAGTATGAGTAAAGTCCGGGAGTTAGTGATGGACAGGGAGGCCTGGTGCGCTGCAGTCCATGGGGTCGCAAAGAGTCAGACACGACTGCGTGACTTAACTGAACTGAAAACTGGCAGAACAAAGCAATAAAGAAATAATATATTATTTAATAGAGGATGCTGGAAATCTCACTATGTATAAGAAAATGGAAATGGATTCTCCATTAATGAAAGAACCAGATGTTAACAAGTATAAAGTGAATAGAAGAAAATGTAGGCTGATATCTTCTGACCTTAAGACAGACACATACTTCATAAATAAAAGTTAAAAAGCACAAACATAAGGAAAAATGGGGGGTTAGATTATATCAGAAGGTTTCTATTGGATGAAGGACACCAAGAAAGAATCTAAAAATAGAGAAGGAAATATCAACAATAATTAAAACCAACAAAAAGTTAACATCTAGACTATAGAAGGATCTTCTGAAAGTCAACAACAGCAAAAATTCCAAGATTTTTAATGGGAAAGGATAAGAATATATAACATAAAGAAAAGAAAGAAAGAAAGTGAAGTTGATCAGCCATGTCTGACTCTGTGACCCCATGGACTGTAAACTACCAGGCTCCTCTGTCCATGGGATTTTCCAGCCAAGAGAACTGGAGTGGGTTGCCATTTCCTTCTCCAGGGGATCTTCCCAATCCAGGGATCAAACCTGGGTCTCCCACATTGTAGGCAGACGCTTTATAGTAATATACAACATACAGAAGAAGAAATTTAAAAATTTAACACGCACACAAGGAAATGCCCAAACTCAATGGTTATCAGAAAAACATTATTAAAATGATAAGGCTATATATTTTTATCCCTACTACCTTGGCAAAAATTATGGAACAATGCAAAACATTGTGGGGGATGTGAGAACATAGGAAACCTCTTTCTCGGTAGGAGGGAGTATTGGATGGTACAAGCGTAATGAAGAGCCATCTGCCACCACCTGAAAAACTGGGGATGCGCATAAGCTATTGTCCAGCGATTTCTACTCTCAGAGAAATTCACAAACGAATGTGGTCAAGGTTACTCCTTGCAGCAGTTTATTTGAAGGAGAAGTTAGAGGGCATCAGTGGATGAGTAGATAAAAAACAGTATGTGAGCTACATGCAGCTGCACTGTCCAAAATATAAGCTATTTGTCAGATATGATTAATTATATTGCTTATTTAAATTTTTTTACTTGATTTGAATTTAAATCAAATAGAGTTAAATAAAATTAAAAATTCAGTTCTTCAAGCACACTATTCTTTAAGTACTCAGTAGCCCCATGCATCCAGTGACTATTATGTGGGATAGGATACAGTAAAAACATCTCCATCACCAAAGAAAGCTGGATTCAATTGTACTGTCATGGAGAAGTATGAAGCAATTTTTTAAAAAGCATGAAAGTTTCACATAGTAATATAGATGGTTCTTAAAAGCCTAGAACCTATAGAAAGGAATTTGAAACACAATTAGGTGTGTTACATAACACCATTTGTATAAATAAAAGTATGCAGAAAAAATAATAATACACATTGAGTCAAATCACTTAAATTAAAAGGCACATATTAACCCAAATTGATGGTTTCATCAGATTGATGGGACTGCAGTAGAATATAGGGACAAAAGGAAAGAAATGAACCCATCTATACAGATTTTAGAGCTGAAAGGAGTTTTAGATTATGAAGTACACGCCATCATTGTGTTTGTCCTTCTGGGCAAGATTACAATATGAATAAAACATGATTCCTAACACCAAGGAGCATATAGTTCATTTGGGACACGACTCAAATGTTCAAAGAAAAAGGGTAAGAAAAATTAAATGACTGTGTTAAACACCTGAGAAGAAGAGGGATACAGGAATGCGATGGTGGGAGAAATCTGGAATGATGTAGGAAAGATGTGATGCCGCAGAGGGGCCTTGATGATGGTGGAGGAGAATGAGGCAGTGGAACAATAGCAGGCTAGGCAGACAGAAGGAAACAGAGTAAGACGCCATGAAGTGGAAGGAATGGAAGAAAATCAGGAAAGAGGTCAGCAAAGGAGACTGGAAAAAAGAGCTGGCATGGCACACTCAATCCATGTAACCATATTGCATGGTTCACCTGGGAAAGTCTAAGTCATGTTAACTGTCCCAGAAAAATTACTAATGCACCTTTTTCACTCTCAAGATGACCCAGTTAGGCTATAAAATATATATCATTTAATTCTACATAGAGAGAGAAATAGGCTGATAAAATTGAGAGATATTGAGGACTTTCTGGGTGCATACTGATTTATACATTATATATCCAAATAAATATTTCTGAGATGTTGTAATTACAAGTACAGGAACAAAATTAAAAGGTACACTTTTGGAGAAATAAGTTTTTCTGTTATCTTTAAAAATAGCGAGCCGGTCTTTGGGGAAAAGGAAAATAATTTACATTAAAAATGTTATTTGTGCTTCCAGACAATGGCCTCACTTGAAATACCTCATCAACATCTCTATAACAGAGAATTAGGTTCTAATAAAGCTGACTGGAATTTTCATCTAATACTATGAGGTTGTTAGACAGTAACACTAAAGTCACTCTAGCTGGAGCAAACCTCACGGCAGGTGGTAGCAAATTAAAACTACCACACGTATCCTGTTACATATTTGTAAGAACATGCAGGGGAAAATTCAATTAGGGAAACTCAATTACAATCAGAATGTGTTGAACATTTTGATTACTGAAAATAAGTTGCTAAAAGCACAATTACCTCAATTTTGGTTAAGAGGTCTTGCAGTTCTCCTGATTCGTTCATTGACAAAATTTTCTCAGCACCCTATTAACAAGAGAGGGTAGGGGAGAAAGAAAATCCATTTTGTTAGTATTTGAGAAAAAAAGTTCTAGACGGGAAAGTTTAACCCAGAAAATACTGAACAGGATTTTTCACTTCAGATCTAAATAAATCTAAAACCAGTCTTCCCTGGAGGCTCAGTGGTAAAGAATCTGCCTGCCAGTTCAGGGGATGCAGGTTCAATCCCTGGGTCAAGAAGATCCCCTGGAGAAGGGGATGGTAACCCACTCCATTATTCTTGCTGGGAAATTCCAAGGACATAGGAGCCTGGCAGGCTACAGTCCATGGGGTCAGACAGGACTTAGCAACTAAATAATAACAACAAAACCTAGATCCAGGAAACCAAAGGAGTATAAATTTCTCTTTCATTTCACATATTCTCCCATCTAGTAAGGCTAATAGTGGGCAAAAGGAGGATTCCCAGCAGAAGTTGAGTGATGGGAACCCACAGCTATCAGATGAAGTCCAGATATGGAAGATTCCAGCACAGCCTTCGCAGAAGGCAATGGCACCCCACTCCAGTACTCTTGCCTGGAAAATCCCATGGACAGAGGAGCCTGGTAGGCTGCAGTCCTTGGGGTTGCTAAGGGTCGGACACAACTGAGTGACTTCACTTTCACTTTTCACTTTCATGCCTTAGAGAAGGAAATGGCAACACACTCTAGTTTTCCGGTCTGGAGAATCCCAGGGACGGGAGAGCCTGGTGGGCTGCCGTCTATGGCGTCGCACAGAATCGGACACGACTGAAGCGACTTAGCAGCAGCAGCAGCAGCATAGCCTTCAGAGTTGCTCAGGAAGCTGAAGCCAGCCACCGGAGAAAGGAAGCCTCTGAGCAAATCCCCAGCCTGAGCTACCTCTGCCCTCTTCGAGGCAGTCCTGGACCTCCCCTCTTAAGAGTCATGCATGTAAACACAAGAGCAACTGATAGTAATAATAAAATTACTAAGCATCCACAAAAGCACATATTGTGAGTAGACACCCGACATCATCTAATTTGATTCTCATAATAGTAGAAATTGAGCCTCAGTGAGATTAAATAACAATTCCAAGGTCACCCAGAGAAAAAGCAGAGTTGGAACTAGAACACCAGCAGGGGATTTACTCGAGAGCTAATGTTTTCAACTTTGAAAATTTTGCTGTAAAAAATAAAACAGAGGCAATGTATGCACTTTCCCACAAATCCATCGTGTCTTTTGGAACTACTCCATTTTCCTTTCCTTTCCAGCCTCTATCTACCTTTTCCCACTCTATTTCCCAACATCCAGCCATAGAGGGGAAAGAAGGAAGATATCATTATTTCCTATCAAAGACAAGACTGCCTCTGCCTTTTTCACATCATATCCCTGGCAAAGAATAAGTGTTGAATCCATTTTGATTTGGGGTAGGAAATGGCAACCCACTCCAGTGTTCTTGCCCAGAAAATCCCATGCACAGAGAACCAGACAGGGTCCATGAGGTCACAAAGAGCTGGACACAACAAATGACTGAACATTCATAAATGTTATTTTTGATTAATCAAGACAGACAGAAATATAATCACATAAAAAAAAAATACTTCCTGGATTCGTTTGTGCTGAGCAGGGTGGAAAACACAAAGACTTTTTTAAAAATAAAAAAGGCCCTCGTGTTAGAAGATTACAATGCATTTTTATGTAAACACACAACCAAGTAACCCTCAAGGAGAATGGGAGATGACTGCTAAATGAGTGATGCAGGAAAAGGATGAATCAGGAGATCACAGCAGAGAGAAAATAAAATCTGCTTATGGGGAGCAGAAAAAGCTTTCTGAGGTTGGTAGCATTTGATCTGGACTTTGAAGATTCCAGATGAGGAAGGCCTCATTCCTAGGTGAGGCTTTTAAGACAGGCAGGAAACTCCACCAGAGATGTACAAAAGCCTTTAGTTTTGCGTTTCATTTATTTCAGTTTATTTTATATTGGTGCTAGTGGTAAAGAACCTGCCTGCCAATTCAGGAGACATAGGAGATGTGAGTTTGATCCCTGGATTGGCAAGATCCCTTGGAGGAGGGCATGGTAACCCACTCCCGTATGTTTGCCTGGAGAATCCCATAAACAGAGGAGCCTGGAGGAGCCCTGGTGGGCAGAGAGTCAGACAAGACTGAAGTGACTTAGAACACATGCATACATATCATCTTAGTCACAATCAGGAATGTACAACAAAGCATAGTGAATGAATATATAGGGCTGCAGAAAACACGTTATATTCCTTTGTTTGTCAGTGGTTTTGCCAAGAATACAGATATGATTTACTTAGAGTGAGAACAAACTAAGGAAACAACAAAACAAAACATTAAAAACCTAAAATGTGGTAATAACTGGTATATTTTACTCTTGCTACATTCTATTTCTTTTAGGAGTTACAGGGGACACGGGTTCTCTGCATAAACTAAAATGGGAAAAGCCTCAGGAAATTTGGTACGTGAACTAAGCAGTAAGGAGAATATATCACTCAGTGAAAGAAAATGTACCCCAGTGACTACAAAAAATATGAATGTACCCACGCAGCCATCATGCATCTGCTTCCCAGATCTTTCCTTATCTTAGCAAGGTGCCTTAGTCTGCTGTTTAGAATACCATGCACAGGTCAGGAAAGGACTATATCACTAGCCCAGATGCATGAAATTTACTCTCTTCAGCCAAATCATTCCAGCACCATCAGTACTACAGGAGCAGATTCCATGTTTCATGAGAAACTCAGGGTGTGCTCACATAAGCCATGTAACGAAAGGCAGGAGAGTCTATGCTCTTGGAGACATCTGCATGCCTGTAGCACAAATGGTGGACCAAGCTCTTGAGGGAGGAAAAGCTCTGCTCTCTAATAGAGACTTAGGAGCTAAGATTTTCCCCCCCTCTCACTGCAGCTGCTCAATGTGGCCTCCGCCGCAGCTCCACGTGGCCGGACCTCCCCTGGTTTCCTTGGGAGGAGCCTGCTGGTCCCTGAGCTATTTACTGAGCTGTTACAACAACCAAAATCGCCTGCTTGCCACAGGGTTCCACATCTGCACCCTCCACCCGACCTTGTCCTTGCTGAATCTAAGTGCAAGATCCTACAAGGAGGACAAGGCATCAGATGGTGTCCTCTCTGCTCTTCGGCAGCAGCAACAGGATGGGAATCTCAGCCTCATTGGCAAAGACTATGGGCTTTCCTGGTGACTCAGCAGTAAAAATTCTGCCCGCAAATGCAGGGAAAAATTAGATTCCTCCCATCCCGAGCCTTGGGACATTTACCAGGGTGACTCTCAACTTGATATTTACCAAGGTAACTGTGTCTGCACTGCATTTACGTATTCCAAAGGTCTTATTCCATACTGTTTTCCATCGAGAGCTTTCCAATTATTACTTGACCAATAATGAAGCCCCTGTGTCCAAAAGGGAGTGTACTTCCTTAAGCATCAGCATTCTTGGGAAATAGTCTTTTTTTCTGGCTGATATTTGGCTAGGAATGTCACATGTGAGTTTGTTGCTTTTATAACTCCACATACAAGTCCACGCAAGTAGAAATTAATGAATGATTCTATTGATTGGCACAGTTTGCCAAGACTGCCAATATATCTGTGGAAATATTTCTAGTATATTTTTCACTCAATGTAGAATCATTTTTTTCTGAAAATTAATATCTTCCTGAAAATAATGATAATAGTGATATGTTAAGTGATTTGCAGACACTGGCTCTTTTAATCATCAGTGTGAAGTAAGTATTATTGTCGCGATTTTTGAAGTGAAAGAAACTAAAGTGTGATGATAAGGACAGTATCCCAGGCCTTTCTGTTAGTCAAATACAAGGCCTGGGGTACCTCCCTTATGCTCTTCATACTTTAGTTTCTTCATTTCAAAAGCTGTGATAATAATACTTACTTTGATAGTTTACATATGATGATGTGGCACACGTAAAACAAAATGATAGCTATGATTGGGCCTTAAGTTTGATTCTGAGCCAGCTCCTCCGCTGAAACAGTTTTCTTAGCACAGCAGTTTACACAATGCAATGCCTTACAGAAGATTTTAGAAGAATTGGCTGATATAATAAATAACTGTTGCCTTTTTATTAACTATAAAACATTAATATTTGGTTTTGTTATTGTTTAGCCCCTAAGTTGTGTCTGATTCTTTGTGACCCCGTGGACTGTAGCCTGCCAGGCTCCTCTATCCATGGAAGTTTCAAGGCAAGAATACTGGAGTGGATTGCCATTTCTTTCTCAAGGATCTTCTGGACCCAGGGATCAAACTCAGATCTCCTGCATTTGCAGGGATTGGCAGATGGATTCTTCACCACTAAGCCACCAGAGAAGCCCATCGTCTCCAGGTCAATACAGAAATGGCTCTTGAACCAAACAATATATGATTTCATCTCGCCTGGTTAAACCAGGTTCCTTTTCCCTCTCTAATGCCTCCCTGCACTTATTTCTCTATATATATTTTCTTATATTTTTGAGTGACTGGGATGAAACCCAACATCCTTAGCACCATCTACAAAGGCCTTTCCAGCCCTGTGCTGTCATACCATATGCTGATATTTTGAATTTCTCCCATTTTCCTGGACACACCACATCCTTGCATAATATAAGATAATATGCCTTTGCACACGCTCCATCCTTTTGCCTAAAGTTTCTCCTATCCTCACCATTCTCTTCTGGGAAACTCCTATACATCCTCCCAAACCCAATGGAAACGTTACCTTCTTAATGAAATGTCTTTGATTTTCTAAGACAAAACTCAGTCCTTCCCACCTCTGTGCTCTTAGAGCACGCTGTGTCCCACTGCACAGCAATCCTAGTGCTGATGGCAAGGGCTACAGCTTCAAGGACCAGCGCTTTGTGGAATGCACTATACACACTCAATAAATATTTGCTAAATTTATGTCTTCTATCTTTTTGTAGTAAATTCAGCAATAAACTCCAAATGGAAGTTTCTTATAATAATCGCCACTTAAAAAGGAAAATAAACAAGGTCATGAATCAACATGTACCTTGGTAGAGGTAAACTTGCAAGGGACCAAAATAGAAAGACAGATACCTAGAGTAGACAGAGGGATGAAGACAGTGCAAATGAGTTCCTCTAGTTATCACTTTTCTCATCTGGACACATGATAGGAAGCAAAGAACAAACCACTGGCAGTTGACTTCTGATGAAGCCCAGGAGGCTAGGACCGTCAAGTCCTGGCTGCTAAAGGATCCTTCCGCTGTATAATCAGGAGAGCAGATGGCAGAGCTGGTGTTTAAGCAACTCAACTACTACGCAGCAGGATGCCTGCCAAAGGATGTGTTCAACAAATGTGTATTGTTATGGTTGCCATGTGGCCCAGAGTGGAAGGTTACATCCACCCTGGAGATAGGCCACCTGAGCCCAGATGACAAAGGCAGGATTGACTTCAGGAATTAGCTTTGGATCGTCTCCAGCACATGAACAAACTCCACCGAGGCCCTGGTATTCTACACGAAACACTTAGGCTTGGAAAATGTTCAAAACAGCTGAAGCAGTATCCCACTAGTGTCTAAAAAAACCAGCAAAGGCTCCTGTGGATAATTTCATTCTAAAAAGCACAGTATTCCTCTGTCCCTGGCAGGAAGAAGTAAGCGTAAAATTAAACTAGCTGACTTGTTTTGTGCAATTATATAACACAGGCTTTTGGTGTTAGAAAATACCTGCCAAAGACTGATTTTAGTTTTATGCAATTAATTTTTTCAGTGTGGTTCTAAAGAACAACTTCCTATGGAGGTTAATCTTGATTATTTTTTATAATAAATCCATATCATCAAAACAAATGTTCATAACAATGTATATTATTTTCTTTCCTGTGGCAGAAGGCCGCCTCTCCTTTTGCCTTAATATTAATATCAAATCATATAAAAGTGATACCAAGTTACCAGGCTACAAGAAGACAGTATTGAGGGTTGAGCAGAATAAGCCAGAAGACCGCATTATTTAATAGATTTAGATTGTCATCTACTGTGTCGCAAAATTTTCTCCTCATAAATTGAATTTTAGAATACAGTGATTAAGCTCACAAAGGGTTTTTTTTTAAACTGAGATATAATAGATATATAACATCTAACTGTTTTTAGGTGTTTGACATTATGATTTGGTATTTGTATATACTGTGAAATGATCGCTATAAGAAGTCCAGTTAACACCCATCATCATACATAGCTACAATATTTTTTCTTGTGATGAGAACTTTTCAGATATGCTCTCTTAGCAATTTTCAAATATACAGTAGAGTACTATTAACAACAGTTACCATTCTGTACATAGTATCATATAACTTATTTGTTTTATAACTGTAAATTTGTACCTTCTGACCCTCCTTCACCCATTTTATTTTCACCCATTATACCTTTGGCAAACATCAATCTGTTCTCTGTATCTATGACTTTGGGGAATTTTTTTTTTTTTCTTGTGGGGGTTAGAGTCCACATATAAGTGAGATCATATTGTAGCTTTCTTTTTCTGACTTATTTCACTTAGCATAATGCCATAAAGGACCATCCATGAGATCACAAATGGCAAGATTTCCTTCATTTTTCTGGTTGAAAAACATATATGTATCATATTTTTCTTTAACCACTCATCAACTGATGGGCAGTTAGGTTGCTCTGTATCTTGGCTATTGCAAATAATGCAGAAATGAACATTCGGAGTGCATATATATTTGGGGTTAGTGCTTTTGTTTTCTTTAGATAAACACCCAGCAGTGGAATTGCTGGATTGTATGGTAGTTCTATTTTTAGGTTTTTAAGGAACACCCATACTATTTTGCACAGTGGCTGCACCAATTTGTAATTTGGCCAGTAATGTACAAGGCTCGCCTTTTCTTCACATCCTTGCCAACACTTATTATTTCTTGTCTTTTTTATGACAGTCATTCTAACGGGTGTGAGGTGATGTCTCATGGTTTTGACTTGTATTTTCTTGAGAATTACTGACACTGACTACCTTTTTATGTACTTGTTGGCCATTTGTAAGTCTTCTTTGGAAAAATGTTCAATCAGATCCTCTGCCCATTTTTTAATTGCATTATTTGTCTTTTCACTATTGAATTTATATTTTGAATATTAACCCCTTATTAGATGTATGATTTGCAAACATTTCCTCCCATTCTGAAGGTGGCCTTTTCATTCTGTAGATGGTTTCCCTTGCCATCATGCAAAAGCTTTTTAGTGTGAGGTAGTCCAACTTGTCTATTTTTACAATCAAATGATTTTTTAATAAGACTCCAGATTAAATCCCAGTGTCTCCACTTACAAGTTAACTTGGACAAAAACTCTTTAAGACTCAGTTTCCATATTTGTAAATTGTGTATAATAATGTGTACAGTGTTGTTGGAAAGATGGCATGAAATGATATGAGTCTAGAACTTTGTATAATGCATGATA
This sequence comes from Oreotragus oreotragus, assembly GCA_006410675.1. Classification (NCBI taxonomy): domain Eukaryota; kingdom Metazoa; phylum Chordata; class Mammalia; order Artiodactyla; family Bovidae; genus Oreotragus; species Oreotragus oreotragus. The sequence continues at coordinate 21,259 of SJYX01018315.1, read as the reverse complement.
GGAATTCAATAAATAGTAGTCATTTACTTGTTTATTATTATTATTATTATTATTATTATTATTATTATTGAACTCCCCAAGGACATTTATAAGCTAGAATCTATTTCAAGCTCTTGAAATCCGGTTCACAAACATTTTCCATCCACAGTCAATAAATAATAAAAGTTACATGCAAATCAACAAGAGTCTCACAATTGTTTTGGGGTAATGTCACCATAAAGGGACTGTAATAAAACAGGGGCTCATACAAAACAGTGGGATGAAAAACTCAGTTGTGTAACCTATTGAAAAGGTGACATACTTGAGGACTTTCCAGACAATCAAAGTTCTCAGCTAAGCTGTAGAATGGCTAAAGTATTCTTTATTATGGGATATTTAGCAAGCTTTCAACTAGGCCTCTGAAGACTCAAAAAGGGACAGTTAGTGAAAAACTTTGTTGATGAAAATTGAGTTGATTATTTTTCTGGGACACATGGATATTTAATTACTCAGCAGGAAAAATATTTGAGAAAGACTCATATGGTGAGAGTAATTGAGAAATATAATTAGTTGATAAAAATGTCAGTTAAAATTTCATCAATAGGTG
>SJYX01018314.1:358463-386606 GCA_006410675.1 Oreotragus oreotragus | reverse complement strand
CTTCATAAAACCGTTCAACTTCAGCTTCTTCAGCATTACTGGTTGGGGCATAGACTTGGATAACTGTGATATTGAATGGTTTGCCTTGGAAACGAACAGAGATCATTCTGTCATTTTTGAGATTGCATCCAAGTACTGCATTTCGGACTCTTTTGTTGACCATGAAGGATACTCCATTTCTTCTCAGGGATTCCTGCCCGCAGTAGTAGATATAATGGTCATCTGAGTTAAATTCACCCATTCCAGTCCATTTTAGTTCGCTGATTCCTAGAATGTCGACGTTCACTCTTGCCATCTCTTGTTTGATCACTTCCAATTTGCCTTGATTCATGGACCTGACATTTCAGGTTCCTATGCAATATTGTTCTTTACAGCATCAGATCTTGCTTCTATCACCAGTCACACGCACAACTGGGCATATATATATACACATATACTATCTCTTTTTTTTTAATTTCCTTCTCAGCACAGAGCATTGAGTAGAGTTCTCTGTGCTACACAGTAGATTCTCATTACTTATCTACTTTACACATAGTATCGCTAGTGTATATCTATTCATCCCAATCTTTCATCATCCAACCTTTGCTTTCCCCCATAGTATCCACTTCTTTGTTCTCTAGATCTATGTCTCTATTTGTGCTTTGCAAATAAGATCACCGATTCCACATATATGCATTAATATATATTTGTTTTTCTGTTTCTAGCTTATTTCACTCTATATAAGAGTTTCTAAGTCCATCCATGTGTCTGCAAATGACTCAACGGTGGTACTTTTTATATTGAGTAATATTCCATCATCTATATGTACCACAGCTTCTTTATTCATTCCTCTGTTGATGGACATTTATTTTGCTTCCATGTCTCAGCTATTGTGATAGTGCTGCTATGAACATAGAGGGTGCACGTGTCTTTTTGAATTGTATTTTCATCAAGGTATATGCCCAGGGAGAATTGTTGGATTATATATACGGCAATTCTATTTTTTGTTTTCTGAGAACCTCCATACTCTTTTCCATAGTGGCTACACAAACTTAACACTCCCACCAGCGGGATACAAGGGTTTGCTTTTCTCCACACCCTTGCCAGCATTTGTTGTTTGTATACATTTTAATGATGGCTATTCTGACTACTGTGAGGTGGTGCTTCATTGTAGTTTTGATTTGTGTTTCTCTAACATTAGTGATGTTGAGCATGTTTTCCTGTGCCTCTTGGCCATCTGTATGTCTTTGACTTCTTTGGAAACATGTCTATAGGTCTTCTACCTATTTTTTGATTGGATTGTTTGTATTTCTTTTTATTGTTGAATTGTATGAGTTCTTTGTACATTTTGGGGCTTCCCCAGTGTCTCAGTGGTAAAGAATCTGCCTGCACTGCACGAGAAGAGAGAGACACAAGTTCAATCCATGGGTCAGGAAGGTCCTCTGGAGAAGGAAATAGCAACCCACTCCAGTATTTTTGCCTGGAAAATCCCATGAACAGAGGAGCCTGGTGGGCTGCAGTCCATAGGGTCACAAAAGAGTTGGGCATGGCTTAGTGACTGAGGATCAATGCTTTGTATAATTTGGAGATTAAGTCATTGTCAGTAGCATCAATTGCAAATATTGTCTTCCATTCTGTAGGTTGTCTTTGTTTGTTTTATGGTTTCCTTTCCTGTGCAAAAGCTTGTAAGTTTGATTGGGTCACATTTGTTTATTTCTAGTTTTATCTCCATTGCCTTGGAAGATTAACAAAACATTGAAACAATTTATGTCAGAGAATATTTTTGCATATTTTCTCTTCTAGATGTTCCATGGTGTCATGTCTTTAAGCCATTTTGAGTTTATTTTTTTGCATGGTATGAGGGTGTTTTCTAACATCATTGATTTCCATGCAGTTATCCAACAGTCTCAGTATCACCTGCTGAAGACACTGTCTTATTTCCACTTTATAGTCTTCCCTTCTTTGTGGAAGATTTATTGACTTTAAGTGTGTGGGTTTATTTCTGGGCTCTCTATTCTGTTCCATTGAAACATACGGCTGCTTTTGTAACAGGGCCACACTGCTTTTATTACTGAAACTTTGTAGTGTTGTCTGAAGTCTGAGGGAGATATGCTTTCTGTTTCCCCCTGTCAGAATTGTTTGGGCAATTCTGTGTCTTTTATGGTCCCGTATAAATCTTAGGCTTATTTGTTCTATTTCTATGAAATATGTTGTGGGTAATTTGATAGGCTAAACTGTGATAAACCTATATCGTGTATTAAAAAGCAGAGACATTACTTTGCCAACACAGGTCTGTAAAGTGAAAGCTACGGCTTTTCTAGTAGTCATGTACAGATGTGAGAGTTGGACCATAAAGAAGGCTGAGTGACGAAGAATTGATGGTTTTCAAACTGTGGTGCTAGAGAAGACTCTTGACAGTCCCTTGAACAGCAAGGAGATCAAACCAGTCAATCCTAAAGGAAATCAACCCTAAATATTCACTGGAAAGAGTGATGCTGAAGCTGAAGCTCCAATACTTTGACCACCTGATGTGAAGAACTGACTCATTGGAAAAACCCTGATGCTGGGAAGGATTGAAGGTGGGAGGAGAAGGGGACAACAGAGGGTAAGACAGTTAAATAACATGACTGAATTAATGGACATGAGTTTGAGCAAACTCTGGGAGATAGTGAAGGACAGGGAAGCCTGGTGTGCTCCAGTTTATGGGGTTGCAAAGAGTCAGACATGAGTTAGCCACTGGACAACAACAAATTTGATATGAATCACATGAAAACTGTAGACTGCTTTGTATAGTTTTGCCATTTTAACAGTGTTAATTCTTCTAACCCAAGAGCATGAGATATCTTTCTATTTCTTTGAATCCTCTCTAATTTTCTTTGTTAGTATTTTTTATAGGTCTCAGCATACAGATCATTCACCTCCTTTGTCAGATTTTTTTAAAATTTTGTGTGTTTTTTTCTTTTTTTTGGTGTGCTTTTGAAAAGCATTGTTTTTCTTTTAGATTCCCTTTAGGATAGATTATCATTAGTGTAAATAAATTCAATTGATTTCTGAGGGCTAATCTTGTATCCTATTCTTTTGCTGAAATCATTTATTAAATCTATTAGTTTTTCTGTGTGGTCCTTTGGGTTTTCTATATACTGTATGTCATCTGCATATAGTAACAATTTTACCTTTTCCCTTCCAATTTGTTTACCTTTCTTTTTCTTATTGGATTGTTGTGGCTAGGACTTCCAATGCTATGTAGGAGTTGTGAGAGTAAAGATCCTTGTCTTGCCCCATATTTTAACAGGAAAGCTTTCAGCTATTCACTGTTGAGTACTTTACTGACTGAGCTTGTAATAAATGACTTTTACTATATTGGTATATGTTCCCTGTATACCCACTTTGGTAAGTTTTTATCATGAGTGGATGTTGAATTTTGTCAAATGCTTTTTCTGAATCTATTGAGATCATCAGGTAATTTTTTATTTTTCTTTGTTAATGTGGTATATTACATTGATTTACATATGTTCAACTATCCTTGTGAACTTGGAATGAATCCCATGTGGTCATGGTGTATGATTTTTTTACATGTTGTTGAATTCTGTTTGATAATATTTTGTTGAGAATTTTTGCATTTATATTCAGGTAAATTGTCCAATACTTTTCTGTTTTGGTGGTATCTTTATCTGGTTTTGGTATCAGGGTGATGATAAATTCATATAATGTATTTGGGAGTTTTCCTTCCTTTATGATCTTTTGGAAGGATTAATAGAAATTATTTTTGTATGTTTGGTAGAATTCACCTGTGAAGCCACCTGGTGCTGGACTTTTATTTCTAGGGAGTTTATTATTATTATTAAAGATTCTATTTCACTTCTAGTGATTCATCTTTTCAAATTATCTAGTTCTTGACTAAATTTTTGTGGGCTGTATGTTTCTAAAAAGTTGTCCATTTCTTCTCAGTTGTCAATTTTTGGGGCTTAATTCTTCATAGTATTCTCACTTTTTTTTTGTTGTTGTTTGTTTGTTTGTTTTTGTATTTCTGTGGTTAGATTCTCGAGTCTTCTCCAACAACATGTTGGAATAAATGTAACTTAATCATGATGTTTACTCTTTTTCTGTATTATTGAGTTCTGCTTGCAAATATTTTCTTGAGAATTTTTACATCTCTATCAAAGGTAAATAATTTAAAAAAGAAAGTGCAATTTTATTTTTTCAATGCCTTTCTCCGATTTTAGTATTTGACCACCTGACCTGCCTCTTGAGAAACCTGTACGCAAGTCAGGAAGCAACAGTTAGAACTGGACGTGGAACAACAGACTGGTTCCAAATAGGAAAAGGAGTACGTCAGGGCTATATATTGTCACCCTGCTTATTTAACTTATATGCAGAGTACATCATGAAAAACACTGGGCTGGATGGAGCACAAGTTGGAATCAAGATTGCCAGGAGAAATATCAATAACCTCAGATATGCAGATGACATCACCCATATGGCAGAAAGTGAAGAAATAAAGAGCCCCTTGATGAAAGTGAAAGTGGAGAGTGAAAAACTTGGCTTAAAGCTCAACATTCAGAAAACTAAGATCACAGCATCTGGTCCCATCACTTTTGGGGGGCTCCAAAAATCACTGCAGATGGTGATTGCAGCCATGAAATTGAAAAACACTTACTCCTTGGAAGGAAGGTTATGACCAACCTAGACAGCATATTAAAAAGCAAAGACATTACTTTGTCAACAAAGGTCTGTCTAGACAAGGCTACGGTTTTTCCAGTAGTCATGTATGGATGTGAGAGTTGGACTATAAAGAAAGCAGAGTACCAAAGACATGATGCTTTGGAACTGTGGTGTTGGAGAAGACTCTTGAGAGTCCCCTGGACTGCAAGGAGATCCAACCAGTCCATTCTAAAGGAGATCAGTCCTGGGTGTTCATTGGAAGGACTGATGTTGAAGCTGAAACTCCAATACTTTGGCCACCTCATGTGAAGTGCTGACTCATTGGAAAAGACTCTGATGCTGGAAGGATTGAAGGCAGGAGGAGAAGGGGATGACAGAGGATAAGATAGTTGGATGGCATCACCGACTTAATGGACATGAGTTTCGGTAAATTCCAGGAGTTGGTGATGGACAGGGAGGCCTGGCGTGCTGCAGTTCATGCGGCCACAAAGAGTCANGAAGGATTGAAGGCAGGAGGAGAAGGGGATGACAGAGGATAAGATGGTTGGATGGCATCACCGACTTAATGGACATGAGTTTCGGTAAATTCCAGGAGTTGGTGATGGACAGGGAGGCCTGGCGTGCTGCAGTTCATGCGGCCACAAAGAGTCAGACATGACTGAGCGGCTGAACTGAACTGAATTTTGGGCTTGTAGAATGACTATTGAAATGTCATCTCCTTGTCATTGCTTTAGAATAGTTTAAGAAAGATAGATGTATGTTCTGATTTATATATTTGGTAGAATTCCCCCGTAAATCTGTCTGGTCCTGGATTTTTGTTTGAATGGATTTTAACTACCACTTAATTTCAATTTTAGTCGTCCATCTGTTCCAACTATTTTGCCTTTTTTCCCACTTATTTTTAATTTTTATTACAGTCTAGTTCCTTTACAATGATGTGTTGGTTTATGCTGTACAGCAAAGCGAATCAGTTATAGGTATACATATTTCCCTTCTTTTTTAGATTTCCTTCCCATTTAGGTCACCACAGATTGTTGACTATAGTTCCTGGTGATTTACAATTGGTTCCCGTTAGTTATCTATTTTATACATAATGCTGTATATATGTCAGATCCAACAGCTGAATTCATTCTTGCCCCTTCTTCACCCCTTGGTATCCTTATGTTTTTCTCTGCATCTACATCTCTATTTCTGCTTTACAAGTAAGTTCGCCTGTACTAGATTTTTCTAGATTCCACATATAAGTGATATTATACAATGTTTGTTTTCCTCTTTCTGACTTACTTCACTCTGTATGACAGTGTCTAGATTTATCTATGTCTCTGAAAATAGCACTATTTCATTCCTTTTTATGAAGGGGTAATATGTGTACCACATTTTATTTATCCATTCCACTGTTGATGGACATTTAGGTTGCTTCCATGTCCTGGCTATTGTAAATAGTGCTGCAATATATATTGGGGAGCATGTACATTTTGGGGTTATGGTTTTCTTCGGGTATATGCCCAGGCATTGGGATTGCTGGGTCATATGGTAGTTCTATTTTTAGTTTTCTAAGGAAGCTTCACACTATTTTTCTCAGTGGCTATATCAATTTACATTCTTACCAACAGTATATGAGCTGCCCCTTTTCTCAACACCCTCTGAAGCATTTATTGTTTGTAGATTGTTTTTTTATTATGGCCATTCTGACTGGTGTGAGGTGATATCTCGCTGAAGTTTTGATTTTTATTTCTCTTTCTTATTAGGGATGTTTAATATCTTTCATTTTTTTGGTCCATCTATATATCTTCTTTGGAGACATGTCTATTTAAATCTTTCCCCTAATCTTTGATTAGGTTGTTTGATTTTTGGATATTGAGCTGCATGTGTTGTTTGTATATTTTGAAGATTAATCCCCTGTTAGTTGCTTCATTTGCAAATATTTTCTCCCAATCTAATGGTTGTTTTTATATTTTTCTTTGCTGTGCAAAGCTTTTAATTTTCATTAGGTCCCATTTCTTTCTTTTTATTTTTATTACTGTAGGAGGTGGGTCAAAAAAATTTGCTGTTATTTATGTCAAAGAATGTTCTGCCTATGTTTTCCTCTCAGAACTTTATAGTGTCTGACTTTATACACATTTAAGTCTTGGATCCATTGAATTTACTTTTGTGTATGGTGTCAGGGAATGTTCTAATTTCATTCTTTTACGTGGCGTTTTCCCAGCATTTTTATTGAAGATTGTCTTTTCTCCATTGTATGTTCTTGCGTCTTTTTTCAAAGATTTATTAACCATAGAAGCAAAAGTTTATCTCTAGGCTTTCTATCCTGTTCCTTTGATGTATATTTCTGTATTTTGTACTTTCTATATATTTCTATATTTCATATGTTGGACCAATATCACACTGTCTTGTTTCCTGGAGCTTTGTAGCATAGTCTGAAGTCAAGGAGTCCAATTCCTTCATTTCCATTTTTCTTTCTCATGATTGCTTTGATAGTCAGGGTCTTTTGTGTTGCCATACAAATTGTAAAAAAATTTTATTCCAATTCTGAAAAACGCCACTGGTAATTTCATAGAGATTGAATTAAATCTCTAGGTTGCTTTGGGTAGTAGAGTCATTTTCACAATATTGGTTCTTTCGATACAAAAATATGGTACCTCTCTACATCTGTTTGTGTTGCCTTTATCTTCATTAATCAGTATCTTACAGTTTTCTGTGAACAGGTCTTTTGCTTCCTTCGGTAGGTTTAGTCATAGGTATTTTATTTTATTTACATGTGATGGTAAATGAGATTGTTTCCTTAATCTCTATGATATTTCATTTTTAGTGTATAGAAATGAATGTAATTTCTGTGTATGAATTTTGTATTCTGAACTTTTTCAAATTTTTCAAAAAGTTTTCTGGTGGCATTTTTAGGATTTTCTATGTATAGTTTCATGTCATCTACCAACAATGACAATTTAACTTCTTCTCCAATTTGAACATCTTATATTTTTTTCTTCTCTTATTGCCAGGTCTATGACATGCAACTATGTGGAATAATAGTGGTGAGAATAAGCATCCTGGTCTTGTTTTTTATTTTAGAAGAAATTCTTTCATTTTTCACTATTGAGAATAATTTTTGTAGGTTTGTCATATGTAAACTGTATCACATTGAGGTAGGTTCTCACTATGCCTACTTTCTGGAGATTTTTTTTGTCATAAACATTGATGAATTTTGTCAAAAGCTTTTTCTGCATCTGTTGAGATGATCATTTGGTTTTTATTCTTCAATTTGTTAATATGTTGTTTCACAGTAATTCATTTGCATATATTGAAGAATCTTATATCCCTTGCATAAATTCCACTTGATCATGGTGTGTGGTCCTTTTAACGTGTTGTGGTCCTTTTAACGTGTTGTTGGTTGCTAGTATTTTGTTGAGGGTTTTTGTGTCTATGTTCATCAGTAATACTGATCTGTAATTTTCTTTGTCTTGTGCTGTCTTTGTCTGGTTTTGGTATCAGGGTGTTGTTGGTCTCTTACCATGAGCTTGGGAGTGTTCCATCCTCTGCAATATTGTTGGAAGAGTTTGAGAATGATAGGAGTTTTCTCTAAAATTTTGACAGAATTTACCTGTGAAACCATCCATTCCTCAACTTTTTTAATTGGTTATCACCACCTACTGACAGCTTTCATATTAGGGAGAGCTAGTCATGTGCTCCTGAGACAGCTGAGTGGGTTCTGGCACCCACTGGTGGAGCTGCTGGTTGCTGAAGCTATAAGTGCCCTCCCAGGACAGCATGGATTCCTTTATGGCTTAGCTGGTAAAGAATCTGCCTGCAATGGGGGAAACCTGAGTTTGATACCTGGATTGGGAAGAACGCCTTGGAGAAGGGAAAAGCTACCCACTCCAGTATTCTGGAGTGGAGAATTCCATGGACTGCATAGTCCATGGGACCGCAAAAAGTCAGACAAGACTGAGTGACTTTCACTTTCACTTTCTTTCTTTCAAGACACCATGAGGCCCACTGTCAGGTCCTGGGGCCCACTGGCAGAATTCCTAGTGGCTGGGTCCATCCATGCCCCTCTGAGGCAGCCGGATGAGTCATGCCCCTCTGTGGCCCGCTGGTGGAATTGCTAGTGGCTGAAACTGTCTATGCCCTGCTGGATCAGTGGGGGTAGGGCTCTATGACCCACTGGCATAATTTCTAGTTTTGGGACCTATCAACATCCTTTTGGGATAGCATGAGCAGGTCCTTGAGCCCCCTGGCAGAATTACCAGTGGTTGGATCCATCCATGCCCCTCTGGGTCATGCGGGGCAGGTCCTATGAACTGCTTGTGAAATTTCTGATCTCAGGATCTGACCATGCCCTTCCAGATCAGTGGGGGCAGTTTCTGGGACCTGCTGGTGAAACTGATGGTGGCTGGATCTGTCCATCTTTTCCAGGTCATCAGCAATGGGTTCTCTGACCCACTGAAGGAATCTCCAGTTTTGGAAGCTGTCCACAGCCTCTTGGGACAGCATTGGTAGGTCCTGGGCCATTCATGGGAATCCCTGTGGCTGGACCATCCACTCTCCTCCAATTCAGCAGTGACAAGTCTACTAGTAGAATTGCCAGCGGCTAGATCTGTCTGAACCCTTCTGCATCAGTAGGGGTGGGAAGAACTTCTAGTTTGGGGATCTGTCTCTGCCCTTCCAGGTCAGTAGGAGTGAGGCCTGGCATATGCCTGCAGGCCTAGAAGAGGTGGCCCGTGCCCACCCTTGGAGCCCAAGATGGTAGAGGCAATTCACGGTAGTCCCTGGAGATACTATAGGCAGAATCGAATCCTGTTGCCTAGGAGTTCTCATAAGGAAAGAAACTTGAATGGTGGTCCCAGCCCTTTCCTTGTTCTTCTCCCAGTAAAGGCGCCTTGACTCTCTGGTGGGGCAAGGCTTCTACCTAGTATACCCTCAGTTGCCACAGCTTGAATTTTGCAGCCTGTTTCCATACCTAATGTGGTCCTTTCCCTGCAACTGAGCTTTGGAATTTGAGCTTCAGCACCCAGCCCCCACCCTGTGTACAGAGAAGTGTCTCAGGCTGGAGAACACCGGCCAGCCCACTGTGTAGGTTACTTACTCCATTTTGCCTTCCACAAACAAGTTGTTGCTTTCCCCCTTTTAGGCTCTAAAACTGCCCTCTCCAGTCTAGTTTCTCCACTGGTGAGGAGCCTTCTAAGGTGTGGAAACATTTCCTCTTGCAAAGTCCCCTCCCCAGATGGGCCCATCCCCTAACTCCTTTTTTTCTTTTTTTTTTTTTTTCGCTTTCTGTCCTACTCAGTTTTGTGGAGGTTTTCTTGACTTTTCAGAGGTCTGAGGCATCCAGTAGCTGTTCTACAAGTGAATCATTCCACTTGTAGACATATTTTCAATGTTTCTGTGCAGAGAGCTGAACTCTGCTTCTTACTTGATCTCCCTTTGAAACTGTTTTTTTTTTTTTTAAACTCAGTTTTGGCAGGCTCTATGTTTCTACAAATTTGTCCATTTCTTTTAGGTTGTCTAATTTGTTGGTATATAACTTTTCATAGTATTTTCTTTTTTGGTATCACTGTAATAATGATTGTTATTTCTCATCTTTCATTTATTATTTTGTTTATTTGAATCATCTCTCTTTTTCTTCTTGAGTTTTGCTAAAGACTTGTCAATTTTGTTTTTCATCTTTTCAGCAAACCAGGTATTGATTTCACCTTTTCTGTTGTGTTTTGATCTGTTTTCTCTCTGATTTGTATTATTTCCTTCCTTCTGCTCATCTTAGACTTTTTGTTCTTTTTCTGATTCTTTAGGTCCTAGTTTAGGTTGCTTATTTGAGATTTTTATAGTTTCTTCAGGAAGGCCTGTATACTTCTCTTAGAATTGCTTTCTCTACATCCCATAGATTTTGTGAAGTTGTTTTGTCAGTATTATTTGCCTCAAAACATTTTTTGATTTCTTTGATTTCATCACTGACCCATTGGTATTTTAGTAGCATGTTGTTTAGTCTCCACATTTTTGTTCTTTTCCTATTTTTCTTTCTGCAGTTGATCTTTAGTTTTATAATACTGTAGTCAGAAAAGATGCTTTGTATAATTTTTCTCTTTATTTTTATTGAAGTATTATTGATTTAAAATGTGTTAATTATAATTATGTGTACAGCAAAGTGATTCATATATATATACACACACACATACAGATGCCCATAAATACATTCAGGTTGTTTTCCATTATAGGTTATTGCAACATATTGAATATAGTTCTCTGTTCTATATTAATTGAATCATCTTCATTGATTATCTATTTTATATATAGTAGTGTGTGTATCTGTTAATCCAAAACTACTACTTTATTCTTGCCCACCCTTTCCTCCTAAGAAGGCTGCATTTTGCAGATTCTTAGGATTTTTTAAATCCAGTCACCCAATTCATCTTTTGATTAAAGAAGTTAGTTTATTGACATTCAAAGTAATTATTGATAGGTCTGCCTTTTTTGTCATTTTATTCTTCGATTTCCACTTGTCTTTGTAGATTTTGTTTCTTCTTTTATAGTTTGATTAGTAATAGTGTAGTTTCATTAGTAATAGTCTTAAGTTCTTTCCTTTTAGGTTTTTTTGAATCTATTGTATGTTTTTGATTATGATTACCATGTGGTTATATATTTTTTTTCTCATAACTATACCTACTTGCTTTAAACTGATGAGAAGTGAAGTTGCTCAGTCACGTGTGACTCTTTGTGATCTGATGGACTGTAGCCTACCAGGCTTTTCCATCTGTGAAATTTTCCAGGCAAGAGTACTGGAGTGGGTTGCCATTTCCTTCTCCAGGAGATCTTCCCAAACCCATGGATTGAACCCAGGTCTCCTGCATTGCAGGCAGATGCCTTACCCTCTGAGCTACTAGGGAAGCCCTTTAAACTGATAATTTTTGAGGACACTAATAGATGGAGAAATATACCATGTTCATGGATTGGAAGAATCAATATAGTGAAAATGAATATATTACCGAAAGCAATCTACCGATTCAATGCAATCCCTATCAAGCTACCAGCGGTATTTTTCACAGAACTAGAACAAATAATTTCAAGATTTGTATGGAAATACAAAAAACCTCGAATAGCCAAAGCAATTTTGAGAAAGAAGAATGGAACTGGAGGAACAACTTACCTGACTTCAGGCTCTACTACAAAGCCACAGTCATCAAGACAGTGTGGTACTGGCACAAAGACAGAAATATAGATCAATGGAACAAAATAGAAAGCCCAGAGATAAATCCACACACATACGGACACCTTATCTTTGACAAAGGAGGCAAGAATATACAATGGAGTAAAGACAATCTCTTTAACAAGTGGTGCTGGGAAAACTGGTCAACCACTTGTAAAAGAATGAAACTAGATCACTTTCTAACACCACACACAAAAATAAACTCAAAATGGATTAAAGATCTAAANCCTGACTTCAGGCTCTACTACAAAGCCACAGTCATCAAGACAGTGTGGTACTGGCACAAAGACAGAAATATAGATCAATGGAACAAAATAGAAAGCCCAGAGATAAATCCACACACATACGGACACCTTATCTTTGACAAAGGAGGCAAGAATATACAATGGAGTAAAGACAATCTCTTTAACAAGTGGTGCTGGGAAAACTGGTCAACCACTTGTAAAAGAATGAAACTAGATCACTTCCTAACACCACACACAAAAATAAACTCAAAATGGATTAAAGATATAAATGTAAGACCAGAAACTATAAAACTCCTAGAGGAGAACATAGGCAAAACACTCTCCAACATAAATCACAGCAGGATCCTCTATGATCCGCCTCCCAGAATACTGGAAATAAAAGCAAATATAAACAAATGGGATCTAATTAAAATTAAAAGCTTCTGCACAACAAAGGAAACTATAAGCAAGGTGAAAAGACAGCCTTCTGAATGGGAGAAAAAATAGCAAATGAAGCAACTGACAAACAACTAATCTCAAAAATATACAAGCAACTTATACAGCTCAATTCCAGAAAAATAAACGACCCAATCAAAAAATGGGCCAAAGAACTAAATGGACATTTCTCCAAAGAAGACATATGGATAGTTAACAAACACATGAAAAGATGCTCAAGGTCACTAATTATCAGAGAAATGCAAATCAAGACCACAGTGAGATACCACTTCACACCAGTCAGAATGGCTGTGATCCAAGTCTGCAAGCAATAAATGCTGGAGAGGGTGTGGAGAAAAAGGAACCCTCTTACACTCTTGGTGGGAATGCAAACTAGTTCAGCCACTATAGAGAACAGCATGGAGATTCCTTAAGAAATTGCAAATAAAGACCATTTTTAAAATGGACCATTTTAAAAGTCTTTATTGAATTTGTTACAATTTTTTGCTTCTGTTTTATGTTTTGATTTTTTGGCTGTGAGGCATGTGGAATCTTAGCTCCCCAGTCAAGGATCAAACACCCATCCTCTGTTTTGGAAGGTAAAGTCTTAACCACTGGACTGCCAGGGAAATCCCAGGCCCTCATTTATTCTTTGAATAGGTATTGAGCAATTACTACACAGCTGGGAGACTACCAAGGCAAAGAACACTAGTCCTTGCCCTCAAGAGGTTCTACCCAGAGTCTGGTAGAAAAAATAGAAAAGCTCGACAAAACCTTTGTAATACAAAATCTTGGCTCTCCAATAGATTTAAGCATAAGCTTCTGGAAAGTACAGAAATTCACAGGAACCTGCCTGAATGGAGCTGGGAGTTCATAGAAGATTCCTTGGAAGGGCAGGGGACAGAACTGAGTCATCTAGATCAACAGAAGCAGGTAGCAGGGCAAACTGATACCCAGTCCAAGATAAATGTTCACTGGTGGATAAATGCTTTGTATAAAGCTCGATGAGATCTTGATTTGGAAAACAAATGTGATGAAATACATTTTGGGGACAATTGGGAAAATATCAATGTAAATAATGTTAGACAATATTAGAAGTGGTTTTAAGTTTTTTGGGAGATAGTGGTGGTATAGTTATAAAGTAGGTTGTTCTAATTTTTAGGAGACAGATATGCCTGAAACATATTTAACAAGTGGTTTAGCAAAAATCTGAAATCTGAAATGGCTTTGCAGAAGAAGAAGGGGGAGAAGAAGAATGGATGGAATGCAGACAGACAAATGAAGCAAATGTAACAAAATGACAATTGTTGAACTGAATTTGGATGTTCATTGTACTAGTTTTTAACCCTTTCGAATTTGTGAAAGTTTTCATGAAAAATAGTTGAAAAAAATAGTTCCCTGGTAGACAGTTGAGTAAATACCAACACTACCCAAAATTCAGAGGATACTTTCATCTTGGGAATATAAAGTAGAGAATAAATGCTCTGCCCAAACAATTGCCTTTGGCTGCACAGAAGCACTGAATCGGGAGAGAGCACGGTCCACACTGTAACTTGGAGTCAGTAGAGCTTGGGTGTGTCCAGCTGCCCAGGTAGGACACAATGGATGTTGTTGGTAGAGGGGGTTGGCTAGAAGGAACTCAGAGCTAGAAAAGTCTGAGATGTATGTGAGTCTGGAGAGCCTGAGAAAGTTGTCAACCTGACTTTGTCTTATCCTGAAAAAATCAAAGTCACCAAAGAGTGAAGGACATTTTAGAGACTGGTTCTGGTTTCAATTTGAAGGATAAATCAGAGTTTGGAAGGCATGGAACCAAGAGATCGTTCCAGAAACTAGTGCAGCAATTGCTGATGAGGATGCAGAGCAGCAGAAATTCTCATTTGTTGCTGATGGGAGTGCAAAATGGTACAACCACTTCGGAAAACAGTTTGGCAGAGTCTTACAAAATTAAATGTACACATACCATATAACCCCAACAATCTCACTCTGAAATATTTACTCAAGAAAAGTGAAAATATGTTTAGGAATGTTTAGAGCAGTTTTTTCATAACCACTAAAACCTGGAAACATCAGCTGGTGAACAGATAATAAATAAATTTTATATTCATGAATGAATACTATATATTAAAGATGAGTGAACTACTGATACTACAGCGACTTGGATGACTCATAAAAGTATTATGTTAGATGAAAGAAGCCCGACTACATGCTGGATGATTCCATTGATAGGACATCCTGAAAAACACAAAGCTATTGGCACAGAAATAAGATCATTGTTTTAAAGAGGCTGGTGTGGAGGGAGGAGTTGATTATAGAGACACAGAGAACTTTCTGGGTGATAGAAATACTTTACATAGCATTTTCATTGTGGTGGAGATTACACAGTTGTGGACTTCCCTGGTGGCTCAGACGGTAAAGCGTCTGTCTACAATGTGGGAGACCCAGGTTCGATCCCTGGGTCAGGAAGATCCCCTGGAGAAGGAAATGGCAATCCACTCCAGGACTATTGCCTGGAAAATCCCATGGACAGAGGAGCCTGGTGGGCTACAGTCCATGGGGTCGCAGAGTCGGACACGACTGAGCGACTTCACTTCATACATTTATCACAGCTGTGTACCTATAAAGTGTGAGCTTCATTATATAGAAATCATATCTCAACATACTTCACTTTAAGAAAAAAAGAGAAAAAGAATAATAAGACTTGAGGAATGACTGGATAGAGAATAAAGGAAAGAAAAGCAAGATATATTTCAATGGTCAAGAAAACATAAATACTAATTAAAAAAAGCAGCACTGATATAGCCAGTTAACTGCTGCAAGAATGAAATGCTGAACTGAGTTACATTAAGGAGTATTTTGGAATGTATTAAAATAACTTCATCCATTTTTATGTTATTACTTTAGTGGCCAATTTGGCACAAGTCTGAGGAAAGTCTTACTAACTTTTAAAAGCATATAATGGATTCTTGAGAAGTTTATGTTCTGGGAACACACAGAGAAAGTTCTGTGTATATATATGCATGCCCATGCCTGTCTCAAAGCATCTGATGATACTTTTCCTTGGAGTATGTTTTTCACTGATTTTATGTTCTTTAAACAATTAAAATGTATCAAAATGCTTTATTAGTTCTAATTAATAAAAAGTACTAAATATTAATTTTTTAAAGAAAAATGCCTATAATACAGTGACAAAAGTGGGCATGGAGATAGTTTGGAGAGAATTTAAGGAGGTAGAATCTTTTCCAAGGAATGAGTTTTCATGTAAGCTATGCTTGCACATGGGCATATGGACCAATCACGTAAGAATACTATTTGTAAAGAGAAAGGACTGGAAATGATCTCATTCCCTACCAGTAGGAAACTGGTTAAATAAATTATGGCATAATTCATGCCATATAATGGCAGTCTATATAATAATGGAATACTATACAACTGTTAAAGTGAGATAAATCTATATATGCTGATATGCAATGACATCTGAGTTAGAAAAACACAGTACGTTAATTACTATTTATATAACAAAAAGATATGATCTATCTCTCCATCTAGATGCCTATCTATCTGCATACACTCTATAGGTGTAGGATATCTCTGGAAGACCATGACAAGGAGCTGTTTTATCTGTCACGATCCATTCAGGAGACAGAAATTACACAATAATTTGAGTAGTGAAGCTATAATGTGGAAAATGATGAATAACTTACTAAATGTAAGAGAATTCTGAAGAAAACTCTAGGGCTCCCAACACTGAGAAGACTTAGGTTGGAGTTTACCTTCGGGCTGTAAGAAGCCAAGACTCCACTCTTGAAGAGTATGCTCAGAGCATGGAGGCAGCAGACAGAGAAGTACCTGGGGTGCTGGCTTCGCTTTCTAGGGTCACGGCAGCAATGCTTTGTTTGTTTGTTGATCTGTCACCTCAGGCAAGGGAAACAAAAGCAAAGAAAAGCAAATGGGACGTAATTAAATTTAAAAGCTTTCTCAAGAGTGAAGCAAACTACCAACAAAATAGAAAGACAACCTACTGAATTGGAGGAGATATTTGCAAATGATATGTCTGGTAAGGGGTTAATATATAAAATACCTGATGTGAAGAACTGATTCACTGGAAAAGACCCTGATGCTGGGAAAGAGTGAAGGCAGGAGGAGAAGGGGACGACAGAGGATGAGTTGGTTGGATGGTATCCAGCGTCTCCAAGAGCTTGCCTAAGTCCATGTTCATTGCATTGCTGATGCCATCCAACCATCTCATCCTCTGACACTCTTCTCCTTATGCCCTCAATCTTTCCCAGAATCAGGGACTATTCCAGTGAATTGTCTGTTCACACCAGATGACCAAAATACTGGAGCTTCAGCTTCAGCATCAGTCCTTCTAGTGAATATTCAGGGTTGATCTCCCTTAAGATTGACTGGTTTGATATCCTAGCTGTCCAACAAGGGACTTTCAGGAGTCTTCTCCAGCACCACAGTTCAAAGGCATCAGTTCTTTGGCATCCTGCCTTCTTTATGGTTCAGCTCTCATAACCATATGTGACCACTGGGAAGACCATAGCTTTGACTGTACAGACCTTTGTCAGCAGAGTAATGTCTCTGCTTTTTAGCATACTGTCGAGGTTTGTCATCACTTTCCAGTCAAGAAGCAGTCTTCTGATTTCATGGCTGCAGTCACCATCTGCAGTGATTTTGGAGCCCAAGAAGATGAAATCTGTCATTACTTCCACATTTCCCCTTCAATTTGCCATGCAGTAGTGGGGCCAGATGCCATGTTTTCTGTTTTGTTTTTTTTTTAATATTTAGTTCCCTTCAAGGATCACTGCCTTGTTGAAGTGAAGGGGCTTATGTAACTCAATGAAGCTATGAGCCATGCCATGGAGGGCCACCCAAGACAGACAGGTCATAGCAGAGAGTTCTGACAAAATGTGATCCACTGGAGGGAATGGCAAACCACCGCAGTATACTTGCCGTGACAGCCTCATATATATGAGGTTGAACTGTATAAAAAGCGAGAAAGGAGACATACTGATGGTCAGCAGGCACATGAAAAAATGCTCAACATCACTAATCATCAGAGAAATACAAATCAGATCTACAATCATCTCTGTTGTAATGGCTATCATCACAAAGATCACAGGTAACAAATGTTGATGATGATGTGGAGAAAAGGGAACCCTAGTTCACTATTGGTGGGAATGTAGATTGGTGTAGCCACCATGAAACGGTATAGAAGTTCATTAAAAATTAAAAACTGATCTACCATTTGATTCAGCAATTCCATTCCTCGGTAGATGTCCAAAGAAAATGAAAACACTAATTTGAAAAAATGTACCTACCCCAATGTTCATAGCAGCGTTGTGTGCAACTGTCAGACTAAGTAAGCAACCTAAGTGTCCATCAGCAGATGAAGAGACAAGATGTGATATACATATATATGAAATATTAATGAAAGATTATGCAGTCATAAAAAAGAATGAAATGTTTATCTTTGCAGCAATATGGAAAGGTTATTATTCATAGTTAAGTAAGTCAGAAAAAGACAAATGTGTTATATTTCACTTATATGTGAAATCTAAAAAGAGAAACGAATGGATATAACAAGTAATAAACAGACCCATGGGTATAGAGAACAAACTAGTGATTACAAGTTGGGAAGGGGCAAGATAGAAATGTTAAGAAGTACAAACTATTATGTATAAAATAAGATACAAGGATTAATGAATAGCACAGGGAATATAACCATTATTTTAAAGTAACTTTTTAAAACTTTTTTTGGGCCATGCCATGTGGCCTGNTGGGTATAGAGAACAAACTAGTGATTACAAGTTGGGAAGGGGCAAGATAGAAATGTTAAGAAGTACAAACTATTATGTATAAAGTAAGATACAAGGATTAATGAATAGCACAGGGAATATAACCATTATTTTAAAGTAACTTTTTAAAACTTTTTTGGGGCCATGCCATGTGGCCTGTGGGATCTTAGTTCCCTGATCAGGGATTGAACCTGTGCCCCCTGCATTGGGAGCATGAAGTCTTAACCACTGGACCACCAGGGAGTCCCCCATAATAACTTTAAATGGAATATAATCCTTAAAAATATGGAGTTGCTGTGTTGTATACCTGCAACTAATATAGCATTGTAAATCAACTGTACTTTAATAAAAAAAACAAAAGACAAAAAAAACATGTGGCTCAGATGGAAAAGAATCTGCCTGCAATGCAGGAGACCCAGGTTTGAACCCCTGGAGAAGGAAATGGTTACCCACTCCAGTATTCTTGCCTGGAGAATTTCGTGGACTGAGGAGCCTGGCAGGCTACAGTCCATAGGGTCACAAAGAGTAAGACATGACTGTGTCACTAACACACACTAAGGCTGAGAAAGGGTACCCAAGAAATGGATGAACTTGGAAGAGTGAGCTCCTCAGCATTGGACACAGACCTCCTTGGAGAAGGGGCAGCCTCGTGATGGGGGAGTATTTTGCTAGATTGCTGGATTGTTTGAACTGGCTCACAGTTGACAAACTTTAGGTCATAGGCCAGGTTGACAAGCGGGGAATTCCTCAACTGGGAAACCTGGAGGCTGAGGCTGGTGGGAAAGAAATCACTTGCCAGGGGGTAGGGTGGGAGAGCTGATGAAATTCAACCGGAAACTGCCTTGTGGAAAGAGCTGTGGAACTTGATGGGAAACTGACTGGGCCACGACTGGACTCACTGGAAAGCTGCCAGGAAGCTGTTTTACAGAAATGTCTCTGAGATGGCCCAGGGGAAGCTAGCTGGGGTACCCACAGAACTTGCTGGATGAGATCCATTGTTGGGACCAACCCAGCACCACAGGAGCAAGACCAGAAAGCCCACTAGAACCAGGAAAAGAAGCCTATTTGTCCTCCAGAGTCTCTCAGCATCCTCTACTGGCAAAGTTTAACACTGTGTCAGCTGGCAAGGGAAAGATGTTTCATTACCACAGCAGAGAAAGGAAGGGGGGATTTGGGACTAAAAGGTAATAAATTCGCAAATGCCACAGCTGGTAACAATTGTACCTGGGGAGGAGAACTGGTTGATCAGGCTCAGATGTGAAAGAGAAATTTACATTTCAATGCACGTCTTGCTACTGTTTGATTTGGCAGAGGGGCATTGCAAAATTTCTTTAATGCATTATACTGAATTTCATATTGTAAAATAATAATGCTGTTGATGATAGTAGTATGCCAGTCATCATTCCAAATGCTTTAACTATACTAAGTCAGCTAACCTTTCCCCAGAGCAGTTACTCTTATTAGACCCAGTTTTTATGCTGGAAAAAACTGAGGCACGAAGAGGTTAAGGAATTTGTCCAAGATTAGCTGTCAAGTTGTCATGGTGACTGCAGTCATAAAATTAAAAGATGCTTACTCCTTGGAAGAAAAGTTATGAGCAACCTAGACAGCATAATAAAAAGCAGAGACATTACTTTGCCAACAAAAGTCCATCTAGTCAAAGCTATGGTTTTTCCAGAAGTCATGTATGGATGTGAGAGTTGGACTACAGAGAAAGCTGAGTGCCAAAGAACTGATGCTTTTGAACTGTGGTGTTGGAGAAAACTCTTGAGAGTCCCTTGGACAGCAAGGAGATCCAACGGGTCCATCCTAAAGGAAATCAGTCCTGAATATTCATTGGAAGGACTGATACTGAAGCTGAAGCTCTAATACTTGGGCCACCTGATGTGAAAGAAACCCTGATGCTGGGAAAGATTGAAGGCAGGAGGAGAAGGGGCCGACAGAGGATGAGATGGTTGAATGACATCACCGACTTAATGGACATGAGTTTGAGTAAGCTCTGGGAGTTAGTGATGGACAGGGAAGCTTAGCGTGCTGCAGGCCATGGGATCACAAAGAGTCGGACACGACTGAGCAACTGAACTGAACTGAGCTACTAACATTTTCACACTTTCATGGTATAAGATAGATATCTAGTTTTATCACTTTTGAAATGGTAGTTCAGTTGCCCCTACACCATTTCTTTAAAGTTAATGTTAATATTTTCCCTAGTGACTGTCTTAATCATTTACTAAATTTCCATATATACTTGGGTTTATTTTGAGATGTTTAGCCTGTTCCATTGGTCTGTATGTCTATCTAGTCATATATTTTTGAATTGAAGTTTAGTTGATTTACAACATTAATATATGGAAAGCAAATCTGTGGTTATCAAAGGGGAGAGGAACAGAGAGTGGGACAAATTAGGGGTATGAGATTAACAGATATTGAAGGAGGAAACAGAGCTGGACTCCATCTTTGTCCTCTTCATGCTTGGCCACCTCTCCAATGGACTCTGAACTCTGTGCTTAGAGCCTATGGAAACTACAATAGAAGGATAAGACCCCCTCTGGACAGGGGAATCCTGAAGATCACATCCAGGTTACTCANGATATTGAAGGAGGAAACAGAGCTGGACTCCATCTTTGTCCTCTTCATGCTTGGCCACCTCTCCAATGGACTCTGAACTCTGTGCTTAGAGCCTATGGAAACTACAATAGAAGGATAAGACCCCCTCTGGACAGGGGAATCCTGAAGATCACATCCAGGTTACTCATCGCCTAAGAGAAAACATACTCTAATCACCCCTGCCTCCGGACAGCTCATAAATTCTTTCTGTATCTATCGGAATGTAACCGCAGGCTTATTGATTATTAACTGTTTGAACACATAACACATGAATGATGGAGTTATTGTGATTGTATTTACCCTTCCTTTGTTTTATGTAAGTCTCAAGGAAATTGCGGTGGTGGGTTCGGACACGTACACATGGGGTATAAAAGATTTTCACAAATGCTGGTCGGGGTCCTTGGCTAAGAGGAGACTGCCTTGGGCCCGCCGGTGTAATAAACTGCACTCCACTATCTGCATTGTCCTTCTGAATGAGTTTGTTTCCCGGAACATGTGGCTACAACAATATCATCTATTCATGATATATTTTTAAAAATCATATGCAAATGTTATTCCCCATTACTCTTGAAAATGAATTTTTGTAAAAGTTCAGTGTACATGCACTTGATGACTAGTGGAATTGCTAGGGGAAGCACACTGACTGAAACTGCTCATCCTGGCCAGGCACCATAGTTACCATTTGCATGTGCTGTTTTATGACAGGAGGTCCTGATAAGAAACATGGAACCACCAACCGGAAGAGCTCAGGAAAGGTCAAAGGGTGACACCACGTGTCCAGCCACCTCCCAGAATCCTTCTTGTTGGCGTCCATCTTGGCTGAGTAATGTGTGCACCACCAGGAAGTACTCTGAATGAGAATAATTGCCCAAAGACAACCCGGAAACTAATCCCATCACCACAAAACCTTGTGAGCCAGGTGGCAGAGCAGTTCTCCTGGGTTCTCTTGCCCTACTGCTCTCCACCTGGGCACCCTTTCCCAATAAAATCTCTTCCTTTGTCAGCACATGTGTCTCCTCAGACAATTCATTTCTAAGTGTTTGACAAGAGCCCACTTTCTGGCCCTGGAAGGGGTCCCCCTTCCTACAACATAATGTGGGAGTTGAAATAGAGGAAAGTATGCAAGCTGACTCCCAGACTTCTTTCCTACTTGCCGTGAGTTGGTAGTAAAGCTGTTTGTCAACAGGAGCCAAGGAAAGGGTGTAAAGAAAGCAGATCAACAAAGAATGGAAACCCTGCATCACACGAAGAGTATGCACAGGAAGAGGAAAACAAGAAAAGGACTGAGAATGCACAGTTGAAGAGATGCATAAGAGTCTCCTAAGGCCACCAAGACAAACCACCACAAATTGGGTGGCTTAGAACAGCAGAAACTTATTGTCTTACAGCTTAGGAGTCTAGAGGTTCAAAATCAAAGTGCCAGCAGGTTTGGTTCCTTGGAGTTTCTGAAGCCGAATCTATTCTATGCTGAATTATCCAGCTTTGGTGGTTGCTGGCGATCATTGGCATTCCTTGGCTTGAGCTGAATCCCTTCAGTCTCTGCTTCTGTCATCACGTGGCCTTCATCTCTCTGTCTTCTCATGGACTTCTTATAAGAACACTGAAAAGTGAAACTGAAAGTCACTCAGTCATGTATAGTCCCATGTATAGTCACTGTATAGTCCATGGGATTACCCAGGCCAGAGGTCAAAGGGTGAACTGAAGTGGGTAGCCTTTTCCTTCTCCAGGGGATCTTCTTAAACCAGGGATGAAACCCAGGTCTCTCATACTGCAGGTGGATTCTTTACCAACTGAGCTATAAGGGAAGCCCATAAGAACACTAGTCATTGTATTAAGGCTTAGCCTGATTCATCTAACTAACCATCTTAACCAATTATATCTGCAAAGATCCTATTTCCAAATAAGGTCACAGTCTGAGGTTCTCAGTTCAGTTCAGTTCAGTCGCTCAGTCGTGTCTGACTCTTTGCCACCCCATGAACCGTAGCATGCCAGGCCTCCCTGTCCATCACCAACTCCCGGAGTCCACCCAAACCCGTGTCCATCTTGTCGGTGATGCCATCCAACCATCTCATCCTCTGTCGTCCCCTTCTCCTCCTGCCCTCAATCTTTCCCAGCATCAGGGTCTTTTCAAATGAGTCACCTCTTCGCATCAGGTGGCCAAAGTATTGGAGTTTCAGCTTCAACATCAGTCCTTCCACTGAACACCCAGGACTGATTTCCTTTAGGATGGACTGGTTGGATCTCCTTGCAGTCCAAGGGACTGTCAAGAGTCTTCCCCAACACACAGTTCACAAGCATCAATTCTTCAGCACTCAGCTTTCTTCACAGTCCAACCCTCACATCCATACACAACCACTGGAAAAACCATAGCCTTGACTAGATGGACCTTTGTTGGCAAAGTAATGTCTCTGCTTTTTATTATGCTATCTAGCTTGGTCATAACTTTCCTTCCAAAGAGTAAATGTCTTTTAATTTCATGGCTGCAGTCACCCAAATATGAGAAGGGAGAAAACCAAGGGGGTAGAACCAACATGAAAATCAAGGGGAGTCAATGTCAAGATTCAGTAGGTCTATTGCCTTAGAGACATCAGGTGAAACATGCCCAGAGGATCATCCCCTGCTGACCATCTTCTTGCCTCCCCTATCAACCACCCAAATTGCCTTTCAGCTGCTATTAATAAAAACTCAAGTGTGTCTTGCTCCCAGGTCCTATCCTTGCTGGAGCTCTGTCCTTACCTGTCCTGGCTCCTGGGCACCATCTCATCCTTCACGTCTCCTCTTGGAGCCCACAGGGCAGGATTCACACCCATCCTAGACAAATGTAGTATATCTAGTGCCTTTGCTTGGCACACAGCTGATTCTTAATAAAAATTTTTTAATGAATGAATGAATGTTTTAATTAAATGACATTGTGCAAAGCCCATTATCCAATAAGTTGCTTATTTGTTATTGTTATCATTTGCTATATTTTCTTCTTACCAATAAATCAAACAGCTCACCTTCTGGTACACATTTACATAACAAAACTCAGCTCTAGCCTTCTGCGGAATGTAGACCCTCTAACTGGTTATTTCATTGTTAATTTCCCAAATAAAAGAATTTTCATATGAAAAAGTTTATTTAACACTTATAAGGTACTTACAATGTTCTGGCTGTTTTAAGCATCTTATAAATATTTCAATAAATCAAACAGCTCACCTTCTGGTACACATTTACATAACAAAACTCAGCTCTAGCCTTCTGCGGAATGTAGACCCTCTAACTGGTTATTTCATTGTTAATTTCCCAAATAAAAGAATTTTCATATGAAAAAGTTTATTTAACACTTATAAGGTACTTACAATGTTCTGGCTGTTTTAAGCATCTTATAAATATTAACTAATTTAATTCTTAGAACAAGTTAATGACTTTTATGTACTTTTATTATCTCTAGTTAATGAAAAAGAAAACTGAGGCCCAGAGAGGTTAATTTTTTGACTGAAGTCACACAGTTGGTAAGAATTGAAACTGGGATTCAAACAAGGCAATGTGACTCTAGATGGAGGCTGTGCTCTAGCCAGCTTCTCAATATACCTTTAACCTTCCTTGGATGGGCAGTTGCCTTTTCTATATAACCCTTCTTCTGCAGTGTGAGATAAAGAATCAGCTAGCAGCTTTCCTCTGTGGTCCCTACAGACAAGCCCCATCTCTGCATCTAGGCATCTAGGTGTTCACAACACAACACACATAACCCCTTAAGAACACGCAATAATGTACACATGCTAGGCAGTCTGAATCAGATTTAGGAAAGTGTTCAAGTAACCAGATTGGGCCCTCCTTGAAGCTTGCTTCCATGTCAGGAAATGAGGACTTTCAGCTAGGTTTCTAGGCTGTGCTCTCCCAGAAAAGGAAGATTTACATCAACCAATCAGTGTTCTGCTCAGCACGAGGTACCTGACCTGGCTCTAAGCAAGGCTTCTCTTTGCTCTGTGTAAGGAAATAGCGTTGCAATAACCAATCTGCTTTTGCCTAGTGTAACTTTCTTGTTCCAGCTCATATTGGTCTATAACCACCCCCGCCTTGCATTGTACAACTAATTGGAGCTCCTTTCCGTCTGCTAGATAAGACACTGACAGATCCATGAACTGATGAACCAATAAGATCTTTAAAATGTATTCCACTACCTTTTGTTGTTTAACAGAAGAAATGCTTTCAAGAGTCACCAAAACCTGGAAAGAAATAATTCTGCTAAAACAAACAAACAAACCCAAATCCCAAACGAAACAAACAAACAAAAAAGCCCCTAGATTTACATAACAAATTAAAACCCTTCATTTGAATGCGGATGACTTTTTATCCTCAGTAAAACTGCATGGACTTTGTGCTTTATATTTGCATAACAAAAACTCATTACAGTAATTATTTTTCTGCAAAAAAGGGAGTCATTTTTACCAGATAGGCCTAATTTCTAATCATGTTTCTGATCAGTCGCTCAGTCGTGTCTGACTCTTTGCGACCCCATGAATCGCAGCACGCCAGGCCTCCCTGTTCATCACCATCTCCCGGAGTTCACTCAGACTCACGTCCATCGAGTCCGTGATGCCATCCAGCCATCTCATCCTCAGTCGTCCCCTTCTCCTCCTGCCCCCAATCCCTCCCAGCATCAGAGTCTTTCCAATGAGTCAACTCTTCACATGAGGTGGCCAAAGTACTGGAGTTTCAGCTTCAGAATCATCCCTTCCAGAGAAATCCCAGGGTTGATCTCCATCAGAATGGCCTGGTTGGATCTCCTTGCAGTCCAAGGGACTCTCGAGAGTCTTCTCCAACACCACAGTTCAAAACCATCGATTCTTNACACAACTAGATGTGTATAAGAGACAGTCCCAGGGTTGATCTCCTTCAGGATGGACTGGTTGGATCTCCTTGCAGTCCAAGGGACTCTCAAGAGTCTTCTCCAACACCACAGTTCAAAAGCATCAATTCTTCGGCACTCAGCCTTCTTCACAGTCCAACTCTCATATCCATACATGACCACAGGAAAAACCATAGCCTTGACTAGATGGACCTTAGTTGGCAAAGTAATGTCTCTGCTTTTGAATATACTATCTAGGTTGGTCATAACTTTTCTTCCAAGGAATAAGCATCTTTTAATTTCATGGCTGCAGTCACCATCTGCAGTGATTTTGGAGCCCAAGGAAATAAAGTCTGACACTGTTTCCCCATCTATTTCCCATGAAGTGATGGGACCGGATGCCATGATCTTCATTTTCTGAATGTTGAGCTTTAAGCCAACTTTTTCGCTCTCCTCTTTCATTTTCATCAAGAGGCTCAGTTGCTCAGTCATGTCCAAATCTTTGCCACCCCATGACTGTAGCCCATCAGGCTCCTCTCTCCACAGGATTTCCCAGGCAAGAATACTGGAGTGTGTTGCCATTTCCCTTTCAAGGGGATCTTTCCTTCTGTCTGGAATCAAACTCGCATCTCTTGTATTGTCAGGCTGATTCTTTGCAGCTGAGCCATTAGGGAAGCCCCCACCTCCTAGATAGTGTTTTGCGGAAGGTTTATCATGATAAGTTAATGATTAGAATAGAAAATAAAGTGCACTGCAGTATTGCTTTTGTGAATCCTTGCATATAGAATTGCCATGTAAAATGGTCTCTATCACAACTTTGCTACAGTTCAGTTCAGTTCAGTCGCTCAGTCGTGTCTGACTCTTTGCGATCCCATGAATTGCAACATGCCAGGCCTCCCTGTCCATCACCATCTCCCGGAGTTCACCCAAACTCACGTCCATAGAGCCGGTGATGCAATCCAGCCATCTCATCCTCGGTCGTCCCCTTCTCCTCCTGCCCCCAATCCCTCCCAGCATTGGAATCAGTCTGTTGTTCCATGTCCAGTTCTAACTGTTGCTTCCTGACCTGCATACAGGTTTCTCAAAGGCAGTGGAAAACTTAGCTCTAAATAACAAAAACCATAATTTGCAGGGGATTTTTTTGTTGTGTAAAAAAATGCAATGTCTAATCTCTATTGAGTATTGGATTTCACTCATATAATATTTTACAGTTTGCAAAATGTTTTCTCTACATAATCTCGGTGACCTAAGAACAGCTCTGTGAGGTTTGCAGGAAGAACATTTTCACCTCCATAAACACACACAGATAACCAAGCTGAGATGGCATAGGCAATGGACTTGCACACACTCCCTTGACTGAGTTGTGGCAGAGCTGCTCCTGGTATCCATCTTTCTAACTCCAGCTGTTCCAGGCATCCCAGAACTGCTGGCTGAGACACATGCCTGTGTACCAAAGGAATTCACAAATGCCTCAGGAAGTTAGAATTATTGGTCCCTCATTCAGTTTTTAGTGACAGATTTTAGCGCTCTCTCCCACTGCTTGTTTCCAAGACAACTTCTAGGACAAATGTGGATCTATAAGGAGAAAGCCATTAGCAACTTCCCTGGTTGCCCGGGACCAAAGGACAAATCTGCTCACTCTTCATACTCAAATTTTCTCACTCTTCATATTCAGTTAGATCAGTGGGTTCCAAGTTTGGCTGCACATTAATTCATGATCGAAAATCCTGAAACCCAATGCACAGTCCAGACCAACAGCATCAGACTCTGAGTTGGAATCTTGGCATCTGTAGTTTCAAAACTCCCCCAGTAAGTCTGATATGTAGTTTGTATTTGGTCAAGATCCAAAGAGTTAGAGAAACATGGTGAATCTAACCTGGTTTAAACCCACAACTCTTTTTTTTTAATTTTTTTTATTTTTTTATTTTTTGGTATTTATTTATTTATTTTTTTACACGAACTCCCAAACATGAACCCACCTCCCACCTCCCACCCTACATCTTCCCTCCAGATCATCCCCATACACCAGCCCCAAGCATCCTGCATCCTGCATTGAACATAGACTGGCAATTCATTTCTTACATGATAGTATACATATTTCAATGCTATTCTCCCAAATCATCCCTCCCTCTCCCTCTCCCTCTCCTTCTCCCTCAGAGTCCATAAGTCCGCTCTACACATCTGTATCTCTTTTGCTGTCTTGCATACAGGGTCCTCATTACCATCTTTCTAAATTCCATATATATGTGTTAGTATACTGTATTGGTGTTTTTCTTTCTGGCTTACTTCACTCTGTATAATTGGTTCCAGTTTCATCCATCTTATTAGAACTGATTCAAATGTATTCTTTTTAATGGCTGAGTAATACTCCATTGTGTATATATACCACAGCTTTCTTATCCATTCATC
>SJYX01018314.1:310313-332283 GCA_006410675.1 Oreotragus oreotragus | reverse complement strand
CTCAGTCATGTGCAGCTCTTTGCAACCCCATGAACTGTAGCCTGCCAGACTCTTCTGTCCATGGAATTCGCCAGGCAAGAATACTGGAATGGGTAGCCATTCCCTTCTCCAGGGGATCTTCCTGACCAGAGATTGAACCCAGGGCTCCTGCATTGTAGGCAGATTCTTTACCTTCTGAGCCAGCAGGGAAGGACTCCTCTAATCTGTATCCTCTGTCATCATTTAATGATTTTTCTCATGTTTCCAGCTCTATGCTTTTCTTTTCATCTGTCATTCACTTCTTTCCAAAGCTGCAACTGTAGGGTTTGATAGATAATTTGGGAAGTTTTGAGTTAAACAGGTTTTCCAAGAAGACTTCTCAGTGCTTAGTAAATGCATGTGATGGATCTTCAGGAAGCTGTGGACTGTGTGCACTCTTTCCCAGACTTTTTCTTTTGTCTCTTTTCCTCCCAGACTTTTCAAGGACATGTCATAGGACATCAGTTTGGTTTAGAAGATGCTGATAAAGTCTCCGTCAGAGACTGCTATCCCTTCTTCTGTTGAATTGTGTCCCCTTCAAACGTTGAAGTCATACTACCCAGCACCTCAGAGTGTGACCTTATATGGAAATACAGTCTTAGTGGAGGTAATCTAGTTGAAACTAGATGGTTAGAGTGAGCCCTAAGGCAACACAACTGGCGTCCATGTAAATGTGGACCAGAGATAGACATACTCAGAAGAAAGATGATATGAAGAGACACAGGGAGAAGATGACTGTCTATAAGCCAAGAAATCCCTGAGGCTACCAGAAGCTAAGAGAAGCCAGAAACAGCATCTTGAGAGGGACTGAGGTCTTGCTGACACCTTGGTATCAGACTTCTGGCCTCCAGACTGGGAGACGATGAATTCCTGTTGTACTAAGCTATGCAGTTGCGGTAGTGTGCTACAGCTGGGAAACTAGGAAACTACTGTTGTTCAGCTTTTGTTTAGTTTCTAAGCCACGTCCAACTCTTTTGCGACCCCATGGACTGTAGCCCTCCAGGCTCCTCTGTCCGTAGGATTTCTCAGGCAAGAATACTGGCGTGGGTTGCCATTTCCTTCTCCAGGGGATCTTCCCAACCCAGGGATCGAACCTGCCCCTCTTTCTTAGCAGGCAGATTCTTCACTGCTGAGTCTCACCGGGGGACTAATATATCCTCTAATATCCATCCTCATAGCTAAATGGCAGGTAAATTGGGTTCATTTTTTTCTCTCTACTTCTTTTTGTAAACTTTTTGAGAAATCGTATAAGCTTAAAAATAACAATACTTGTTGTTCTCTACTTCCATTGTAATGGGACTTCCCAGGTGGCTCATATGATAAAGAATCCACCTGCAATGCAGGAAACATGGGTTCAGTCCCTGAGTCAGGAAGTTTCTCTGGAGACAGGGATGGCAGCCCACTAGAGTATTTTCGCCTGGAGAATTCCATGGACAGGGGAGCCTTGTGGGCTACAGTCCATAGGGTAGAAGTATCAACTTCTAGCTAGACAAATGGACAGCTAGGCTAGAGATCAACAAACTCTTTCCATAAAGGGCTAGATAAGGACATATCTTAGGCCTTGTGGGACGTGTGTTCACTGTCAGAACTCCTAGATTCTACCACTGTGGCAGGAAAGCACCACAGACAATAAGCAAACAAAGAAGCGTGGCTGTGTCCCCATGACTCTGTTTATAGAAACAGACAGCAGACCAGATTTGGCCCATGAACCATGGTTTGCTGACCTCTGATCATCAAGCAATTAGTGCATGCTGTGAACTGTTTTAGGAGCTGGGGATACAATAGTGAGCAACATAGTCAAAGATTTTGTCTCCTAGAGCTTGGAAAAATCTCCAAGCTATGTCTTCAGGACCTTGTGCAGTACAGGACTCACAACGTACAATCCAGAAATATTGAACAAGTAAGTGATTGACAGTCCCCTGGCAGGAAGATATGAACCAAGCTGTGGGATTGCTGGGCCAAAGGGAATCTCTAGGTCCCCTGAGATGCCAACTAAAGCCCAGCAAAAGAATCTCCATTGACAGTTTGATTCCTTAACAAGACAAAAATAAACTTATTTCAACAAGTTCTTATATTCACCAAAAAAACACGTGTAAGAATGATTTTAGCAACATATTTCCCGAAAACCACACAAATATCCATTAATAGAATTATGGGTAAATGAACTGTAGTATATTCAAACAATGGAGTACTATACAATAAAGGAAGTGAACTAACCTCTGCTACGTGAGATGACACAGATGAATCTCAAAAACATCGCAAACTCAAATCATCTATCCCCCAACCTGAACTTGGATACTGAGGACTGAAATTAAACCACTTCACGGTTTATAATGGGCTTCCCTGATGGCTCCCACAGTAAAGCGTCTGCCTGCAATGCGGGAGACCCGGGTTCAATTCCTGGGTCAGGAAGGTCCCCTGGAGAAGGAAACGGCAATCCACTCCAGCACTCTTGCCTGGAGAATCCCATGGACAGAGGAGCCTGGTAGGCTACAGTCCATGGGGTCGCAGAGTCGGACACGACTGAGCGACTTCCCCTTCACAGTTTATTATTCCACAGTCTTTGTTAGCATGGGCTTCCCTGTTGGCTCAGGTGATANGGAGAATCCCATGGACAGAGGAGCCTGGTAGGCTACAGTCCATGGGGTCGCAGAGTCGGACACGACTGAGCGACTTCCCCTTCACAGTTTATTATTCCACAGTCTTTGTTAGCATGGGCTTCCCTGTTGGCTCAGGTGATAAATAATCTGCCTGCAATGTGGGAGACCCGAGTTCAATCCCTGAGTTGGGAAGATCCCCTGGAGAAGGGAATAGCAACCCTCATCAGTATTCTCACCTGGAGAATTCCCATGGACAGACGAGCCTAGCTGGCTATAGTCCATGGGATAACAAAGTCAGGCATGACTGAGCAACTAAGCACACACACACAGTCTTTGTTAGCATAGCTTTACTCTTCCAGTATGCTCTTAAAAAAAAAAATTATTTGTATTTATTTGCTCTCACTAGGTCTTAGTTGCAGCATTCAGAGCCTTTAGCTGTGGCTTGTGGGATCTAGACCCCTGACCAGGGATCAAACCCCAGGCCCCCTGCATTGGGAGTCCAGAGTCTTGGCCACTGGAACACAATGGAGGTCCCTATTCCAGGATATTCTTGCCTAGACAAATAACTTTATTCATTATAGGAACTTCCTGAAAGACCCATTATCTCTTCAACAGTGAATGACAGCAATTTCCATCTCAAAGAGTCTTTGAACCTCTCACCTCAAAGTCCTTGCCTTGTTCTTCTCATCAATCCTAAAAAGATACCATAATTCTTATTAATCCTAGTCAAGCCTTCCCATCAAAAGACTCACCTTAAACCAGAATTAAAATCTCAAATTTATCTTTTTCCACCCCTCTCCTCCAACCAAAGCTCTTTCAAGGTGATGTTCTCCCTGATGGCAGTGAGTAACACACACAGCTTTGTCTTATGAACAGATACTTCCCATCAAAAGACTCACCTTAAACCAGAATTAAAATCTCAAATTCATCTTTTTCCTCCCCTCTCCTCCAACCAAAGCTCTTTCAAGGTGATGTTCTCCCTGATGGCAGTGAGTAACACACACAGCTTTGTCTTATGAACAGATGGTTCTGGTAATATTTGGGGACTCAGCAATCAACAACATAATGTTTAGTGATGAAAACCAGACACACAGAAAAACATGCTTTACGAATCAATTTATACTGAGTTCAAGAACAGGCAAAACTAATCTATGCTGATGGAAATCAGAACTGTGGTTACTCCAGGAGTGCTTATTTCCTGGGAGAGGACATGAGAGAGTTTTCTGGGTGCTGGAAATGTCCTGTATCTTGATGTAGTTGGTGGTTACACGTGTATAAATAAACACATGTAAAACTTTGTTGAGCTGTACATTTTTGCATGTATTTTACTGCATATAACAAAAAGATCAAAAAAATTTTAAGGTTCAAAATATAATAAATGTTAGGGATTATGGGGAGAGCTGCCTGTAGGTTTAAAACCATTGTTTTAGGGGCTTTCCCAGGTGATCCAGTGGTTAAGACTTTGCTTTCCATTGCAGGAGGTGCATGTTCAATCCCTGGTCAGGGAGCTAGGATCCCATATGCCTTGAGGCCAAAATCCAAAATGTGAAACAGAAGCAATATTGTAACAAATCCAATAAAGACTTTAAAAATGGTCGACATCAAAAAAAAATTTTTTTTTAATATGATAGTTTTATTCCGAGTTTTTTAAGGAATCTCCATACTATTCTCACCAGGTAAAGAATGAGCCTGCTAATTCAGGAGACACAAGAGATGCTGGTTTGATCCCTGGGTTGGGAGAATCCCCAGGAGGAGGAAATGGCAACCCACTCCAGTGTTCTTGCTGGGAAAATCCCATGGACAGAGGAGCCTGACTGGCT
The DNA here is from genome assembly GCA_006410675.1 of Oreotragus oreotragus. Lineage (NCBI taxonomy): Eukaryota > Metazoa > Chordata > Mammalia > Artiodactyla > Bovidae > Oreotragus > Oreotragus oreotragus. The sequence continues at coordinate 327,845 of SJYX01018314.1, read as the reverse complement.
ACAGTCCAAAGGATTGCAAAATGTTGGACATGACTGAGCAACTAAGCACTACACTGTTCTCCACTGAGGCTGTGTCAATTTACATTTCCACCAACAATGGAGGAGGGTACTCTTTTCTCCACACCATCTCCAGCATTTATTGCTTGTAGATTTTTTTGATAATGGCCATTCTGTATGACAGAAACCAACACAATATTGTAAAGCAATTATCCTCCAATTAAAAATAAATACATTTTTAAAATAAATAAAAATTAAAAAAAAATAAAGCTATTGCTTTTAAAGGTTTGCCCTAAATGACATGGAGTCAGGTACTGAGAGAGATCTCAGCCTGGTGACCTCAGTTTTACTCTCAAACCCTTCTAGCATTGTCTCCAGCTGAGACAGGAGAGATCACTGCAATTGACCCTAAACCCTGCACACGAATCAGTGATATTTGTACACACGTTACAAAGGGAATTGTGGTGAAAATTAGCAAGTGGAACACTTGACACAGAGTCTTCCACTTCCAGGATGCAACTTGTGGATACTGACATCTTGAAACAGCCCCTCTTGGGAACTTAATAGTGGTGCTCCTATAAAAACCTAGTATGTGACATATTGTATAAGGGGACTCACCACCTCTTCCTCTATTTAAAGATTTGGCTACCTCAGTCAAGATTACATCCAGAATCTTGTAGACAAAACGGGGGAAGGGGGTAGTGCAGAAGGTTTCTGATCTCCTTATTTATGAGATTCACCCATGGCATCTCATTTGCAGTAGTCTCTTCCTTCTAATTGGCTGTGAAGGAGCTGTCTATCAAAGACAACTATTTTATAATTTTTAAAAATATTTTGATAAGATAGTCAGATATCAGGGTTTATTTTGTCATCCTATGTCTTTGTTTTATGCAAGTGAGTCCCTAAGCTTCACCAGACTGCCAGAAAACATGTATGTATGTGGCAAGTGTGTGTGTATGTGAGAGAGAGAGAGAGAGAGAGGAAGAGTGTGAGAGACTGGTTAATCAGTTCCAAGAATTCACATGAAACCCAGCTCCAGAAAGGCCTAGTAGACTTCTGTAACTGCAATAATCGAAATAAGTATCTAAATTAACAAAGACACATACACACAAAATTATTTCATGTGAAAAGAGAAGGAAGAACAATGTGTGCTAGCCTCGGGTAGATGACTCAATTCCTCTGCTTGTCAAAACATGTTGGATCATTTTCACAAACCAGGCTGGGCCAAGTGCTTTAAACCTAGGCTGTTGGTAATCCTCCTCTCATCTCAGAGAAGTGAAGTGAGAAAAACTCAGGCTGTGCTACAAAATGTCCTCTCAAAGTAGAGCTTTTCATTACTTTCACTTTTAAAATGAACAAAAAAGGTATATATTTGATATTTATTAGAAAAAATCTCATTTAGTAGCTAGACTAAGTAGATATCGTGTGCTTACATTTCCCAAACAGAGTGGAAATTACGGCTTCCCTGTAATATTTTTAGCCTGTGGTTATTGCTTGTCTCACCTGGCCCATCCCTCTACTTAATTGCAGGCACAATTATTTTCCAGTATTTATCATGGAGTGACTCTTCTGTTTGCCCACAAGAACAATGGTTTTCTCATACACTTGGGGACTATCTTTTAAAGACTGTGGACTGTTCCCCAAATTTTAGGACTGAATTTTTCTTTTCTCTTTTTTGTTTTCTTCCCAAAAGTAATATGTGTTTATGGAAGACATTTCAGTAAGTACAGATAAGCAAAATGAATTAAAACCAAAGTCACTGAGAATCTGATCCAAAAAACTTTTTAGTATGTATACATATATGCTATAAATATAAATATGCATAATATTTTACTATGCTGCCTATGTTTTATCAAATCAGTTCCTTGTCAGACTCTAAGGGTCTTGTCAGTTTTCTAGGTATAAACAATACTCCCAAAATTATTCCTGGAAACTGAACATCTTTGATGAGCCTCTTGAATTTCTAAAAGCAAAAATATTGGGTTAAAAAGGACAGGCAGACTTTCTAGATTGTCACCTTTCTGAAAAATTGCACCAAGTCCCATACCCGTTCCCACTAGCATTAAGTGTCAGAGAAAACATAATCGAAGAACTCTCACACACCTACAAAAACCAAATTGTAGTGAAGGCACATCCCATCAGTTTCCTTAGATTTCAGTTCGAGCGGTTTCCTTGATGCAAGTGTTTGCTTGTAAATTTGGTAACAACAGTGAAATGATCCTCAGAGAAAACTATCTAACCTTGAATCCATATGTGCTATTCAGGTGACTCAGTTTTACAGAAATTTTTGTTTTCGTGTTGCCAGGTGATAATAAGCTGTTTCAGTACAGTTCCTAGGGGAATTCCCAGCCAAACTGAGGGGTTTAGAATGTGACAGATGCAGAATATGAGCTATGAACAGAAATAAACTAGGGTAGAAGGGAATTTGTGTAAGCTATTCCCTCTGGACAATTTCTGTTAAAGGATCTACAAACTAGGAGAAACTTTGAGCCACTCAAATTTGGGCTCCGAGGGGGATGACTCAAGTGTCACTTTCGTTGTTCAGTTGCCAAGTAGTATCTGACTCTTCGAGACCCCATGGATGGCAGCATGCCAGGATTCCGTCCCTTAGCATCTCCCAGAGTTTGCCCCAAGTTCATGTCTGTTGAACTGTAATGCCATCCAACCATCTCATCCTCTGTTGCCCTCTTCTCCTCTACCTTCAGTATTTTCCAGCATCAGAGTCTTTTCCAATGAGTTTCATTTTCCAATGAGACCCTTTTCCAAAGGGTCACAGGAGCCTGCCATAGCCCCCTTTGGTGGGGGAAGAATCTGAGTTCCAGAGACAAGACTCCAGCATCTGGGCAGGGGCAGCAGAGAAAGAGGAGGGGGCCAAGGAAACTAGTGGGTTTTCATGTTAGACTGACCTGCATTTAAGCATAGTTTCTTCACTTGCAAAATGTGACTTGGGGCAGACTAGTCAACCTCTCTGACCTTCGACTCTGTAAACGGGAGACATGCATCACCTCAGAGACATGCACCACCTCTCTGTTAAGAGATTTCAGTGAAAACAAGTGTAGAAACTAAGCAGAGTAATGAACACATTGAAGGAACTCAGTTGAGTTGCTATTATTACGGTCATGATTAATAATCATTATTGCCATTTCCTTTGAGGATAGATTTAGGGGGGGAAAGTGCTTTATCAGTGGATCTTTATGCCTCTTTTTTGGATCCTCTGTTGCAGGGCTTTTTTTTTTTAAGTATTTGTTTATCTCTTTCAATTGGAGTATAATTGCTTTCTAAATCTATTTGACACACGGTAGTGTATATATATCAATGCTACTTTCTCAATTTCTCCCACTCTCTCCTCCCCACTCTGTGTCCACACGTTCATTCTCTACGTCTGTATCTCTATTCCTGTCTTACAAATAGGATCATCTTACCATTTTTTAAGATTCCATATACATAAGTTAATATATGATATTTGTTTTTCTCTTTCTGTTGCAGGAGTTCTTATGCATGTGCATGCTAAGTCACTTCAATTGTGTCCAACTCTTTGCGACCCTATGCGCTGTAACCTGTCAGTTTCCTCTGTCCAATGGATTCTCCAGGCAAGAATACTGCAGTGGGTTGCCATGCTCTCCTCCAGGGGAATCTTCCCAACCCAGTGATCTAACCTGTATCTCTTATGTCTCCTGCACTGGCAGGTGGGTTCTTTACTGCTAGCGCCACCTGGGTAACCTAGTGCCTGAGGACTCCTAAGAGGCCCATGGATTGCTATCTATGGTGAGAGAAGTTGTTAAACTTGGATAGAAAAAAATTTTTTATCATTGTTTTTATTAACCTCTAATGAAAATTTACTATTAATATATCCTTTATTGTGACTGCATGGAAGAAATCACAGCAGAATCAGGATACTGATTGTACTTTGAACAACAACACAAAATTACACATCTTTTTGTATCACATCGGAATTGTTGGCTATATCTCAAAATATCATTTCAATTGGAATTGTATTTCAAAAAATACGGTAGTTCTGGGACTTGCCTGGTAGTCCAGTGGCTAAGACTCCATGCTCCCAATGCAGGTGACCCAGGTTTGCTCCCTGGTCAGGGAACTAGATCCCACGTGCTTCACCTAAGGGTTTATATGTCATAACTAAAAATCCTACACATCAGTGCTAAAGATCCTACATGCTGAAATGAAGACCCCATGCAGCCAAATGAATTAATAAAACGAAGTACAGTAGTTCTTAGACACCCCGTCTTTAGCCCACTGCTAGATCACTCTTGATCACTGCTTTCCTGTCTACAGGTGCTGGTGTGATGGAGCTGCCTTGCAAGACAACTATCTTAGGATTTTAAAAAATGTTTTGTTAAAATAGTCAATATCTGGGTTTACTTTCTTATCCTATATCTTTGTCTTTTGCATTTTAAACAGTATTCTTCAAAGGAGTCCATAACCTTCAGCAGACTGCCTGAAAGACCAAGACACAAGAAAGATTAGAACCCTTTAGGCAAGAGACCTTGGTCTCAGGAGGAGCTCTGCTGTCTAACAGCCAGAGGCTTCTTTATTAACTAACTAGTCTGTCTGTTGCCTAGCCCAGTAAACACCAAATGCAGACAGTTTCTGTATACAATTCCCAGTAGGGCAGGGGACTCTTGTCACTTGAAAGAACCTAACAATATAACAGATGTGAGATGTAAAGAGAGAAAATGTCTGTTACCTCCAGAGGAGCCTGCTGTCTGGAGCACCCAAGGCAAAGGAAAGTTGCCTGATGAGGTGGATGGCCCAAATGCATGGATAGCAGAGGAAGATAGAAAAGGAGAAAGAGGCTGAGGAAGAGAAAGTGATCAAGAAACCAGAAGACATAAAGCCCCTAGCAATGGAGGCCATACAATCTGCAGACTGAAAAAAAAAAAAAGGAAGAGAAAAGGAGGAACATGAAACAAAGGATGATGAAACAAACAACAAAATGGTAGTGAATACTTTATTTGCTGTATTGAAACAAGTCAATTTGGGGGTATTTCCTCGTGGTCCTCCCGCCCCTCCTTCCCCATATTCCCAAGATGATCAACTGCTTTATTCCATTTCCCATCTTTCTTCCTGTCCAGGCCTTTCTCTTTCTACATCCACGATCCTCCGTCTTGTCTTTGAAGGCCAAAAAGTTTTCCACATGTCAGAAAAATCCAGGATTTGGTAGTCCTTGTAATAACTCACTGCTTTGCTTATTTTGACTCATTCATTTAGATTCAAGTATTCTCAATCTGCCCCCCAACCCCCAACCTGGGGAATTACATGTCTGTTTCATAACATGAATCAGTTCAAGAGGCCCCTTGTTAGAGCTTTGTATACAAATGGGAAACACCATATAAACAGTGAAAAAATATATCTTTTCAGGTTGTTGGATTTTCTCCTTAATGGTCTTAAAAAAAAGCAACCAGAAATCTTTCATTTAATAAACACATGCACATATAAATATATAGAATAGTAACTGGAATGTGATATTTATCACTGTAATGGTTCTCAAAAACATGATTTCAGCCAGAGTTTATCTCAAGTAGGCTGGATACTGTCAGTCTGTTAAATTAACTCCAGAGTGTGGTTTATTTTCTTACTCTTTAAAAAAAACACAGAATTTCTCTGCTAAGTTCAAACACCAATATCCGGAGAAGATGGCAGTCTTTATACACACTTATGAAAGTAGAAAATGTAGTGTATGATACACTAGTATAAAGTTTTACAAATTAATACAAGTAAAATATATAAATTATAGTGACACAGAGGAAGATTTGGGGTTTGTCTTAGGGTAATTCTTCTAGCAGTCATATTGCTGTAAAGAAAATGAAATAAGTATCAGGTTCTGATCAGGCTAAACAAACAGTGATGACATTTCGGTGCTTTAAATCTGTTTTAAGCAAACATAAAGCAGACCAGTCTCAGCTTCAGCAGGGGTTGGGCCAACAACAATGAGAGCTTAGACAATGCTCATAAAATGTTTCCTAAACAAACCGGACCGTTGTCCTTCCCAAGTAAAAGTTGAAGAAAGAGGCCATGGAAAGTGCAGCTTACAAGGCCTGGCTGGCTTTTATGTGTTCCGGTGGGTTTTTAACCTCAAGGATTTAAGAGATAATGTCATGGGAGTTTTACATTGGTGCCAACTCAATGTGGGCAACTTTTGAATCAAATGCTACATACAAAGTTGACCAATCTATACTAAAAATCTTGCTCTTTGAAATTGTCTTTTGTCTTCCAAACAAACATAACAGATCTGACCTGCAGTCTGGGAAGAAGCCACCCCTATAGTGACTGGGAAACCCAGTAGGACTCTTGGCTCCCTTAACCTGGAAAAGAGTGTCATTCTGCCAAACCACTGTAGCAATTTTAGTCATTGACACATTATATTGTTTAATCACTAAGTCCTGTTTGACTCCAGCCAGGCTTCTCTGTCCATGGGATTCTCCAGGCAAGGAAAACAGTGTGGGTTACCATTTCCTTCTCCAGGGGATCTTCCTGAGCCAGGGATCCTGCTTTGGCAGGTGGATACCTGTCCCCAAAATGCACCAGTGCTGAAGTACAATGGGGTCTCACCCAGTTTATACTCTTGCCTTGCAGGAAACTCAAGGCTAAAGATAGGTTATATTATAGTAATCCCAAGAGCCTTCTTTGCCTCTGCCCAACCGTATTGCCTGGAAACAATTCCATATTGAAAGTTTTCCACTCTGCTGTTTTCTCGGAAATTTGGCAGGCTCCCAAAGCAATTATTAATCTTGCTGTATTTGCCTGATAAGGACATCTAGATTTTTATTTTAGCTTTCCCTCAAAAATTATAGAAAGTTTTCATCTATTTAGAGCAACACTTTTCATGATAGCCATGGGGTTTTCATTTTTTATTAGGCTTTGTCTTACTTTCAAAGAAAGTTAGGAAACCTTGAACTAGAGAAGTAAATGGTTAGGAAAATACCAATTAAATAAGTTTCAGTTTTCCTAATCCTGCTTTACAGAACAAGACATAAAACAACTCTCCCTTTCCCCCAAATTTGACCAAAGCTGGACTTCTATCAGTTCAGTAATATATGTTTTTTTAGGAAAATATAAAAACAAGAACTTTCCCCACTACTAACAGATGCATATTTCTTTTCCGAATCACATCCCCAGGAAACAAGCGCTTCCTGGTTTTCTTTCACAGTGAAAGGTTTTAAATAAGCTGTTATTCAAAGGTTACTAGTGATTCTCTATGCTTAGCTATTTGGGCATTTTTGCGACTCCTTATTAGGAAGGAACTGTAGAAAACCCAACAGAACAGCAAGTCCTGCATACAGGTTAAGAGCAGGAGCCGTGGCATTTGAAGCCTGTTGCTTCCTGACTAGGTGATTTTAGAAACATTGCTTAATCTCTGCATCATAGGCTCTTCTGGAATAGGGGTTTAACATGATGCCTAGAGCAATGGGCGATAGCAGTTACTTGTGTATACTAGTTGGGAATGTGAGAGCAGGAGGAGACAGAACATTTCTTTTGTGTCTCTGCAGTCTGAGCAGGGGTAGAGAAAGGGGTAGTGGGTTAGATCCTGAAGAAGCACCTTGTCTATGGGTGATATTATCTTATTTACACAGAGCCAACTACAAAGAACCAAGATAACTCAGTAACTGACTCTCAAGGAAGCTTACCATTGAGAGCAAAACCCAATGAGGGAAGGGATAGTTAGGGTGTTTGGGGTCAATACATACATACTGTTACATTTAAAATGGATATCCAACAAGGTCCTACTGTATAGCACAAGGAACTCTGCTCAGTGTTATATGGCAACCTAGGTGGGAAGGGAGTCTAGGGGAGAAGAGATACATGTATATGTATGACTGAGTCCCTTTGCTGACAACCTGAAACCATCACAACACTGTTAATTGGCTCTACCCCAGTATAAAGTAAAAAGTTAAAAAGAAAACCCACTGCTGTAAATGCTTTTCTACAAAAATGGAATAAACACTAGTACGTTGAGCAGGGTTTAATTTTTGTCTTCTTGTCTCTAGGATGAAAACAATGGTGCATTTTTACACAGGTTCTTACCTGTTGGCGAGAGGAACAATAACCACAGACACCTCCAAGCATTCCATTTATTACTTGAATGAGACACAAGATGAATTCAATCCCACCAAGTGCCAAGAGGATCGAAAACAGAGAGACATTCCATTCCACTATATGCTTGGGTTCGATGCATTGGGACCATGTGGAGCTATCCAGAAGGTAACTGTGGATAAAAAGAGAAACTTCTGACACAGCCACACCAATGGGATGTCTCATAAACATACTTCTGGGCCATGTTTTTTCATTTAGAAAAAAAAAAGATGAATTCAATGCCTTATATCAGATGCTTCCAATCTAAGTCTTTCTGCAGAATAAGGAATTTAGCCCAGATCTTGTTGCAATAATTAATAGAAGATTCAGCAAAGATTGTTGAGCACTCAGTGTGAGTTAGACATCTAGACAAGTCTAGGGATAGAATAGCCTGAACTCTGTCCTGGAAAAGCATTTCTTAAGAGAAGGAATGATAGGCAATCTGAAAGCAACCAATATCTTGATCAGGTAAACTAAGTGTAAAAGGGTCACAGAGGAAGGACACGTAACTTGGGCAAAGGAGGAGAGTTGCTTATGTATCTAGTTCACAAGTCTGAGCTCCATGAAGGTAGGAACTAGACCTATTCATCATTGTCTATTCAATCCCTAGACCAGTATCTGGCCCATAGTAAGTATTCAACACAATGGAAAAAGGAACTGAATGACAAATAGCAATCTGAAGTCATTTTGTGAAATGTTAGCTAACCATCTGCTGTTGTTGTTTAGTTGCTAATTCATGTCCAACTCTTTTTTTAACCCCATAGACTACAGCCTGCCAAGCTCCTCTGTCCATGGGATTCTCCAGGCAAGAATACTGGAGTGGGTTGACATTTTCTTCTCCAGGGGATTGAGCCCACATCTCTTGCATTCTAGGCAGATACTTTACCACTCAGCCACCAGGAAAGCCTCAGCAAACCATACTGGAGTCATTATCTGAATATACATATCCTTAATAAAATAGGACTCAATCATATGGGAAAATCTAGGATTAACTTAATTCCATTCAGAGATCTGGAATAATTCCTTGTAATGTCTTGTTACCACAACAGAACAAAGGGACTGGGGATTAGAACCCTCATTTTGGAATGGTTAATGGAGCCAATCAGAAATTCAATTTGATTGATGGAATTATGACTGATTATGAAAAAAATTCTGTTCTTCTGACCCTGTATTTAACAAAAATCCATAATTTCAGGACACAATGGAAAAAAGTTCTTTGTCTCTACTTGGCTATTAAGCAACTAACCACTGGCTTATTTCCCATACTGAAATTTCTGAAGTNACAACAGAACAAAGGGACTGGGGATTAGAACCCTCATTTTGGAATGGTTAATGGAGCCAATCAGAAATTCAATTTGATTGATGGAATTATGACTGATTATGAAAAAAATTCTGTTCTTCTGACCCTGTATTTAACAAAAATCCATAATTTCAGGACACAATGGAAAAAAGTTCTTTGTCTCTACTTGGCTATTAAGCAACTAACCACTGGCTTATTTCCCATACTGAAATTTCTGAAGTAGAAATGAGGAATGACATAGAAACTGGAGGTTTCTTGCAGAAGTTGATTGGATCCATGAGAGGGGAGATAGAATAATCAGCTATAAACTTTCCTTAAGTTTATAGCTGATGAATCACCTCTCCTTGGATGAATCATAATGTTTTTTAGAGGTGGGTTTGTGTGGTAGATCACATGTTTTTGAATACAGGAGTAACCAGTTTCTACTGGTACATTCAGTATATTCAGAACAAAGCGTGAAAAGTCTGATCTGAGAAATCATGATCAATAACAATTTTAAACACCAAAATTTCAAATTCCAGTGAGCACTGTTTTCCTTCAGAAGCTATCATTGGGCTGTACCCACTGCAAGCTGTAATAAGATGGCAGAGCTCATTCTGTCAGCTTTTGTGACAAATATTTTACATATAGTAACTTATCCTGACAATTGCCATTGGTTTTATTTTACAGATAAAATAACTGAGATGCAGAGAGCTCAGTTCACCCTTTCCTAGTTACTGAGACAGTAAATTCAGAGCTGGAATTGAACTCTGCTGCTGCTGCTGCTAAGTCGCTTCAGCTGTGTCCAACTCTGTGTGACCCCATAGACAGCAGCCCACCAGGCTCTGCCGTCCCTGGGATTCTCCAGGCAAGAACACTGGAGTGGGTTGCCATTTCCTTCTCCAATGCATGAAAGTGAAAAGTGAAAGTGAAGTTGCTCAGTTGTGTCCAACTCTTTGAGACTTCATGGACTGAAGGCTACCAGGCTCCTCTATCCATGGGATTTTCCAGGCAAGAGTACTGGAGTGGGTTGCCATTGGAATTGAACTCAGGATCGATCTAATTCCATATTCACGATCTTAAGATATCACTCCATGCCACAAAATTCATGAGAGACAAACATTCCTGAAAGTATATGAGCAATTCAAATTCATGATTCATACTATTTTCACTCATGAATCCCATGACTAAACCTTTTGGAATTCAGTATGTCATTCATTTATCATTATGTACATCCATTTCTATCAGCTATTTCTGTCCTTTTCTCAATAATAGATAAGTAATACAGTACCCCAGTACTCTTGCCTGGAAAATCCAATGGACAGAGTAGCCTGGTGGGCTGCAGTCCATGGGGTCGCTAACAGTCGGACAGACTGAGCGACTTCACTTTCACTTTTCTCTTTCATGCACTGGAGAAGGAAATGGCAACCCACTCCAGTGTTCTTGCCTGGAGAATCCCAGGGATGGGGGAGCCTGGTGGGCTGCCATCTATGGGGTCACACAGAGTCGGACACGACTGAAGTGACTTAGCAGCAGCAGCAGCAATACAGTATCAGCATAAAACAGTGGAGCCACTTGGATTTTCCCAATGTTAAAGTCAAGAATAAGATCTGTCTTATACAGCCTGACCACTTTGAATAAAAGGTGTATTATACATAATTGCTATGTTATATGTGAGTGTGTGTGTGTTGGTAGTATGATTGACCCAGGGCTCTGATTAAATGCATATAGCTTTCACCAGTGCTTTATAAGGATTCCATAAGATTTTCTTCTAAATAGTAGAATCAGACAATTGTTCTGGTATAGTATACACACTATACAAGCACAGACTCTGTAGCTAGGCTGCCTGGGTTCAAATCCTGACTGTCACATCTTAGCAATGTGACTTTAGACAAGCTACTTGATCACCCTGGGCCTCCATAGCCTCATCTGTAAAACAGGAGCAACAGTAGAAGTCCCCTCACATGCCATCAAGAGGACTGAGCCAGTGAATCCATTAAAAAGCTTCTCTGGGTCAGAGACTGGCAATCCATCCTCTGATACCCATTGTCTGAATTGCCCCCCAGTCAGTGAGAATAAACCTGGCAAGAGGATGGATGAATGAATGGTTGATGCCTTTTTAATCTGGTGGGTTTACCACTATATACACGTGGTGGTTAAGAATGTGCAGCCTTATTGGGTACAATCACTTACTCTCCCTCTGTTTTGGCAAAGGTATAGTTCCATTGGCCACTGGCATCCATGCATCTCGGTCCTTCTTCTAAGGCCAGTGCAGCCACAATGACACAGTAGCCAGAGCCTCCAATTCCAATGAGTGCAGCCAGTATAGAAGACAGCATCTAGGGAAGGGAGGACCACCAGAAGTGAGGCACAGAACATCACAGCTACCCCTTAGGGACCATTTCCCCACCAGAGCAGAAGACCTACCGCGCATCTTTTGCCACAGTTTTCATGGCCACAGCACCCGCAGCAGTCTTCCTGTTCCAGCCCAATGAAGGTGAATGCTGGCAGGAACATCTGGTTAGAAAGCATGCAAATTGAAATCATTGACTTTCCCCGGGTCCATAACGGTCAGTCAATCTAAGCATCTTTTGGTAAAACATTTTTCTTTCAGATATTGCTGAACGTCTTTGGGTTAGGCTGACCAAATAGCTCAGAGAACACAAACTCTGAGAAGAAGAGAAAAACCTTCAAAGTGTAATATCTGATTATGTTTATGTACTGTGTCACATTAGGTAGGGTCAGGACATAGCATGAGAGGGGTAAAATAATAACCCATAAATGTGTTAATTCCATAAGAGTTCATAACATAGTTCCAGATGCAAACTGTTTTGAAAATACTAAATCTGTTGGTTGGTTGGTTGGTTTACCCTTGTAAAGCATAGAGGAGAACAACAAAACTTTAAGAGAATAACTAAAAAAATTTTTTATAAACAAGAGAGAGGAAAACTCAGTAAAGGTGCACTGCTTCACTGAAGACACCATTGCATGGTTGTAATGTCACAATAAAGCTCTTAAAATGAGCTTGAAACCCTTTGAGTTCAAGATCAAAAGAAGTTTAAACAAGCAAGGTACTGAATTAAAGACAAATGATTATGAAATTAACTATACCTCAGTGAAACAAAACAAGACAAAAACTGACTTGAGAACTAGTGGGAGAAAAAAAAAAAAACCAAGGGATTATGTTAGCATGATAGTAATGCTTAAATTCAAAGCAGATTTGCCATACCAGAGTTAGTGTATTACGTTTAAATATCCTTTACTCGACTAAGAAAAATATTCTGTACGGTATTAGCAGTTCCATAAAACTTCTCTTCAAAATTCTCAATCCCAGCATTTCAAAGTGGCAAACCCAAGTTTGCCCACATTCTTTCCAGGCTATGGTCGAAGCTAATACTTTCAGCACCCAGGTTGGCAGGCAAATTCCTCTCACTTCACTTAAAAACAAACCTTGGAAAAAACAACACATTCCACTATCAGCTTCAGACCGTGATTTGCTGCTAACTGAAGGATCTTCCCTAAAAGCCACACCCCAGGCTTACATAAAGGAGGAAATGTACAGTCCTTTCTAAATAGCAGCACTCTCACAATTCATTATTTTTCCCTGTCACAGATGCTTGAGAACAAACAGCAAAGAATTTGTATCCAAAACTCTGTTGATTTAGACAGAGAACTATCGGACTCCTCCCCGTTTCCCAGAGCGGATGTGAAATGAGTACCGGCTCCAGGACTAGAAACTCTAGAGGTTCTCAAATCTGATTGAAAAGCTAGCCTCTGTTTCTAGCTGTAAAGTAAGAGAATTTAGCAAAAAGGTAGTTGAAATGGGGATTTTGTAAACCAACCTCTAGTAAAATGAATACCCTATACCTATCTCAACGTTCCTTGATAAGTTTTCAAAATAAGAATGAACAAAAATCCTGGATTTGGAAACATGCCTTATAGAAAACTTTCCATGAAAACATCTCATCTAACAGGAAAGAAAATTTTTTTCAAGGCTGTAATGATTTCCGAACGACTTACCAGCAAGCCCCCTCCCAGGATACCGGAGAAGAACCACACGAAGCGGCTGAGATGGTTATCAGAAGCATACTTGGTTTCCCCATTAGGAAAGTAAAGCAAAATATTAGCGACAACGCAGAGGATGGCGAGCCACACCAGCGAATGTCCGATGCATCGCGCGCATTTTCCGTAGCACATGGTGGTGGAGTTTATGTCCCCCTTCCCTTTACTCCGCGGCTTGGCTGGGTGATGGGCCTGATCAGATGAGAGCGTGCCCTGGCTGCGGGAGAAAGCAGAAACTTCTCAGCCCATTCCTGCAACCTCTTAAATACTCTGTTCTTAGTCACCACCAGTGGATGAGGTACTTGGTTTTCATTGGTCCTGATTGCAGGCTCCAGTTGAGGGGGGTGGGGGGAGGGTTGGTAGGGAGAGAATGTCCCGCCCTCCAAATGAAATCCTTGGGACAAACGAAACCAGGGGCAGGACCTGAGAAACAGCCTCTGTTATAGGCAAAAGAGAAGATGATTAATCCTCCACAAGGAATTCACTGTGTAACTCCTTCACAGGATTAAAAAAAAAAAAAAAATCCACAGGAAAGTCTAATTCAACTTTCCAGTAAATGCCAAACGTCCACCGTGTGACAGCCCTGGTGGAGGCTGCAAGTCTGCTCCACGCAGCTCTCTGGACGGCTTCCAGGCTACGGGCTCTGTGTTCACTTCCACCTCTGTGCTGATTTAATCTGAGACCTGAAGCAGTCTCTGGAGTTGTAAGCTCCTGTCAGTCTGTTAAAGGGTGTAGGAGCCATCACTCACAGATTTAAGGAGGCTGTTGGGAAAATGACAGGGCTGCCTTCTTTCAGCAGGACACACCGACTTGTCCAGCCTTCCCGGACATCTGCCTCCCAAAGGTGGCATTAGTCACACAAAGGGCTCAGACACCTTTTTATTCCCGAGTATTGCTGTCAGGCAGAGCGATGCCAGCATGGGCCAAGAGAGACCTAAAGCCTGGGAAAAGAATAAAAAAGAAGGAGAAGAAAGAAAGGAAAACAAAGGAACAGAAGATAAAGGGACTTGGCAAGCGGAGTGGGGAAGCGAGACTGAGAGAGTCTGGGTTTACGGAGAGAAACATACCCAGCTGAAGAGGGCACAGGGCAAGCAGTGGTCTGGCAGCCAGATCCCAAGATGAGTGTTTGCAGGCCTGAAAGCATGTTAGATGAACTTTCTGGTCTGATTATCTTACAGAAGGAGGGATTGGATTCTGAATAAGTCTAGCCCTTAAATAGCAGGTGGCACTGGCCAGGTGGATAAGGGGAGGACTGATTGATTGGCTAAGCGGGGCCAGGACCGCAGGGACTCCATCACCAGGACGAAACAGTGAATACAAAATCGAGGCCAAAGGCCAAGACGAGGCATTGTTAGTTCACAAGAGGAAAGTGAGGAACTTCCCTGGGGGTCCAGTGGCCAAGACTCCATGTTCCCAGTGTAGGGGGCCTGGGTTAGATCCCTGGTCAGGGAACTGGATCCCACATGCTGCAACCAAAGATCCTTTGTGTTGCAGCTAAGACCTGGTGCAGCCAAATAAATATTTTTTTAATTTTTATTTATTTTAATTGGACTCTAATTAGTTTACAATATTGTAGTGGTTTTTGCCATACATTGACAAGAATCAGCCATGGGTTTACATGTGTTCCCCATCCTGAACCCCCGTCCCATCTCCCTCCCCATCCCTTCCCTCAGGGTCATCCCAGTGCACCAACCCTGAGCACCCTGTCTCATGCATTGAACCTGGACTGGCAGTCTGTTTCACATATGATAATATACATGTTTCAATGCTATTCTCTCAGATCATCCCACCCTCTCCTTCTCCCACAGAGTCCAAAAGACTGTTCTATACATCTGTGTCTCTTTTGCTGTCTCGCATACAGGGTTATCATTACCATCTTTCTAAATTCCATATATATATATGCATTAGTATACTGTATTGGTGTTTTTCTTTCTGGCTTACTTCACTCTGTATAATAAGCTCCAGTTTCATCCACCTCATTAGAACTGATTCAAATACATTCTTTTTAATGACTGAGTAATATTCCATTGTGTATATGTTCCACAGCTTTCTTATCCATTCGTCTGCTGATGGACATCTAGGTTGCTTCCATGTCCTGGCTATTATAAACAGTGCTGAGATGAACACTGGGGTACACCTGTCTCTTTCAGTTCTGGTTTCCTCGGTGTATATGCACAGTAGTGGAATTGCTGGGTCATATGGCAGCTCTATTTCCAGTTTTTTAAGGAATCTCCACACTGTTCTCCATAGTGGCTGTACTAGTTTGCATTCCCACCAACAGTGTAAGAGGGTTCCCTTTTCTCCACACCCTCTCCAGCATTTATTGCTTGTAGATTTTTGGATAGCAGCCATTCTGACCAGTGTGAGATGGTACCTTATTGTGGTTTTGATTTGCGTTTCTCTGATAATGAGTGATGTTGAGCATCTTTTCATGTGTTTGTTAGCCATCTGTATGTCTTCTTTGGAGAAATGTTTCTTTAGTTCTTTGGCCCACTTTTTGATTGGGTTGCTTATTTTTCTGGAATTGAGCTGCAGGAGTTGCTTGTATATTTTTGAGATTAATTCTTTGTCAGTTGCTTCATTTGCTATTATTTTCTCCCATTCTGAAGGCTGTCTTTTCAGTTTGCTTATAGTTTCCTTCACCGTGCAAAAGCCTTTAGGTTTAATTAGGTCCCATTTGTTTATTTTTGCTTTTATTCCATTACTCTGGGAGGTGGATCATAGAGGATCCTGCTGTGATTTATGTCAGAGTGTTTTGCTTATGTTTTCCTCTAGTTTTATAGTTTCTGGTCTTACGTTTAGATCTTTAATCCATTTTGAGTTTATTTTTGTGTGTGGTGTTAGAAAGTGATCTAGTTTCATTCTTTTACAAGTGGTTGACCAGTTTCCCCAGCACCACTTGTTAAAGAGATTGTCTTTTCTCCATTGTATATTCTTGCCTCCTTTGTCAAAGATAAGGTGTCCATATGTGCGTGGATTTATCTCTGAGCCTTCTATTTTGTCCCATTGATCTATATTTCTGTCTTTGTGCCAGTACCATACTGTCTTGATGACTGTGGCTTTGTAGTAGAGCCTGAAGTCAGGCAGGTTGATAATTTTTTTTAATAAAAAAGAGGAAGGTGAACCCAGCTGATGAATCTAGAAGTTCAGGCTGAGGCCAGGGTTTAAAGGATTTGGACCAGATCTAGAGGGCAGAACACACATCAAAACTGAAGAGCCAGCTGTTGTTAATGACATGGGATCCAGACTGGGAGAAGGATCCAAGAGGAAGCACATCCTGAGCATCCTAGAAAGGGTGAATATTCAGACTGGCCTAAGAAATAGACGAATGGAAAACTGAGTACAGACAGGGAAGCCCAGAGTCACCTACCTGCTCAGGGAGAGGGAGGCAGGTCTTTATAAGACCATCACAGGACTCCCCAGGTGGTCCAGGGCTAGAGAATCCACTTCCAATGCAGGTGGATGGAGGTTTGAGCTCTGGTAGGGTAACTACAATCCCATATGCTGTGGGGCAATGAAGCCTGCAGGATGGCTAGAGAAGCCTGCATGCCACAATGAAAACCCAGCACAGCCAAATTAAATTAAATAAATGAACAAAGCAGAAGGAGCATTAAAAAAAAAAATAAGAAGAAGAACATCACTCCGTCACCACCATGTATCCAACAACCAGGCATGGATGCCCTCTGTCATGGCTTTAGGTCCTGTTGGGGATGAATTCCACAGGGGTCAGAATATGGAGTGGTGGTGCAGGTGAGTGACTGGGTCCTTTGCTGAGGCATCATCGTTTTAACTCTACACTCTGCAGATCTAACCCACCTGTGGCCACAAAGGAGGTGAGCGATCCTTTGATGACTTTGCCTCCATGTGCTTAGATCCCCATCCTCCTTCTCCCCCCATTCCTATAGTCAGCAGAGCAAAGAGAGAGCAGGGGGCTTGGAAAGAGAAAATCTGGGGTGACAGCCCAACTCTGCTCTCTGCCAACTTTGAGGATCAGTTGAGTCACTTATATTCCTGGGACTCTGTGTTTCCTGCTCTCTAAGATAAAGGGCAGAACTCAATTGGTGGTTCTTAAGTTTTTGAGTCTTGTAATGATAAGGACTCTC
>SJYX01018314.1:283818-309770 GCA_006410675.1 Oreotragus oreotragus | reverse complement strand
TAAAAAAAAAAAAAAAATCCACAGGAAAGTCTAATTCAACTTTCCAGTAAATGCCAAACGTCCACCGTGTGACAGCCCTGGTGGAGGCTGCAAGTCTGCTCCACGCAGCTCTCTGGACGGCTTCCAGGCTACGGGCTCTGTGTTCACTTCCACCTCTGTGCTGATTTAATCTGAGACCTGAAGCAGTCTCTGGAGTTGTAAGCTCCTGTCAGTCTGTTAAAGGGTGTAGGAGCCATCACTCACAGATTTAAGGAGGCTGTTGGGAAAATGACAGGGCTGCCTTCTTTCAGCAGGACACACCGACTTGTCCAGCCTTCCCGGACATCTGCCTCCCAAAGGTGGCATTAGTCACACAAAGGGCTCAGACACCTTTTTATTCCCGAGTATTGCTGTCAGGCAGAGCGATGCCAGCATGGGCCAAGAGAGACCTAAAGCCTGGGAAAAGAATAAAAAAGAAGGAGAAGAAAGAAAGGAAAACAAAGGAACAGAAGATAAAGGGACTTGGCAAGCGGAGTGGGGAAGCGAGACTGAGAGAGTCTGGGTTTACGGAGAGAAACATACCCAGCTGAAGAGGGCACAGGGCAAGCAGTGGTCTGGCAGCCAGATCCCAAGATGAGTGTTTGCAGGCCTGAAAGCATGTTAGATGAACTTTCTGGTCTGATTATCTTACAGAAGGAGGGATTGGATTCTGAATAAGTCTAGCCCTTAAATAGCAGGTGGCACTGGCCAGGTGGATAAGGGGAGGACTGATTGATTGGCTAAGCGGGGCCAGGACCGCAGGGACTCCATCACCAGGACGAAACAGTGAATACAAAATCGAGGCCAAAGGCCAAGACGAGGCATTGTTAGTTCACAAGAGGAAAGTGAGGAACTTCCCTGGGGGTCCAGTGGCCAAGACTCCATGTTCCCAGTGTAGGGGGCCTGGGTTAGATCCCTGGTCAGGGAACTGGATCCCACATGCTGCAACCAAAGATCCTTTGTGTTGCAGCTAAGACCTGGTGCAGCCAAATAAATATTTTTTTAATTTTTATTTATTTTAATTGGACTCTAATTAGTTTACAATATTGTAGTGGTTTTTGCCATACATTGACAAGAATCAGCCATGGGTTTACATGTGTTCCCCATCCTGAACCCCCGTCCCATCTCCCTCCCCATCCCTTCCCTCAGGGTCATCCCAGTGCACCAACCCTGAGCACCCTGTCTCATGCATTGAACCTGGACTGGCAGTCTGTTTCACATATGATAATATACATGTTTCAATGCTATTCTCTCAGATCATCCCACCCTCTCCTTCTCCCACAGAGTCCAAAAGACTGTTCTATACATCTGTGTCTCTTTTGCTGTCTCGCATACAGGGTTATCATTACCATCTTTCTAAATTCCATATATATATATGCATTAGTATACTGTATTGGTGTTTTTCTTTCTGGCTTACTTCACTCTGTATAATAAGCTCCAGTTTCATCCACCTCATTAGAACTGATTCAAATACATTCTTTTTAATGACTGAGTAATATTCCATTGTGTATATGTTCCACAGCTTTCTTATCCATTCGTCTGCTGATGGACATCTAGGTTGCTTCCATGTCCTGGCTATTATAAACAGTGCTGAGATGAACACTGGGGTACACCTGTCTCTTTCAGTTCTGGTTTCCTCGGTGTATATGCACAGTAGTGGAATTGCTGGGTCATATGGCAGCTCTATTTCCAGTTTTTTAAGGAATCTCCACACTGTTCTCCATAGTGGCTGTACTAGTTTGCATTCCCACCAACAGTGTAAGAGGGTTCCCTTTTCTCCACACCCTCTCCAGCATTTATTGCTTGTAGATTTTTGGATAGCAGCCATTCTGACCAGTGTGAGATGGTACCTTATTGTGGTTTTGATTTGCGTTTCTCTGATAATGAGTGATGTTGAGCATCTTTTCATGTGTTTGTTAGCCATCTGTATGTCTTCTTTGGAGAAATGTTTCTTTAGTTCTTTGGCCCACTTTTTGATTGGGTTGCTTATTTTTCTGGAATTGAGCTGCAGGAGTTGCTTGTATATTTTTGAGATTAATTCTTTGTCAGTTGCTTCATTTGCTATTATTTTCTCCCATTCTGAAGGCTGTCTTTTCAGTTTGCTTATAGTTTCCTTCACCGTGCAAAAGCCTTTAGGTTTAATTAGGTCCCATTTGTTTATTTTTGCTTTTATTCCATTACTCTGGGAGGTGGATCATAGAGGATCCTGCTGTGATTTATGTCAGAGTGTTTTGCTTATGTTTTCCTCTAGTTTTATAGTTTCTGGTCTTACGTTTAGATCTTTAATCCATTTTGAGTTTATTTTTGTGTGTGGTGTTAGAAAGTGATCTAGTTTCATTCTTTTACAAGTGGTTGACCAGTTTCCCCAGCACCACTTGTTAAAGAGATTGTCTTTTCTCCATTGTATATTCTTGCCTCCTTTGTCAAAGATAAGGTGTCCATATGTGCGTGGATTTATCTCTGAGCCTTCTATTTTGTCCCATTGATCTATATTTCTGTCTTTGTGCCAGTACCATACTGTCTTGATGACTGTGGCTTTGTAGTAGAGCCTGAAGTCAGGCAGGTTGATAATTTTTTTTAATAAAAAAGAGGAAGGTGAACCCAGCTGATGAATCTAGAAGTTCAGGCTGAGGCCAGGGTTTAAAGGATTTGGACCAGATCTAGAGGGCAGAACACACATCAAAACTGAAGAGCCAGCTGTTGTTAATGACATGGGATCCAGACTGGGAGAAGGATCCAAGAGGAAGCACATCCTGAGCATCCTAGAAAGGGTGAATATTCAGACTGGCCTAAGAAATAGACGAATGGAAAACTGAGTACAGACAGGGAAGCCCAGAGTCACCTACCTGCTCAGGGAGAGGGAGGCAGGTCTTTATAAGACCATCACAGGACTCCCCAGGTGGTCCAGGGCTAGAGAATCCACTTCCAATGCAGGTGGATGGAGGTTTGAGCTCTGGTAGGGTAACTACAATCCCATATGCTGTGGGGCAATGAAGCCTGCAGGATGGCTAGAGAAGCCTGCATGCCACAATGAAAACCCAGCACAGCCAAATTAAATTAAATAAATGAACAAAGCAGAAGGAGCATTAAAAAAAAAAATAAGAAGAAGAACATCACTCCGTCACCACCATGTATCCAACAACCAGGCATGGATGCCCTCTGTCATGGCTTTAGGTCCTGTTGGGGATGAATTCCACAGGGGTCAGAATATGGAGTGGTGGTGCAGGTGAGTGACTGGGTCCTTTGCTGAGGCATCATCGTTTTAACTCTACACTCTGCAGATCTAACCCACCTGTGGCCACAAAGGAGGTGAGCGATCCTTTGATGACTTTGCCTCCATGTGCTTAGATCCCCATCCTCCTTCTCCCCCCATTCCTATAGTCAGCAGAGCAAAGAGAGAGCAGGGGGCTTGGAAAGAGAAAATCTGGGGTGACAGCCCAACTCTGCTCTCTGCCAACTTTGAGGATCAGTTGAGTCACTTATATTCCTGGGACTCTGTGTTTCCTGCTCTCTAAGATAAAGGGCAGAACTCAATTGGTGGTTCTTAAGTTTTTGAGTCTTGTAATGATAAGGACTCTCCTCAGAAAAAGAAACATACATTTATGTAAACACACGCATTTTTCACAAAGAGTTGCAAAGAGTCAAACGTGACTGAACAACTAACACACACATTTTTCACTCCATTCCTGGGGATTCATGGACTCCCTGAAGCCCATTTGTGGATCCTGCCCCATGTTTCTCAAGATGTGGCCTGTCCAGAGATCACCTGCATGGCAGACACATATTCTGGTCCCTCGCTGGACATACTGAACAGCAATTTGTCAGTGTAAGGGTCAAAGGACTGATGCTGAAGTAGAAGTTCCAATTCTTTGGCCACCTGGTACAAAGAGCCAACTCATTGAAAAAGACCCTGATGCTGGGAAAAAGTGAGAACAGGAGGAGAAGGGGGCAGCAGAGGATGAGATGGTTGGATGGCATCACTGACTCAACAGACATGAGTTTGAGTAAACTCCAGGAGATGNAAAGAGCCAACTCATTGAAAAAGACCCTGATGCTGGGAAAAAGTGAGAACAGGAGGAGAAGGGGGCAGCAGAGGATGAGATGGTTGGATGGCATCACTGACTCAACAGACATGAGTTTGAGTAAACTCCAGGAGATGGTGACAGGGAAGCCTGACATGCTGCAATCCACGGGGTTCAAAGAGTCCACAACTTAGCAACTGAACAACAAGGGTTGGGGCCAGTCATCTGCATGTTTTACAAACATTTCAAGTGGACCTTATGTTCACTCCGTAAGATTTTGGGATCACTGGTCCGGTCCATAGCCCAGGTTAAGTATCATTTGTATTAGATGTTAACCTGTGTTGGGAAGAACCCATGAAGGAGGGCATGGCAACCCACACCAGTATTTTTGCCTGGAGAATTCCATGCACAGAGGAGCCTGGCAGGCTACAATTCATGGGGTTGCAGAGAGTCAGACATGACTGAACAACAATACTTTTTTTTCTTAAGGCCACTGTCACCTCCAACAGCTTCTCAGCTCTACCAGACAGTGCCTTTGTGAATTGTGGGGACATGTCACAATCCATTATAGGCACTTCCAGGCGCAAGCCGACAAAGTTGTCTTGTGATATGGACACCCTTGCTCCTGAGCACCCTCTGTTTCTGTCCCTCTGTGGGTAACCTAAAGCAGGGTCTTTTCTGGTTTGGATTTTTTGGTTTAAGACCAGATATGGTTTTCTAGACAATTCCTTGTTGGAGAGGGAAATGGCAACCCACTCCAGTGCTCTTGCCTGGAGAATCCCAGGGACGGTGGAGCCTGGTGGGCTGCCGTCTATGGGGTCGCACAGAGTCGGACACGACTGAAGCGACTTAGCAGCAGCAGCAGACAGTTCCTTCAACCACTTGGCTTTGTTCCTAGCCAGACACTGCCCAAGAGACAACCCTGGCCTTCCTCCTGGCTGTGAACTCTCAGCTTCCTGTGCAGAACTGCTATCATCGTGGGTTTCTTTCAACTCTCCAACCCCCATCCATAGTTGGTGGGAGAGCTTCCTGTCTTCCTTGTTCTGAGCCTTATCTTCTTTTGGAGCTTCAGGCTGTAGGATTTTGCTCATACATCACCTCAGAGGCCAGATGTATGCATATATCACATACCCCTGTTCTGTTGTCATCCTTGAAATTATTCTTTATATTCACTTGTTTCCTTCTCCATTTCTTCCCCTCTCTTCCCGTCTGACTGTGAAACCCTTTCTGTTTTGTCCACTATTGCTTCCCCAGTGCCTGGTGCACAGTAGGTGCTCCATAAATGTTTACTGCAAGTTGAATGAAGAAAGTAATGAACCAATGACCTCTCAAGCCTATTCTTAGTGGGCTGGGGCTCCAGTCCCTCCACCCTCAAGTCTGTTTTGCCTCCCTTTGAGCACACAGTCTCACTCCAGAGTTTTGGAGTCCACGGTACTGCTCCTTAATCCTGCCACTGCCTGAGTTATCAACAATTCTGTACTTCATTTTCTGTCATTCATTCGTTTACCAGTGTTTATTGAGCTACTACTACATCTTCTAAGTGCTGGGGATGTGGCAATAAACAAAACTTCCTGCTCTTAAGGAGAGTGCAATCTATCAGAAGAAGAGAGACAAATTTTTAAAACAGTGCTTAAAAAATATATATTGTGTACTGGTGACGAGTGCAGAAAAGGGCAATGACTGGGTGAGGAAGAGGGCCTCTGAGACAGGATAATAACAGAACCTACATCACAGAGTTGCCATGTATGAGGTGAGTCAATGTGCCTAAGGCAGGAAGCAGCTGGTATTTAACAATCACTCCACAAATGTTACTTACTATTACTCTTCTCAATGCCCTCTCCTGGGCAGGATGTCTCTACTCCATTTATGATTCATTATATCTCCGTCCCTGGGATTCCTTTACTCCGATATATACTAGATCCCTTTATTATTTTTTGTGACTAATTTTTAAATACTAGAGTTCCCACAGTTATTAAAAGCTCACTTTTATCTCCCTCATTCACTCAGGAATCAATCCCATCCCATGAATACCTTTGAAAAGAGTGTTTTGTTTTGTTTTTTTTTTACTGCACTACAAGGACTGCCGGTCTCCAAACACTGGAACTGGTTCTCAACCTCACGTCTCATGTATGCCATCCTCCCACTGCCAGAAAGGCCCTGTTCTTCCATCCTGCCCTGGTCCATCCCCCTCAGCTTGTTCCCTAGACAAAGCTAGTGAAGTCATCACTTTTCCATGACACCTCCCATCACATCCCAGACCGGCTCCTCACTCCCACTTTGTCCTTAAACACACCCCCACTGAGTACCAATCAGCCCACGGTGCACTAATGCACACGGTCACCAGCCTGCCTAGCTCCCCTGGGGTCCCAGAGAGCAGGCTATCCTTTCTTCTTTGAGGGCACAACAGCTAGCACAGTCAGGTATTTAGTTGGGTCCCAATAAAGATTTGCTAAATTTTGTTCAAGTACACAGACAAGTTATAAGATGATTTTCTTTTAAGCAATGCCCAAAGGTCATATGAAAAGTTGGGCAAAACTGACATTTGTTATATTTAAACTCCCCAAATTTCTTTTTTGCCCGTCATGCACATGAGCAGTTGTCATGTGCCTCTTACAGTGAGCTCTCCTAATCATTTGATGTGTGTAATGTGCCTTCAAGAATAATTCCAGGGAAAATTGCTTTTGATTATATCAAGATAATAGCAATGTAAGCATGGGTTGTAATGTTGGAAGAAGTCTCGATAGAGTGAATGGTTCAGCTTCCACCCTGTCACAGAATCTTTATGGTCACTTTATAATTAAATCCTCAAGGGTTAAATTTTCTTATTAAATCCACAAGATTCTTCCCAATGTCATCCAACTAGTGGGCAATAGAAAGGAGTTACATTTAAGAACTAATGTCATTGGTCTGTGATTCTATGTGGTGGTGGGATTCTACAAGGAAGATTTGAACTCAGATCTCTTACCTCTTGGTTGCTCTCTGCCACATGTATTTTGCCTTTTTTATCTGGAAAGTGCTGGTTTCTCACTCATTTGACATTTGAGAAACATAACCATTCATACATAGTAACCATCCTCAGAGTTTTTTATTTCTGGAGTTTTTGCATTCCCTGCCACGTTGTTTTTTAAATATTTATTTATTTGACCTGCTCTAGGTCTTAGTTGCAGCACGTGGGATATCTGATCTTCATCACAGCATGTGGGATCTTTACTTGCAGTATGTGGGAGCTAGTTCCCTGGATCAGAGATCACACCCAGACTCCCTGCATTGGGAGCCCCGAGTCTTAGCCACTGGACCACCAGGAGAGTCCCTAGAGCTTTTTTGATTATAAGTAACAGAAGCCAATTCCAACTTCTTTAACTAAGGGGACATAGTTGTGAACTCAAAGGTAGGGATGCAGCTAGGATGATGAAACTACGGACAGGGAGAACCAAACCCTAGGAAATCCAGAATGTCCTTCTCAGTCTCCATCTCACGTCGTTGGCTCTTCTGTTTATAACTTTATTCTTTGTAATGAAAGAAAAGAATTTTCTTCTCTGTCACATGGAAAAGTATGGCTACTGACAATAGCCAAGTTTACATTTTTTCCTCTGTTCAAGAGACCCGTCCCAACTCCAGGTTCTGAAGGAAAGGAGCAGCTGCATTGGACAAGACTGGACTGGGACACGTGCCCATGGCTGGAGGGCCTGACTAATGTGGCTGCCAGGAGCCATCTCTGCAACCAAGTTGATGGAGTAGCAGGCATTCTCAGGAAAAGGTGAGCGCTGGAGCAGGTGGAGAAGCCAGGAGCTGTTCTCTATCTGAAATTGTAAGCAGGATATACAACCACAGTAAGAGGAATGCAGAGAAAGGGAGCAGTGGTAAGCCATCTAGGATGAGGATGTGGAGAAAAGGGAACGTTTGTGCCCTGATGGGATTATAAACTGAGGGGATTATAAACTATGGAAAACTGTATGGCAGTCCCTCAAAGAATTAAAAATGGAGCTACTATATGATCCAACAATTCCACTCCTAGGTATATATCTGAAGAAAATGAAAACACTAATTCAAAAAGATTCATGCACCCCAATGTTTACAGCAGCATTATTTAAAATTGCCAAGATATAGATGCAATCTGAGTGTCCATCAACAGATGAATGGATAAAGATGTATTCACACACACAGACACACACGTGTATATATATATATAATATATATATGAATATTACTCAACCATAAAAAGGAGTGCAATTCTGCCATTTTCAGTGATATGGATGGACCTAGAGAGTAATATACTTGGTGAAAAAAGTCAAACAGAAAGACAAATACTCTATGTTATCACTGTGGAAATCTAAATATAAAACAAATGGAAACGCAAACCAAAAAAACAAGCTTCTTGGCCCAGGATTAAACTAGAATTTACCTTTACCCTCATCCATTTCCTTCTCAATACCCTCACCTTCATCTGGTAGCTTTAGTTCAACATCTCACAGCCATCATCTTACCCCCTCATTGAGCCAGGGGATCTCCTTGGCCTCACAGACATTTTCAGACAAGACACCTCCTGGGATGCCTCATCCATGTTCTGAAGCCCAGGATGTGGATCTGGCTCTTCCTTCCTGGAGGCTGGCTGCTCCAAAGAGGGATGAGTGAGCCGAAGGTTCAGAGCATGCCTGTGAAACCAGTGCACAAAAACTTTTAGGGAAAAGGGCTCTTGTTTTCTGATTTGAGTGTCATTTCTTGTGGTTTGTAATAGAGCCTGCCATGTGAGATGGCAAGGGACTTCAAAGATCATCTGGGTCTCAATGGGCTATGGGTATCTAAAACCAAACATCCTGATTTAGCCCATAGGGAACAAGGACTCTCTTAAGGTGGGGCCAGGACTCTGCATTATAAGAAAGCTCCCCAAGTGATTCTAACGCACAGCCCAACTTTAAATCCACTGATGCAGGTGACCCAACTTTCTTGTCACTTTAGAAATGAGGCCATCGAGATCCAGAAGGTTTAATTTCAGTTCAGAAGAAGAGACATAGATAATTAAAACAAACCCTAAACAGTGAAAAATGATGAATTCATCCGTGCATGAATGAATTCATTTTGCACCTGGTCAACCAGACGGTTCCCTTTGTGGTTTTTTTTTTTCCTTCCCCAGATCCCAGTTGCCTTTGGGGAGGATGACAGAAACTATTATCCAGTTACTATGCATTAAAGGAAGGAGGGAGGGACAATTAAATATCCCATAGACGTGTGCTCATCTTCTCAGGCTGTAATTGAACTTTGCAGCAGTCAATAGGGAGCTAAGTCCAGGTGAAGGACTGAGGCTCATGAGGGTTGCTATGCAGCCTGAGGTCACAAGGCTGGTGAGTGACGCACTCTGGACTCCTCCTACTCAGGAGTTTATGACTCAGACACTCATGCTCTTCCCTCCACATGCTTGGCTTTTTTCTATTATTTCACCACACCCTTTCCAGTGAAAAATGTTGACCAGATTTAAGGGCTTTTTACATGGCATTTCTGAATAACAGAATTTCCAGACGTTGTTTGGGTTCTACTTGAATTAGATAAATGATTTTAAAGTTCACTTGGAAGGGGAATAAATTAGGAGTATGGAATTAACAGATACATACTACTATATATAAAATAGTTAAACAATAAGGATTATAGTACAGGGAACTATATCCAGTATCTTATAATAAACTATAATGGAAAAGACTTTTTAAAAAGAATATAGCTATATACATATATGCATGAGTGTGTGTTAAGTCACTTCAGTCATGTCTGACTCTTCGTGACCCCATGGACTGTAGCCCATCAGACTCCTTTGTCCATGGGATTCTCCAGGCAAGAATATTGGAGTGGGTTGCCATGCCCTCCTCCAGGGGATCTTCCCGACCCAGGGATCAAACCCACATCTCTTATGTCTCCTGCATTGGCGGGTGGGTTCTATATCACTAGAGCCACCTGGGAAACCCTTATGTGTATATATGTATAGCTAACTTGAAACTAATTCAATATTGTAAATCAAATAGACCTTAATTTAAAAATAAATAAAAATTTTAAATTAAGTTAACTTGGTGTTTTCAAATGAGAAGACTTTCCACTAACATGGATTGATTGGACAGAACCCTGGAGGACAGCATAGAATGAAGGTACAGCCAGTATTTCATGAACTTGGCTTTGTTTTTCAGCAATCAGGATATGTGGACCATTAAGAGTGAAAAAGTTGGCTTAATTTCAACATTCAGAAAATGAAGATCATAACATCTGGTCCCATCACTTCATGGGAAATAGATGGGGAAACAGTGGAAACAGTGTCAGACTTTATTTTTGGGGGCTCCAAAATCACTGCAGATGGTGACTGCAGCCATGAAATTAAAAGACGCTTACTCCTTGGAAGGAAAGTTATGACCAACCTAGAAAGCATATTGAAAAGCAGAGACATTACTTTGCCAACAAAGGTCTGTCTAGTCAAGGCTATGGTTTTGCCAGTGGCCATGTATGGATGTGAGAGTTGGACTGTGAAGAAAGCTGAGCCCAAAACAACTGATGCTTTTGAACCGCGGTGTTGGAGAAGACTCTTGAGAGTCCCTTGGACTGCAAGGAGATCCAACCAGTCCATTCTAAAGGAGATCAGCCTTGGGTGTTCTTTGGAAGGAATGATGCTAAAGCTGAAGCTCCAGTATTCTTCACTCCCTCCAGCTATGGCAAGCACTAATGTACTCTTTGTCTCCGTGGATTTGCCTGGTCTTAACAAGACCCCAGCCCCTGGAACCACTGTTCTACTTTCTGTCTCTGTGATTTTTACAACTCTCGGTGCCTCATATAACTATAATCATACACCATTTGTCTTTTCGTGACTGGCTTATTTCATTTAGCATGATGTCCTCCAGGTTCCTCATCTGTAGCATATGACAGATTCTCCTTCTTTTTAAGGGTGAATAATAATTATTCCACTATATGTATGTGGAAACAGTGTCAGACTTTATTTCTTTGGGCTCCAAAATCACTGCAGATGGTGACTGCAGCCATGAAATTAAAAGACGCTTACTCCTTGGAAGGAAAGTTATGACCAACCTAGAAAGCATATTGAAAAGCAGAGACATTACTTTGCCAACAAAGGTCTGTCTAGTCAAGGCTATGGTTTTGCCAGTGGCCATGTATGGATGTGAGAGTTGGACTGTGAAGAAAGCTGAGCCCAAAACAACTGATGCTTTTGAACCGCGGTGTTGGAGAAGACTCTTGAGAGTCCCTTGGACTGCAAGGAGATCCAACCAGTCCATTCTAAAGGAGATCAGCCTTGGGTGTTCTTTGGAAGGAATGATGCTAAAGCTGAAGCTCCAGTAATTTGGCCACCTCATGCAAAGAGTTGACTCATTGGAAAAGACTCTGATGCTGGGAGGGATTGGGGGCAGGAGGAGAAGGGGACGACAGAGGATTATGGCTGGATGGCATCACTGACTTGATGGACATGAGTTTGGGTGGACTCTGGCAGTTGGTGATGGACAGGGAGGCCTGACGTGCTGTGATTCATGGGGCGGCAAAGAGTGGGACAGGGCTGAGTGATTGAACTGAACTGAATGGTTAAAAATTAGTGGTGCACATATCATGAAGAAGAAGGTGGAAAAGTAGAAACAGTGACAGATTTTATTTTCTTGGACTCTAAAACCACTGTGGACAATGGCTGCAGCCATGAAATTAAAAGACGCTTGCTCCTTGGAAGGAAAGGTGTGACAAACCTCAACAGTGTGTTAAAGGCAAAGACATCACACTGCCGACAAAGGTCCATATAGTCAAAGCCATGGTTTTTCCAGTAGTCATGTATGGATGTGAGAGTTGGACCATAAAGAAGGCTGAGCACCAAAGAATTGATGCTTTTGAACTGTGGTGCTTCAGGTGACTCTTGGGAGTCCCTTGGACTACAAGTAGATCAAGCTGATCAATCCTAAAGGAAATCAACCCTGAATATTCACTGGAAGGATGGATGCTGAAGCTGAAGCTCTAATACTTTGGCCACTTGATGTCAAAGAGCTGACTTACTCACTGGAAAAGACCCTTATGCTGGGAAAGATTTAAGGCAGAAGGAGAAGAGGGTAGCAGAGGATGAGACATTTAGATAGCATCATCTACTCAATGGACATGAATTTCAGCAAACTCCAGGAGATAGTGAATGACCCAAAAGCCTGGCATGCTGCAGTTCTTGGGGTCACAGAGTTTGACACAACTTAGCTACTTAACAACATTAACAGTAGTTAAAAATAAGAGTAGTCTATTTATTTTTCTAGAGTCCGTATAGGAGAGAAGTAATAAAACCTGTTTTCATTTTCTTAACCCTGTCCTAACGTGTAAAGGATTTCCCCACTGGCCCTTTGAGCTTATATAAATATATATATATTTGCCTTTCATTTTTCCAGCAAGGTTGGGGTGGAACTCTCTCCCCTCCTTTCCTGTCATTTAAAATTCAGCCCAGTGGGGCTTCTGTCAGGTAGCAATAGAAGACCACACAATAGAAACCAAAGGAGGTTGGCTCTGAGCTGATTTTTAGGCATCACTTTCCAGTGGTCCCTGGTGACAGCAGAGCTTGTATGTGCCTGTGGTTGAACTCTGAATTAAAAACACTTCTGTGTTCAGTTTTTAGCCATTTCTGTGACTTCAGCACTCTCTGAGACAAATGGAAGCATAAATAAGAGGCAACGTCAACTGTCTGCAAGTAACCTTTCCAAGTTGGTGAGTTAATTCTCCACCTAGCCCTCACAGCCTTCACTCTCAGTCAAACTGGTTTTGAGGCTGTCAGTCAAATGCCAGCATGGCACAATTCCCACTGATACTCAGTGAGCTGAAAACCTGGATTGCTGTTGCTTTTGCCCTAGGGAATTTTACCCAGAACAGCAATACAGAAGGGGGATCAGTTAAGACTTGGTGTGTGTGTGTGTGTGTGTGTGTGTGTGTGTGTGTGTGTATGAGAGAGAGACAGACACGCTCAAAGAAACCTGACAGACTTCATTGGATCCAAGGCTCAGTTCTGGCCAAAGTGGATGCTGACCTTCCTTTCTAACTCCCTGTTCATAGCCTCCATCTGGCCCAACGCAGGAGAACTGAAGTCTGAGTTAGCACGACCCCAGCATCTAGTACAAACACCACGCCTCAGATTTCCTCCCCAGAAAGGGAGCTGAGATTCTAAATTAGCTGAATCACCTAGTAACAACTCCCTTCATTGTCTTACGTTACAAAACCACAGTCACGTACCCTGCTGGGAAATTCATTCTGTTTTCAAGTTAAACCGTTAGCCTGACCTATTTCAAATGACTCAAAGATTCTTCATAGTCATGGTTTTTCAACAAGGCCTTCACAGTGATTCAGAAATTACTTTTTCAGATTTAAACGGTGAGGAGAACTTGAGTAAGAATTCCAAAGGGACTGAAATACCAAATTGAAAGAAAAAATCATCCAGAATATTTCTCTTTTTTAAGATTAAAAAAATTTTTTTGATATGGACCATTTTTAATGTATTTATTAAATTTGTCATGATATTGCTTCTGTTGTTTATGTTTTGTTTTTTGGGCATGAAGCATGTGGGATTTTCACTTCCTGACAAAGGATTGAACCTGTAAAGTCCAGCACTGGAAAGTGAAGTCTTAACCATTGGATCACCAGGGAAGTCCCCCTCATCTAGAGTATTTTTAATGCATTTGTTCCTTGTCTAATAAAAACCAAATAAGCTCCTTTGTGAGAGCCTTCAGGATAGCTGTCTCTCCGAGTAATTAAATCAGGAATTTGGGCTAGAGATGCCAGTTGTCAAGAAGATGTTATTAAAAGCTGGCTCAGCATGTGGAATTCATGCTCTCCTTGCACCTGCCTTTGCAGATGTGGTTCTTGCTGCTCTCCTCCCCATCGTGAGAACACAGGGGTGCATCATTACAGGACCTTATCTTTCTTGACTGCCTCCTCCTCCAATTCCCTGACTGTCTTCTCAATGGTTTGATGTCTTCTGTGATGACTAGATGTCTTTAAGAATCAGAGCCTCAGGCACAGGTTTGGCATGAGGTTTGTGTGAGTTCCTTTCTGACTTTTTTTTTAAACAAAGGAGGAAGAACATGAACACAAATAAGTGGAAAGTATTTTTTCTTTGAATTATATATATGACATTTCATAGGTGGTCTTCTAGCTTCTTCTAGCAGTAAACAATCCACCTGTAATCGGAAGACCGGGGTTTGATCTTGTGTCAGGAAGATTTCCTGGAGAAGGGAATGGCAACCCACTCCAGTATTCTTACTTGGAGAATCCCATGGACAGAGGAGCCTGATGGGCTTACCGTCCGTGGGGTAGCAAAGAGTCAGATGTGACTGAGTGACTAACACACACACTTCTAGCTTCTTACAATGTAGTAAAACCAATCTGAAGGTTGTGATGTTTCTCAGCATTGGGTCTGGCAACTGTCAGTGAAGAGAGGAGCCTCAAAACCATCTGTGCCAACCATAACAATGGACACCTGTACCCTTGCCCCCCTCTCCCACACAACAATGGGCAGAAGTTTGGGGAGCTGAAGGCAGGGGCTATAGGACATGCAGAGACACTGACCATGATAACTTGTCTCTGGGAACACTCTTACACAAAGATTGCTGTGGATCTGAAGTGGCCTTTGACACACCACCCCCCAGCCCTGGAATGGAAAGAGGACCCCACTGACCCCCAGACACAGACAGCAGCAGGGCTATTTGTGGCCATAGTGGCCTCAAAAGGCTCTGGATCAAATTGGAAGATACAGATTCAGAGAATTCCTCTTTAGAGAATAAATTTAAAACATGATAAATATGAAGGGAAAGCAAAAAGTTATGAAAAGCAGCTTTATAAAAAATTTAAATCTTGTTTAATAAACACAGAGTATAGGAAAAAATAGTATTAAAAGTGCATAAAGCCAGAAAAAAAAATGTTATAGTGGGGGACTTTCCCAGTGATGAAGTGGATAAGAATTCTCACGACAATGGAGAGGACACAGGTTCAGTTTCTGGTCTGGGAAGATTTCACATGCAGAGTAGCGGCTAAGCTCGTTCCCCACAACAGATGAGCCCAAGTGCTACAACTAACTGAAGCCTGTGCACTAGAACCTGTGCTCTGCACCAGGAGTAGAAACTGCAATAAGAAGCTCATGAACTCCGGTGAAGAGTAGCCCACACTCACTGCAACTAGAGAACGCCCAGGCTCAGCAAGCAGGACCCAGCACAGCTAAAATGAGTATAAATAAATAAATAAAATTTATGATGGGGAATTCTTAAAGAAAACGATTTACATAAGAGGACGGAGATCCTTGACAAATTCACTTTTTATTTATTTTCTAAAAAGGATGTTCAGTTCAGTCACTCAGTCATGTCCAACTCTTTGCGACCCTATGGACTACAGCGCGCCAGGCCTCCCTGTCCATCACCAACTCCCGGAGTTTACCCAAATTCATGTCCATTGAGTCGGTGATGCCATCCAACCATCTCATCCTCTGTCGTCCCTTTCCCCTCCCACCTTCAATCTTTCCCAGCATCAGGGTCTTTTCAAATGAGTCAGCTCTTCACATCAGGTGGCCAAAGGACTGGAGTTTCAGCTTCAACATCAGTCCCTCCAATGAACACCCAGGACTGATTTCCTTTAGGATGGACTGGTTGAATCTCCTTGCACTCCAAGGGACTCTCAAGAGTCTTCTCCAACATCACAGTTCAAAAAACATTAATTCTTTGGCACTCAGCTTTCTTTATAGTCTAAATTTCTCATCCGTACATGACTACTGGAAAAACCATAGCCTTGACTAGACTGACATTTTTTTGGCAAAGTAATGTCTCTGCTTTTTAATATGCTATCTAGGTTGCTCATAACTTTCCTGCCAAGGATAACCATCTTTTAATTTCATGGCTGCAGTCACCATCTGCAGTGATTTTGGAGTCCAAAAAAATAAAGTCTGCCACTGTTTCCACTGTTTCCTCATCTATTTGCCATGAAATGATGGAACTGGATGCCATGATCTTNACTAGATGGACCTTTGTTGACAAAGTAATGTCTCTGATTTTTAATATGCTGTCTAGGTTGGCCATAACTTTCTTTCCAAGGAGTAAGCTTCTTTTAATTTCATGGCTGCAGTCACCATCGGCAGTGATTTTGGAGCCCCAAAAAATAAAGCCTAGGTAGTTAACAGTGGACAGTTATCAATAGGGCTGTGGTCATACCCCAATAAGCATAATAGAATGTGTGATTTTATTCAGTTTCACAGATTAGGGTATTCTTTTAGGCAATGGAGAGTCCAGGTACGAGCCCTGGGTCTCTTCCTTCTGGGGGCCTGGTTTTCCAGTTGATATGTGGTTTCCATAGATACTGGGCATATAGCTCAAAGTCCACAGTCCAGCCCAAGATGGAGTCCTACTGTCAAGATGGAGCCTGTTCTGTCTGTTTCCTCCTTCATCACAACAAACTTAGGAGGTCATTTTTATCTACTTTTACAGAGAAGAGCTCCACATTTACAGAAGTTGTGTGAGCTGCTAGAATCACACAACTAGTAAGTAACAGCCTGGATTTGAATCCAGATATATCTGGAGACCACTTCCTAACTCCCCACCCCTGTCCAAAATCCAGAGGAACTTGAAGCCTGTTATGCAAATGGCAAGGTCAAGTTTAGAGGGCTGTGAATGAACAGGTGGCTGGAGTAATTTTGTTACTGAGTCCAAGCTTGCTCTGCTCGCCACATGATAGACCAATAAATATGAGAGACAAGATGTTGAGGCAAAGAATATGACTTTATTCAGAAAACCAGCTGACTGAGAAGATGTCAGACTAGCATCTCCAAAGCAGCCATCTTGTCAGACCTAGATTGCAGGTTCTTTTATGGATCAGAGACGGGGAAGTAAGGAAACAAAGTAAAAAAAAACCATTTAATTCTTGCAAATATCTCCTAGAATGGCAAGCCTCAGGCAGGGAGATGTGTTAGTTTCACTTCCTCACACTCTCCTACAGGTGGGCAGGCTCAGGTTATCACCCTGAGACAGGTCATTAGGGATACACTTAGTGGTAAAGGACCCACCTGGCAATGCAGGAGACATAAGAGGCCTGAGTTCGATTCTGTGTCGGGAAGATCCCCTGGAGAAGGAAATGGCAGCGCATTCCAGTATTCTTACCTGGGAAATCGCATAGACAGAGGAGCCTGGTGGGCTATGATCCATAGGGTTGCAAAAGGTCAGGCATGACTGAAGCGACTTAGTACAACATGCCCAATAACAGAAGCATCGAGATAAAGGCTAAAGTCACAGAAGCAGATCCAGTTCAGAATTAACCCTTACGGTTTCAGTGACTTTCTGTTGGTACAGAGCCAGTGATGAGCTGGGACCCACTTTTCCCTGCTGCCAGCCAGAATTTGTCTCAAGACACTCAAGTAACCTGGCAGAGAGAGCAGGATAGAGGGCATCTACCTGGGAGGCAGGCAGAACTCAGCCCCGCTCTTCAAGTCTCCCAGGGGTTCATGTGGACAAGTAAGAGATCAGGACACATCCATGTGACAGGCCTTTAACCTCAGGGGTTAGTTTCTTTTCTAACAGCAAAATCTTTCAGAATGTGAAACAGCCCACACATAGGTATTCCTTCTCTAAACTTTCCATTTTGTAATCAAGTCCACTTCTCAGTACCTCTTGCCTCTCAGCTGCCTGCATGCAAAAGCCCGAATGGAAAAGCATAAAATATGGCTAAAGGTGCTTATTCCTCAGAGAAATCATCTTGCATGATTACACTTGTATGAAAACAGCGAGAATGAAATACCAAAAGCTTCTTAACTTGAGTAGCTAATTAGTAGCCCAGAGTCTTCACTCTCACACTGCAAGATCCTAAATTATTCATAGATGACTTCCTCAGATGGAAGGCTGAATGCAAGCCCCAAATAACTTCACTATGGACTTGGAGTGATTTGCTGTCTGAGAAAACGCATTCCACATTTGCTCAGAAAAGTGTTCTGGGAGGCAGAAGTTCAGTAATACAGTTCACAGCCCCCAGTAACTGTTTTGTCATCCACCACCC
Organism: Oreotragus oreotragus; assembly: GCA_006410675.1. Taxonomy (NCBI): domain Eukaryota; kingdom Metazoa; phylum Chordata; class Mammalia; order Artiodactyla; family Bovidae; genus Oreotragus; species Oreotragus oreotragus. The sequence goes on along the minus strand of SJYX01018314.1, from coordinate 291,717 downwards.
TCCCACCACCACCCCAACAAAAGGAAAAGGACAGGCTGTTGATGCCAGGAGCAAACTCGATGCTGAAGGAACAAAACAGAAAGTAAATAACCTGTAGCTTATGCATCTTCAAGAACAGAAATAGGTTTCCTCAACAGGAAAAAAAAAAAACCAACAATGTTTGTCTTCTATAACAAAGGCCCACGAGCTGCGGAAAGTTCATCAACGCAGCAGGACCAACCCCTGCCCACCTGTCCTTCTACCTCAGCCGCTTCTCAGTGAGCATCAGAGTCAACAAACGAGGCCTGTGAATTTTCATAGAGAAAGCATTTAAAGTCTTCCTAACCATTTTCTCAAGCCATTTCCATGCCTTCTGTTCCATTTACACCTCAGCCAGAATTTACCACAGTTCAGTTCTGGCACTACCCTGAGTCAGTGTCAGACTTCACTTTGAATTTATTTTTGATTGGAGAATAATTGCTTTACAATGTTGTGTTGATTTCTGACTTCACGAGTTTAAGGACAGAGTCCTCCATGAGACTGCCCTAACTTCAGATGGCAGCCACAAGTTTCAAGAACCCCCAGACCACCCCCACTTTTGACCAACTTAACTGCCTATTTGAGGGTTCCCATGGCACCCCTCAGATTGACAATTTGCTAAAACAACTCTTAGAACTCCAGGAAGCACTATACTGGGGATTAGTTTGATAATAAAGGATACACATAGAGGAGGTTCTGGAAGGATCCTGAATGCAGAGCTTCCATGCCCTCTCCCTACGTAGCTCAAGGACCTGTCACCCTCCCAGCACATCCATGTGTCCACTAACCAGGAAGTTCCACCAAGTCTTCATGTCCAGAGTTTTTAACTGACATTTCCACTAGTTTTCTTTATGTTGATTTGATTGATTAAACCATTGGCCATGTGACTGAATATCTCCAGCCCTCTTCTCTTCCCTGGTTGCCAAGCTGGCCCAAATATCACATTATTTTTTTAAAAATTTGTATTGGAGTACAGTTGCTTTACAATGTTGCGTTGGTTTCTACTGCACAACAAAGTGAATCAGCCATACATATACATATATGCCTTCTTTTTTTGATTTCCTTCCCATGTAGGGCATCACAGAGCGAGTAGGGTTCCCTGTGTTATACAGTAGGTTCTCATCAGTTACCTACTTTACACATAGTCTCAATCACGTATATATGTCAGTCACAGTCTCCCAATTCATCCCACACACCTCCCTTCTTCCTTAGTATCCATACGTTTTTCTCTACATCTGTGTCTCTGTTTCTGCTTTGTAAAAAGATAGTCTATACCAAGTTTTTCAGACTCCACATATATGCGTTGATATACAATATCTGTTTTTCTCTTTCTAACTTACTTCCCTCTGTATGACAGTCTCTAGGTCCATCCACGTCTCTACAAATGAACCAGTCTTGTTCCTTTTCAATGGCTGAGTAATGTTCCATCAAATACATGTGCCACCTCCTCTTTATCCACCCCTCTGTTGATGGACATTTAGGCTGTTTCCATGTATCACACGCAGGTCTTTCTGATGACCAGCCCCCTCCTGAAACTATCCAGGGGCCCACCAGGAATCACCTTGTTAACGTAAGAAAGACACTGTGCTTAGTCGCTCAGTCGCATCCAACTCTGTGACCCCACGGTCTGTAGCCCACCAGTCTTCTCTGTCTGTGGGATTCTCCAGGCAAGAATACTGGAATGGGTTGCCATGCCCTCCTCCAGGGGATCTTCCCAACACTCCTTGCACAAAAGAAAACCCAAGGGCTTTTGAAGCTTTGTGCTAGGAACCAGAGAAAAGGGCAGATACATATTTTATTTTACCACAACCTCCATTATTATCTATATGATTCCTGAATTTACAGCTATCTTTGATTCCCAGACATGAATATCCTGCTCCCTATTTGATACCCCTATTTGGCTGCCTCACAGGCTACTCAAATTCAGTAAGGAACAAAGTAAATTAATCTTCCTCTAACACAGTGCATCATCAGTTAGCATTCAGTTATAGAAACGGAACCAATAGATGTAACAGAGAGTAAGATATTCATGACAGAGTCCAACGGATGCAGTGTGTGAACTGGTTAAACCACGTATGTAAGGCTTTGTGCCTGATGGTACAGCCTCAAGTCGGCAGGGAAGGGAAGATGGGTGGGAAGGAGGAGAGAGCAGGAGGAAGACTGAAAAAAGTGAAGGTGAGCTGGAACCCACCAGGACTGTGTGGACTGACTCTGGTCTCTCATTGCTTCCAACTTGCATGACACAAGAGCCCCGCAGTAGAAGCTGGCACCTTTCATTGTAGAGCTACACGTATCCCACCCAGCAGAGAAGCTAAAGGGAGATGCAAGCTCGGCAGCTGCCTCCGAGCTAGACAAGCTATACCTGTAGACGAGCAGCAGCGCACGTGAACTGAGAGAGCAGCTGCCGCCACACCAGCCTTCCTGCATGAAAACAGAGAGGATGCTGCTTCACTTCTGCTTTCCAAAAGCACTTGGTTGTGTCTGGCTCTTTGCGACCCTTTGGACTGTAGCCTGCCAGGCTCCTCTGTCTGTGGGATTTTTCAGGTAAGAGTACTGGAGTGGATTGTCAGTTCCTTCTCCAGGGGATCTTGCCAATCCAGGGATCAAACCCACAACTCCTGTGTTTCCTGCACTGCAGGCGAATTCTTAACCCACTGAGCCATCACGGAAACGGAAACGTCTGCTTTCCAAACCTCCTGCCAAATGGTTCTCGCTGCTCTGCTGATTTGGGATATTCAGGGAAAGGGGAAGATTCAGCCAAAATTGGAGAAGCTCTGCACAGTCAGCAAAAACAAGACGGGGAGTTGACTGTGGCTCAGATCATGAACTTCTTATTGCAAAATTCAGACTTACGTTGAAGAAAGTAGGGAAAACCACTAGACCACTCAGGTATGACCTGTTTCAAATTCCTTATGATTATACAGTGGAAGTGACAAATAGATTAAGGGATTAGATCTGACAGAGGGCCTGAAGAGGGTGGAGGTTCGTGACATTGTACAGAAAGTGGTGATCAAGACGATCCCCAAGAAAAAGAAATGCAAAAAAGCAAAATGGTTGTCTCATTAGGCCTTGCAAATAGCTGAGAAAAAAGAGAAGCGAAAGGCAAAGGAGAAAAGTAAAGATATATCCATCTGAATGCAGAGTTCCAAAGAATAGCAAGGAGAGATAAGAACGCCTTCCTCAGCGATCAATGCAAACAAATAAGAGAAAAACAACAGAATGGGAAAGACTAGAGATCTCGTCAAGAAAATTAGAGATACCAAAGGAACATTTCAGGCAAAGATGGACACAGAAAAGGACAGAAATGGTATGGACTTAACAGAAGCAAAAGATATTAAGAAGGGTGGCAAGAATACACATTAATACTATACAAAAAAGATCTTTATGACCCAGATAGCCATGATAGTGTGAACACTCACCTAGAGCCAGACATCCTGGAATGTGAAGTCAAGTGGACCTTAGGAAGCATCAGTATGAACAAAGTTAGTGGAGGTGATGGAATTCCAATTGAGCTATTTCAAATCCTAAAAGATGATGCTGTGAAAGTGCTGCACTCAATATGCCAGCAAATTTGGAATACACAGCAGTGGGCACGGGTCTGGAAAAGATCAATTTTCATTCCAATCCCAAAGAAAGGCAATGCCAAAGAATGCTNCTAGAAAGTGTTCTAGTTTCATTCTTTTACAAGTGGTTGACCAGTTTTCCTAGCACCACTTGTTAAAGAGATTTTCTTTTCTCCATTGTATATTCTTGCCTCTTTTGTCAAAGATAAGGTATCCATAGATGCGTGGATTTATCTCTGGGCTTTCTATTTTGCTCCATTTATCTATATTTCTGTCTTTGTGCCAGTACCATACTGTCTTGATGACTGTGGCTTTGTAGTAGAGCTTGAAGTCAGACAGGTTGATTCCTCCAGTTCCATTCTTCTTTCTCAAGATTGCTTTGACTATTCCTCGACTGCACTTTGAAACAGCCTCACAGAGCACTCAGCTACACTGAGCCCAAAGTCCTGGCCCATAGAAACTGTGAGATAATAAATGTGCACTGTTTTAATCTGCTCAATTTACGGTGATTTATTGTGCCAGATAGAAAGTCTCTTCTACAGTATTCCTGCCAAAGATGCCTGCAATATTAAAATGTGTCAAGGTAGTGAAAGTAGGAAAGAATGATGAAAGAAGCTGGATTGAAGTAAACTAAGGACACACAGCAACTAAATGCAAAGGACAATCTTGGATTGGGACCTGGGGGGAAACTCTTGTTATTGAGAACATTATTGGGAAATTTGAATATGGACTGTGGATTAGATAATAACATCTTATGAATATTGAGTTTCTTGATTTTAAGCATTGTGTGTGGCAGTTATATAAGAAAATAATAAAGGAAGATAGCAAAATGTTAACTATTGGTGAATCTAGATAAAGCCTGAAGTGAAGTCGCTCAGTCGTGTCCAACTCTTTGCGACCCCATGGACTGTAGCCTATCAGGCTCCTCCGTCCATGGGATTTTCCAGGCAAGAGTGCTGGAGTGGATTGCCATTTCCTTCTCCAGGGGATCGTCCTGACCCAGGAATCGAACCAGCGTCTCCCTCTTGCAGGCAGACACTTTACCGTCTGAGCCACCAAGGAAGGCATTATCTTTGCAACTTTTCAGTAAATCTGAAATTATTTCAAAATAAAAAGAATTTTTAAAAATTTAATGTTAGATTTCATTTCAAAATGGTACTGGAAGTAATTCCAGCTCTATTACCACTTTGGGAAATTCAGGGGACTTAGGGACTATGTCATATAAGATACTCACTACCGAGTTACATAGATATAAAGAACGTGAATAATAGGAACCTTTGAGCACCTTGTATGGGTTTGGTGCCTGTTATCAGGAACTTGACGTAGAGACTTGCCCTTTGGCACTAAGTCTTACACATTATTCACTTAGGAGCAATGGTCCTGGGGTTCTGTGCAGGAAAGTTAGGGTGGTGACATGTAATGAACTCACCGGGGCATGGCCCAGATTCTCTTCGGGCCTGAGACCCTGGCTCCCTGTCTGCTGAGAGTGTGCTGGGCGTGTCAGCCACCCCCAGCCGAGGATGTCTGTAGGCATTGCTCCCAGCCTAACGAAGCTGCCTCAGCTGAGGAAAGGCCCTGCCTGAGGGCAACCCACTTCTGATGACTGAGGAGGGGGAATATACCCTTGCTTCAATAAAGACAACTTGGAAGGGCCATTCTACTCCCAGGGCTCCGGCGGGATTAGCTGAAGTTCCTGCAGGAGCAGCATCATAGCTCAGTTTCTCCTGTTCCCCAGTCCTGTTTCCCCCACTAACCTCCTAAGTGACGATCCCAGTGTACTCAGTCACTCAGTTAGGTCTGACTGTTGGCCACGCTGTGGACTGTAGCCCGCCAGGCTCCTCTGTCCCTGGGGTTCTTCAGGCAAGAATACTGGAGTGGTTTGCTACTTCCCTAGATTCCTCCTTATGAAACCTTCTCCAAGGCAATTTTCATCCCAAGTCTGTTTTCCAAGTAAGCTAACCCTCTTTTTATTTTCTCTAATACCATGATGAACTCCTGGAGTTCATGATGTACTTCAGGCCATTGTGTTATTATCTTGACTGATACTCAAATTGCTCTCTCTCTGGCCACTGGCAACTTCTTCTAGTTGAATCCTGTGTCCTGCTCCACGGCCCTAGTCATCTTTGATAACTTCCTTGCTATCTGATATAGCAAGATGTACTAGGCTCATCTTGTACATTTCCTGCCCTAGACATGCAATCAGTTATTTCCCCAAGAAGCTTTGGTTCTGTGTAATGGAAAAGGTATTTCAAAACCACAATATGGGCTCAAGAAACCAACCACAGTCTTTTTTTTTTTTTTAATTCTTAGGTTGGGAAGAAGTTGGATAAAGGGATTCTTTTATACTCCTCTGTATTATTTGAATTTTCATCATGTGTATTCATTCTTTTCATTTATTTATGCCATATGATAATACATAATACATTTTTTAGAAAAAATAAAAAAAAAATCTTTCTCACTTCTGGTACCACTTCCTTGCTAGAGATAACTTCAGTCATCAATTTGTCGTGAATTCTTCCAGATTTTGTCTTAGCAACATTGTTACCTAAATACGGCTCCTGACTTAAGGATTCCAAATTCAATTTTACTCTTTTCAGATGATGCAAAGAACGTTAAGTAAGTAAGTAAAGTCACTCAGTCATGTCCGACTCTTTGTGACCCCATGGACTGCAGCCCACCAAGCTCCTCAGTCCATGGGATTCTCCAAGCAAGAATACTGGAGTGGGTTGCCATTTCCTTCTCCAGGGGATCTTCCCGACCCAGGGATCGAACCCAGGTCTCCCGCATTGGAGGCAGACACTTTAACCTCTGAGCCACCAGGGAAGTTACCTTAGGTGAAATTTCAAAGGATAGCAATTAAAGTATTTCATTGTCTTTCTTTAGTCACTAAGTAATGTCCAACTCCTGGTGACCCCATGGACTGTGGCCTGACAGGCTTCTCTGTTCATGGGATTTGCCAGGTAAAAATACTGGGGTGGGATGCCATTTCCTCCTCCAGGGGATCCTCTCAACCTGTGGGTCTAACAGGGATCTAACAGGGATCCACAGGGATCTAACCTGTGTCTCCTGCATCTCCTGCATTGGCAGGCAGGTTCTTTACCACTGAGCCACCAGGGATCAGTAACTAGGCCTCCTGTGTTGCTAACTCCAGGGGGTGCTGTTTACAACCTTGATTGATTTCTTCTAGAATTGCAGCAGAAAACAAACCTGCTGACAGACCAATAGGAAGATAAGCAAAGGGCAGAACATAGAGAAAATGATTCTTGAATATATGAAAAGATGCTCAGATTGGCTTTTAAGAAGGCAAATTCAAAATAAATCTACACCAAGCTACCATTTTTCACCTCTCAGCTTGGCAAAGATTAAAATGCTTACTAGCACATCCTCATTCAATGCTTTAAGAATGACTGACAGTCATGTTTGACAATCTGCACTCACTTAAAATTTATTAGCAGTTGCTAATTAAAAGTACTTCTGGATATTTACAAATATATACAAGCATGCCTGAATGTTTAGAAAACAATGTATATGCAAGGCAGGACTTCTTCACAAGGGCTCACAGAAAAATTTAGGGAATTTATCTTGAACGGAAAAATAGTTTTTGTGTTTTGGATTTCACTAAACTCTAGCTGAAATTTATCATTTCCTTTAATTATGAAAGTAGGCAGGAAGCCATAATGTATCAGTCTGTGCCTTTGTTACCAATATAAGTCAGATATTTTATGTAATATTACAGTTGCTGCTGATATTTTGAAGTATCATTTATGTTCATCCATACCTTGAAATTAGAGTAGTTAAACCCAGTACTAGATCTTATTATTTAATTCATTAATTAATAAACATATATTTCTAAATTTAAAAATATTTAGATAATTATTCCCAGGTGACATTAGTGGTAAAGAACCCCCCTGCAAATGCAGGGGACTTAAGAGACATGGGTTCGATCCCTGGGTCAAGAAGATCCCCTGGAGGAGGGCATGGCAACCCACTCCAGTATTCTTGACTGGAAAATCCCATGGATAGACGAGCCTGGCAGGCTACGGTCCATGGGGTCACAAAGAGTCAAGTATAATTGAAGCAACTTAACACGCACACAATTAGTTTACTTTTGATGTTAAGGATTTTATGAAATCCCATGAAAATATCATGGTGAGAAGAAATTTATAGCCTTCACTGGACTGTCAAAGGGGTGCTGCTGCTGCTGCTACTGCTAAGTCGCTTCAGTCGTGTCCGACTCTGTGCGACCCCTGAGACGGCAGCCCACCAGGCTCCCCTGTCCCAGGGATCCTCCAGGCAAGAACACTGAAGTGGGTTGCCA
>SJYX01018314.1:254883-277747 GCA_006410675.1 Oreotragus oreotragus | reverse complement strand
GAACTAAAATGGACTGGAATGGGTGAATTTAACTCAGATGACCATTATATCTACTACTGCGGGCAGGAATCCCTCAGAAGAAATGGAGTAGCCATCATGGTCAACAAAAGAGTCCGAAATGCAGTACTTGGATGCAATCTCAAAAACGACAGAATGATCTCTGTTCGTTTCCAAGGCAAACCATTCAATATCACAGTTATCCAAGTCTATGCCCCAACCAGTAATGCTGAAGAAGCTGAAGTTGAACGGTTTTTTGAAGACCTACAAGACCTTGTAGAACTAACACCCAACATCATGTATATAATGGTAATTGACTGGAAGTAACCTCGAAAGTCAGAGAAGGCAATGGCACCCCATGCCAGTACTCTTGCCTGGAAAATCCCATGGACAGAGGAGCCTGGTGGGCTGCAGTCCATGGGGTCTCTAAGAGTCAGACACGACTGAGAGACCTCACTTCACTTTTCTTTTCACGCATTGGAGAAGGAAATGGCAACCCACTCCAGTGTTCTTGCCTGGAGAATCCCAGGGACGGAGCCTGGTGGGCTGCTGTCTATGGGGTCACACAAAGTTGGACACGACTGACGCGACTTAACAGGAGCAGTAGCAGCAGCAGCCTCAAAAGTAGACTGGGTTTAAAATATTTGTATGTTTCTACAATGGAACACTCTGTAGCTGCCAAAAAAAACACAGAGAGAGAAAAATCTCTATCTAAATAATGTCTTTACAAGATATTGTAAAGGCAATAAAACTGTGCAGAATGCTTTGTGTAATATAATACTACAGGTATAAAAGTGAGGTGGAAAAGAATATATAATACAAATGTCTATCTGCTTGGACTTGCGTGAAATGCCTCTGGAAGAGAAAGAAACTGGTAATATTGGTGGCCTCCAAGGATGAGAACTGAGTGACTGGGGCCTAGAGTGTTAGGGAGACTTCTTTCTGATAAACATTGTAGTACATAGTACATTTTAAAAATTCGAACCTGTGAATGTACAATCTATTTTTTAAAAAAATAAATAAAATCTAACATTTAAAAACTCCTTAGTAGAGTCTGTCAAGGGGACTGATATACAGTACTTTGGCAATACATCTTAAATTCCAGTTCCTACCTTGTTTTTGGAACCTCAGCTTGTCCTGCAACAGCTCAGAAAATTATATCATTTCAACTACCTATTCAGTCCAAATCCCCAAGAAATTTATTCTAAGACTTACTTGGTTTTTGCCTTTCCTTCCACCTTTAGCCTATTGTCTTCCAGAAGTAAAATTTAGCCTGGAGGTGGGTGGTTGGTTGCAAACTCTGAATCTTTTGCAACTGTAGCCTGCCAGTCTCCCTGCCCATGGGATTTCCCAGGCAAGAATACTGGAGTGGGTAGCCATTCCCTTCTACAGGTGATCTTCCCTATCCAGAGATCAAACCCATGTCTCCTGCATTGCAGCCAGATTCTTTACCAAATGAGCCACAAGGGAAGCCCAAAATTTAGCCTATTCCAAAACAAAGCACACACATTCCCATCTTGTCTCTCATTCTGTGTTGCATCACACATGCTCACGAACTTCGTTGGCATTGGTGGAATTATTCTTAATGGACAGAGAAAGGAAGTCTATGAACATTCACAAGTTAATCATTTTTGCCTCATATTATTTGTTCACCTTTTGATAATGTTTTTATTTTAAAGTGAAGTCTTACTCATAGAATGAGGCAGATTTTTAGCTATGTTACTGACAAATGGGGTCTAGTTGCTAGTGTTTCTAAGAGAACATAAGAATTATGGGGCTAGAGCAGTAAAATATTTCTTCTTTCCAAAATCCCTCTCATAAATTTCTTACTGCTTCCAAAAAAAGAAGGCAAGTGTAAGCATAATCTACCAAAGACCACACTTGTGCAATAGGTCTTTGGCGATATAGGGTATGTTTATACTACCAAAGTAAAATATTTTGAAGAAAACATTAATGCTGGGTTTTGAGTAGCAGTGCTAACATGAGTAATAATTGCCAAGATTATGCAAGTGGCAAAAGAATATTGTTTATAAATATTTGTTTCGCACTTTATAACAAACACATATTCTTCCTGAGATTTAGGTCAGCAGAGGGAAGTCTGTTTTATTTTTTAGAAAATATTTTGTTTAGAAGTCAATCTGAGGTTCTTTGTATGATAAACAAAACTATAGCAGGGTTTTGCCACAAAAACTTGAACAGATCATTTTAAATTAAAACATAACATTATTGTTTTTATGGTGGACTCTGGGAAAATATTTGAGGTCTCAACAGAAACCTCCAGCTTGTTTTTGAGTCAGAAATTGTGTTTTCTTTGGAGTCATGAACAGGATGAAGAAAACTGGGATAACTGCCAAGACCCTGTGTTTTGAGCTCTTCCATGCTGCAAAGTGAAACAGTGGTTACAACTGTGGGGACATTCAGCGCTAGTCGGGGTGGGAACAGGCTTTGGGAGGAGGGAGGTCAAGCTTCTGTTACTTCTGAAGACCAGTGTAGCAAGGTGAGTTAAGAAAGAAAGAACCAGTATTTTCAGTTCCTTTTCCTCCCCATGACACACCATACAGCAATTTCCCAGAGGAGCACATGGAAGTCGGGACTTTGCAGTCAAAGCCACAGAAACTGCCTAATCAAGGTGGAATGTTAAGCTTCCTCAGGCTGGGTGGGGACATGTGCATAGGAAATAAGCAGGTTTTTGGAAGGACCTAGGACTTGGGGTCCCTTGCATGTAAGTGCCTAACATGAATCATTTCAGGATGTCCACCGGAGGCTCAACACTTATCTCCAAACTCATAGGAGACCCTGTGGGCCCATGTGTGGTACAGGAGCAGACCACCTGAGAGGCATCTCTGGTATGCCTGGAACATACTGCCTGACCAGTGCTTTGGAAAAGTGGTGAGCCACAGCTGATAAGGACTCTACAGGCTATGGCAACCTAGATACCAGGAAATTCTTGAATGAACCCCCAGAGGATAAGAGAGAATCCCCCAAGAATGACTGAGATTGAATTTTCTGCCAGTCATGTAGGTGAAAGTGTAGAAACAATTTTTCTGATTTTAAGAAATGTAGCACTTATACACTAGAAAGTGGCAGAGTCACTTTCATGCTTGCTACAAAGGAAGGAAAATGCCGAAGGGCCTTGTTCAAACTAGCCTACAATTGTGCTCATTTCATATGCTAGCAAGGTTATGCTCAAAATCCTTCACGTTAGGCTTTAGCAGTATGTGAACTGAGAATTTCCAGATGTACAAGCTGGGTTTAGAAAAGGCAGAGGAACCAGAGATCAAATTACCAACTTGTGTTGGATCATAGAGAAAGCAAGGGAATTCCAGAAAAACATCTACTTCTGCTTCATTGACTACAAAAAACCCTTTGTGTGGATCACAACAAACTGTGGAAAATTCTTTAAAAGATGGGAATACCAGATCACCTTATCTGTCTCCTGAGAAATCTGTATTCAGGTCAAGAAAAAAACAGAACCATACATGGAACAATTGACTGGTTCAAAACTGGGAAAGGAGTATGTCAAGGCTGTATATTGTCACCCTGCTTATTTAACTTTTATGTAGAGTACATCATGTGAAATGCCACTGGAGGAATCACAAGCTGCAATTAATACTGCTGGGAGAAATATCAACAACCTCAGATATGCAGATGTTACCACTCTAATGGCAGAAAGTGAAAAGGAACTAGAGCCTCTTGATGAGGTGAAAGCGGAGACTTAGAAAGTTGACTTAAACTCAACATTCAAAAAACGAAGATCATGGCATCTGGTCCCATCACTTCATGGCAAATAGAAGGGGAAAAAGTGGGAGCAGTGGCAGATTTTATTTTATTGGAATCCAAAATCACTGTGGATGGTGATTTTAGCCATGAATTAAAAGACACTTGCTCATTGGAAGGAAAGCTATGAATAGCCTAGACTGTGTATTAAGAAGCCGAGACCTCACTTTTCCAACTAAGGTCCATGTAGTCAAAGCCATGGTTTTTAGTAGTCATATGTAGAAATGAGAGTTGGACCATAAAGAAGGCTGAGAGCCAAAGAATTGATTCTTTTGAATTGTGGTGCTAGAAAACACTCTTGAGAGTCCTGTGGACAGCAAGGAGATCAAACCAGGCAATCCTAAAGGAAACCAGTCCTGAATAGTCATTGGAAGGACTGATGTTGAGGCTGAAGCTCCAATACTTTGGCCACCTGATGTGAAGAGGTAACTCATTGGAAAAGATGCTGATGCTGGGAAAGACTGAGGGCAAAAGGAGAAGGGGATGACAGAGGATGAGATGATTGGATGAGATCACCAACTCAAGGGACATGAGCTTGAGCAAGCACTGTGACATAGTGAAGGACAGAGGAGCCTGACATGCTGCAGTCCATTGGGCCACAAAGAGTTAAACAAGACTTAGCAACTGAACAACAACAACACATTGATATGCAGTCAGATATAAAGCTCACCTTCCCTGTTCTGCTTCTCCTCCCATGCAAACACACACACACATTTCTGTCAACATCTTGGGACTGAGACTGCTTTGGATCAACTTGCCTCCTCTGTCTTCCATACACATCCTTCAGTCTTCACGTTGCCTGTCACATTAGTCCTTTTATTTGTTGGCTTCATTCACTTATTTAATTCTACAGAAAATCTTGAGGGCCTGATATTCACCTGTAACTCAAAGGCATAGTTCTAGTCTTGAGATGGTCACAGCCTAGAGCATGATACTAAGTAGAGAGTAGGAGGATTGGCGGGGGGCAGGGGGGATGGTGGACATCCAGAGCAGTTCACACCCTAGAAGGAGGGAAGGAGGACATCAGCAGTTCAGTCCAGTTCAGTCACTCAGTCGTGTTCAACTCTTTGCGACCCCATAAACTGCAGCACGCCAGGCCTCCCTGTCCATCACCAACTCCCAGAGTTTACCCAAACTCATGTCCATTGACTCAGTGATGCCATCCAACCAAATCATCCTCTGTCGTCCCCTTCTCCTCCTGCCCCCAGTCTTTCCAAGCATCAGGGTTTTTTCAAAAGAGTCAGCTCTTTGCATCAGGTGGCCAAAGGATTGGAGTTTCAGCTTCAACATCAGTCCTTCCAATGAACACCCAGGGCTGATTTCCTTTAGGATGGACTGATTGGATCTCCTTGCAGTTCAAGGGACTCTCAAAAGTCTTCTCCAACACCACAGTTCAAAAGCATCAATTTTTGGCACTCAGCTTTCTTTATAGTCCAACTCTCACATCCATACATGACAACTGGAAAAACCATAGCCTTGACTAGACTGACCTTTGTTGACAAAGTGATGTCTCTGCTTTTTAATATGCTGTCTAGGTTGTTCATAACTTTCGGAGGGGTAACTAATCCCATCTGGAATAAGAGAAAGGGTCAGGCTCAGTTTTGCAAGAAAATGAGGCCCTAGCAGATCTTGAGGTTGTAGAGAATAAACGGGAACAGGAAGAATACTGCAGGAAGATGGATCAGCTGGGGCACACACATGGGGACAGAATTTGACACTGTAAATATACAAGTTCTGAGAGGAGCAGCCATGCATTATTTCTGGCTATTGCTATTTCTAAACATTATGCTTTATATATTTCCCTCGACAGTCACCTAACTAATTTCTCAGAGATTCTGCCCAGTGTGGACACATGTAAGAAGAAATAGCAAATGAAGCAAAAGGATTTCTAGCAGCAAAGTAGAAGGCTGAACTATTAGGGGTCTTTTTCAGACAATCATATGGAAGTTCTGAATTCCTCTTGATATATATGGATAATCAAAACATATTAGTCAAGAAACTTCCCTTGTGGTCCAGTAGCTGAGAATCCAGTTTCCAAAGCTGGAACTTGGGTTCAATCTGTAGTCAGAGAACAAAGTTCCCACACGTTTTGGCAACTAAGCCTGTGTGCCACCATGAAAGAGTCCACATGCCACAATTAAGACCCGATGCAGCCAGAAATAACTAACTAAATAAATATTAAAGAAGGTATACATTAGCCAAATGCATAGGTCCTTTCATTTCTGTACATAAATTTAAAATTTGCAATATAATGATTTTCTAAGAAGAACACGTATTAGCAGATGTTATTGTGCAACAAATATCTTCCCTTAGGCAAACAAATTTAATGTACAATTTAGTGCTTGTCAACTGAAAATAAAATTATTAAATTACTTCCTGCATAATTTGATTACCTGTGGTCAAGAGGACACAGAAGGGTTAGTAAAGGGCACAGTTTTCCACATAAAGACAAATGCTGTTTTCAGATTTAACTCAGAATGTCCTTTTAAAGGTCAGATCTTGTCCTTGGCTAATTCCTCCATCCAGATATTCCTTTCCTTTCCACTTTCTCCAGCTTAAGACATCTCTCCTTTTGGGACGTGTCCCATGAACCAAACTTGGTCTGTTTTTAGCAGGTTGGTCATTTTCCCAAGGAGAAAAAGGAGCATCATCCTCAATGAAAGTTTATTGCAACTGTGCGCTTTATCAGTTCAATGTACCAAGTAGAGAGATGGAAGAGACGATGAAATCAAGGAATTATTGCCTCAACCTAGTTTCTTCATTAAACAAAAAAAAAGTTTTGAAAATTTTATCCCTTAAGAATAATTTAAGATTTTCAGTGAATGTTCCTTTAAAGCAAGTTTCTAAAACTTTTATTTGTACCACAGACCCCGTGACAGCATACTAATACTTACGCTTCTTCTAGGAGTAATGTTTTTAAGTGTATAAAATAAAATACATATTAGTACAATTAAATAGATAATTAAATAAATACAATGATCAAAATGGCTTTTAAACTTCATAATAACATAATACATGTGTCTTTATTAGCGCAGTAATTATAAAATCCAGTTCCAAATCTAGTAACAACATTTTGAGATAGTGATGAGCATAAAAGATATCTTCGAGATATGTACAACAATTGTAATGTGAGAGGAATCATTTACTTTGGTGACAGACTCACAGAAACAATTAATAATTGCTTGTGGTTTGGAATCTATATTCATATTTGAAGGAAGTGTTAAAGGTTCAGGAAAAATTTTTTCTTCATCCAAACCCACAGACTACTGAATTCTGTCCCTGCACCCAGACGAAAGACCTTTGTTTTTTCAGGGACCTGGGATCAATACATTGACTCCATTTCTCCTATTAATGTGGAGATCACCTTAATGAGACCCATCCCTCCATGAGAACCCAAGAGGTATGTTTGTTCCCAGTCAGGAGGTGGGAGAAGGAAGAGGAAGATCTACTATTGTTTTGTTCCTTTAAAGCCTGTATACCTAAACTTTATTTAAGCCTTTAAACACTGTAAACTCATTCCATACTCCTTTCCTAATCTTTACAACTTTAAAAATTTATTAAAAAACAAACAAACAAGCTTTAACCCAGAGACAACACAGAAAAATTGAACAAACATAAGCCTGCCAGAGAACCCTTTTGCCCCAGCTTCATCTCCTCCATGACCTTGGTAAGTCCCTTGACTTTGATCTTTGGCTCAATCACCATAAACCAGGCAAAATAATAGCCACCTAGCAGGGTTATGGTGAAGTTTAAAGGTGGCAATATCTATGAAATTTGTAAGTTCTGAAGAGCTGAGCAAACACTGCAGAAGTCCACTATGTATTTACGTAGGGCTGGGTCTCTTTTATATGTCTTTTTCTTACTGTGTGTACAGACCATGGGGCCAGACCAGAGAAAGATATAGTCAATGACAGCACATTAAGGAAGAAATACTCCAGGCTAGAGACTGGTACAGAGTGTGAGAAAAGCAGAAAATTTCCTCTGCACATGGAGTGTCTCAGGACTTCTTTCCCTGCTGCTTTGTGGCTGGGTAAAACCATCCTACTCCACCTCAAGAACACATGAAGTTTCCCAGGTTTTCTTGAACCACCAAAGTATTCCTCCATCCACTCACAATTAGTTATAAAAGGTATTAGAAATGGCTCTTCAGGTGCCAACCAAGTGGAATTATAGAGCCACCAAGAAATACAATGGCTCTTCTGTTTTGAAATAAATATTTAAACCTGCAAATATTTGCAAGCATTTCATTAAGTCTCCTGAAGTTTCCCAGGCTTTCTTGAACCACCAAAGTATTCCTCCATCCACTCACAATTAGTTATAAAAGGTATTAGAAATGGCTCTTCAGGTGCCAACCAAGTGGAATTATAGAGCCACCAAGAAATACAATGGCTCTTCTGTTTTGAAATAAATATTTAAACCTGCAAATATTTGCAAGCATTTCATTAAGTCTCCATGCTTACCCTTCAGGCTGTACTCTGCCAAACTCCACCAATACAGAAACCATATTCCATTTATGTGAATGGTTTTTCTCTTAAGATTTACATATTTTTTAGAGAAACACACTGAAGTATTTTTGAATGAAATGAAATGAAGTATAGATAAAATGAGATTGACCACGTGTTTGTATTTGTTAAAGTTGCTTGATGGGTACATGGGGTTTTATTATACTGTTTTTTTTCTACCATTGTGTATGTTTGAGTTTTTTTCATTATGAAGATATTTAGAAGCTTCATCTGTACAACAGGAAAAACCAAAGTATTCCACATTCATGTTAAATTAATGGAAATAAATGAAAGTGAATTAGTGAAATTTAAACTCAGATTCATCTGGAGAGATGGTTGCTATGTACTCTAGCTTGTCCTAAAATTTAGTTTACTAATATTGGTATTCTTATGTTATAGATAAAGTAATAAACATTAAATTAGGCAGGAAAACACATGGTTATTTATTGTTGTTGTTCTTCCTGCACCTTTTCAGCTAGCTTGATCTGACTGCTAATGAGGATATTCTCCAGTTGTATCTGCTCAAAAACACTTGCTGGTTTTGTTTTATAGCAAAAACTAGAATATCTGTCTTTTCTGAAAACATATGAGTGATTAACAAGGTGATTGCTTCAAGAGTCCTGTGTCCAAAATATGTAGTATATATTTAAAGTAAAATTAAAATTCAAAATGGAGATGCTGTTATTTACTGAGTGTTTTAGGAAATCATCATATCTTGAAACACATATGGCAGACTCAGTACTATAAAGATATCCTTCAACAGAAAGTTACAAATGAATCACAACTAGAGATAATATATCTATACGTAAATAATTCACCACTTTATCTTATAGCCTAGTCATAGATCCATTATTAAAAGGATTATCTCATAAGAACATGAAACTGGTGATTACAGTTTATTAAGGAAGCACTGTAAAATGACAATAACCCATTTACAGATGAGCCTAAAGATGAAATTTGCAGTTAAAAAAATGCTTTTCTGGAGGTTGTTTCATCTCTGTTTTGCTCAGTAACATTGCATTTTTATATTAGGACAAATATACCACATTTAGGAGTGTTTGTTAAAATCCAAATGAAGTGTATTAATTTCTGCATGTTATTTAAGTTATAAAAAAGAAATATTTATCCCGTCTGTCAATTTTATGAACATCTCTATCAGCACATATTTATGAATTTTATTCCATATTTCCCTGAAAGCTAGTCTTAGTATTATATTGTTACGCCATACAGTGAGAACTAAAATATGAATATTAATTCTTTTCTCCCATTCCATGTCAAAACATACAATTTTTTATTATAGTGACTTGGTACCACAAAGACCCTGTGTTCCTCTTCTCTAAGAATCAGGAAAAGTCTTTCTACACCACCCAGGAAGGTGATTCATGACAGAAATCAACAAGCTGTTAGCATTCTTTATCCTGTTCAGGGTCTTACTGGGGCAAATTGTGTCAAAGTTAATTGATTAACTCCTTTAAGAACATCTAATGAGTCAGAAAGAAATCATAACTTCTGTATCTTTACTAAATGCTGATTTGATTATTTGATTCTGTTTTAGTTTTGATTACTTTGATCCAGCTTATCACATAAAAAGTGCCCCAAAAAGCAAGTTGGTTTTGTCAGGATCTAAATATTTCAATTATGTGTACGTGGTATTTCCAACCGTATTTGTTTCCTTCAGTTCAGTTCAGTCGCTCAGTCATGTCCGACTCTTTGCGACTCCATGAATCGCAGCACGCCAGGCCTCCCTATCCATCACCAACTCCCGGAGTTCACCCAGACTCATGTCCATAGAGTCAGTGATGCCATCCAGCCATCTCATCCTCAGTCGTCCCCTTCTCCTCCTGACCCCAATCCCTCCCAGCATCAGAGTCTTTTCCAATGAGTCAACTCTTCGCATGAGGTGGCCAAAGTACTGGAGTTTCAGCTTTAGCATCATTCCTTCCAAAGAAATCCCAGGGTTGATCTCCTTCAGAATGGACTGGTNGGGTCAGTTCATTTTCGGATAGTTCCTTGATCTGGCTTATATTTCTCAACATCTATAGGTCCCTTCCTATGTAGTTGGTACCAACGACAGGGTTTTAATCTATTGCACCTGTCACTTCCAAGGCAGTTCCCTCTGTTTTAGCTTCCTCTGTTTGCTGGTCTCTTCAGTGTCTAATTTCCACCCTGACACAAGGGAGCGGTGGTGGTCCCTATTTTAGGCTCACTTGTTCAGTCATGCTGTGGGGAGGGAGGGAGGGACGCTGCAAACAAATAACACTGGCGTGTGCGCGCAGTGTCTTGGTCACACTGGGCTTGCCCCCACTCACGGTGTGTGTGCTTTCCCTGTCAACACTGCTTAGTCTCTCAGTTGCTCTACCTGGAACTGTCTGAGGCCGGCCCTGGGTTGTATGCACTTCCCATGTCTAAGCCGCTCAGGTTCAGGTACTCGGGTAGTCGCAGAGGTGCAGACTCAGTTGGGCCTGTGTTTTGTGCCCTTCCCAGGTCCGAGCAGCTCAGGTGACCAGGTGTTTGGTGAGCACAGTCACTGTGACTTATCGCCTCCCCCGTCCCTGCTGCTCGGTTTTCTGGGTATACACCTGGCGCACCTTCTCAGGCGGATGTTGGCCGTCCAGAATCCCAAGAAGTCTTAGTTAGTAATGAAGCCTGCTTGCAGTTTGGTAGATAATGCCTCTCTGGGGCCGCGATTGCCCCCTTCCCGCTCTAGCTGCCTGTCACCAGAGGGGGATGGTCTGCAGCCTGCTAGCTCTGCTCAGTTGTTGTTCTGTGAGCCGGCCTGACGGTGTCTTAGGTTAGGGCTTTTCACGTAGCTCTAGTCAGTCCTTTGTTCTGTGAATGGGCCCGGCGGTGTCTTAGATTAGGGCTTTTCACATGGTAGCTATCCCACAGTCTGGTTTGCTAGCCCAAGTTAGTTCCCTCAGATTGCTTCTCTTCAGTGTCTAATTTCCACCCTGACACAAGGGAGCGGTGGTGGTCCCTATTTTAGGCTCACTTGTTCAGTCATGCTGTGGGGAGGGAGGGAGGGACGCTGCAAACAAATAACACTGGCGTGTGCGCGCAGTGTCTTGGTCACACTGGGCTTGCCCCCACTCACGGTGTGTGTGCTTTCCCTGTCAACACTGCTTAGTCTCTCAGTTGCTCTACCTGGAACTGTCTGAGGCCGGCCCTGGGTTGTATGCACTTCCCATGTCTAAGCCGCTCAGGTTCAGGTACTCGGGTAGTCGCAGAGGTGCAGACTCAGTTGGGCCTGTGTTTTGTGCCCTTCCCAGGTCCGAGCAGCTCAGGTGACCAGGTGTTTGGTGAGCACAGTCACTGTGACTTATCGCCTCCCCCGTCCCTGCTGCTCGGTTTTCTGGGTATACACCTGGCGCACCTTCTCAGGCGGATGTTGGCCGTCCAGAATCCCAAGAAGTCTTAGTTAGTAATGAAGCCTGCTTGCAGTTTGGTAGATAATGCCTCTCTGGGGCCGCGATTGCCCCCTTCCCGCTCTAGCTGCCTGTCACCAGAGGGGGATGGTCTGCAGCCTGCTAGCTCTGCTCAGTTGTTGTTCTGTGAGCCGGCCTGACGGTGTCTTAGGTTAGGGCTTTTCACGTAGCTCTAGTCAGTCCTTTGTTCTGTGAATGGGCCCGGCGGTGTCTTAGATTAGGGCTTTTCACATGGTAGCTATCCCACAGTCTGGTTTGCTAGCCCAAGTTAGTTCCCTCAGATTGCCCTCGGGGCACTCAGGCCTGGTCCTTACTCCAAGCAGTGCAGCCCACACCTCCCTGCTCAGCCCCCTCTTGCTAGTGGCAGATGCAGACATATGCGCTGCTTCTCTGCTGGGGGAGTTACCATTGGGCACATAATCTGTGGGTTTTAATTATATATTTTTCCTCCTTTATGTTGCCCTCTGTGGTTTCAAGGCTCACCACAGACTCAGTAGTGAGAGTGTTTCCTGGTGTTTGGAAACTTCTCTCTTTTTAAAGACTCCCTTCCCAGGACGGAGCTCTGTCCCTACCTCTTTTGTCTCTCTTTTTGTCTTTTATATTTTTTCCTACCTCCTTTTGAAGACAATGGACTGCTTTTCTGGGTGCCTGATGTCCTCTGCTGACATTCAGAAGTTGTTCTGTGGAATTTACTCAGCGTTCAAATGTTCTTTTGATGAATTTGTGGGGGAGAAAGTGATCTCCCTGTCCTATTCCTCGACCATCTTAGGACCGCCTCCCTGATTCTGTTTCTAAAGCTGCACTGTGGCATAAGCTGGTTCAAACTGCTCCACATCCAGCTGAAACCAGGAAGCCTGGATTCTTACCCCAACAGCATCACTAACTAGCTGTGAACCTTAACGTTGTCAACTTACCTCTCTGGAGCTCAATGTCCTTCCCTACAAAATGAAGGGAGTGGACTAGACGAGCACTCACATCCTTCCAGATTTAACAGTGACTATCTGTGAGGGTCAGCAATGGGATTTGTTTTCTAAGTGCTTTCTCATAGTAATGACTTTAAGAGGCTGGTCATCATTGCCAAAAATGGGCTTGGACTCAGGAATTCTGGGTTTAAGCTTGTCACAGCCACTGATGTGAGGGTTTAGTTTAGCATGAACAGGGTGATTCATGGCACAAGAGGAAGTAGTTAGCTAATGAGTGGTCTCTTCTCCCAGAATTCAAAGTTCAGAAATGCTCAGGTGAAAATAAGGCAGCCACAATCTCAAACATTCATAAGACACTACTGTTTGAGCCACCAAATACGTTTTCCATTCTCCCAGTGATTCAGCTATGATACTACAAAATGTCAGCACAGTAAGCCTCAGACAATTTAGCTTAATGGTCAAAAGAGGTGAATTTTGACATATTAGATTGAAATCTCAGTTCTACCACTTATCACTTATTATTAACTGACCTTAGGGTAGAGATTTACCTCTTTCAGCCTCAGAGAGGCTTTGAGAAGCATGAAGACATCAAGAGCATCAGATTCTGCTGAGAAGTCAAAGGAGATGTGGCCTAACAAGTTGTTCTTTGGACTTGGCCACCTGGGTTTGATCCCTGGGTTGGGAAGATCCCCGGAGGAGGGCATGGCAACTCACTCCAGTATTCTTGCCTGGAGAATCCCAGAGACAGAGGAGCCTGGCAGGCTACAGTCCATGGGGTCTTAAAGAGTAGGACACAACCAAGTGACTAAGCACAGCACAGTGTAACATGGTCTTCAATGACTTCAGTAAAGGCTATTTCAGAAGAACTTATAGGCCTGGCTGAGGATGTTGATGAGTAAGCAAGAGATAAGGAATGCAAAGTGCAAGCAGGGGCTGCCTACTGAGAAAGGCAGGAGAGACACAAGAGCAGCTGCAGAAGGAAACTCAGTGAGAGGGGGGCTAAGTGTTTATCTGGTTGGTTTCAAGTTGGGAATGATTGAGGCTTGCTGAAAACCCAATGAGAGGACTTCCCTGCTGGAGCAGTGGTTAAGAATCCACCTGCCATGTTGATGGCCTGATGGCTGAGTTTTTTCATTCCTCTTATTTTGGGTGTTGCTACTCTGTAGCCAATGGGATTTGTGGGCTGGACCAGTGGTGACAGGGTTAGAAAAGGAAATGTAGCAATCTGGCTCTCAGAGACAAGGTTTGCAAACTTGCAATAATTCCAAGATTTCCTAGAATAAAATAATTCCCAGCTGATTTTGAAATTGGATTTTTGTTTAGGATCAAGATTAGGACAAGAATAGCTGTGCCTCTTTGGATACATTTGTGTAACTTAAAGAGTGTCATCAAGCTTTTGGTCTCTCCGTAGCACGTAATTATCTATAGTAGCAGTGTCCTTCCTGAAATCAATACATTTAAGATCTTTTAAGTGTGTAAACAGTACGGAACCATTGGTCTTATGTATCTTAAGTACAAATTGTACTTTTTTTGCACATTGGATTAGTTATTTCCATCAGCAACAAACAGTCTGTTTTTAACCAATATTAAAAGATTGTTAGACCAAATGTTTATATTCTTGAAGTATATTTCATCATTGGTTACAGTTTTAACTGGAAGATGACTGCCTTTTCATAGCCATTAAGTGAACTATAAGTGCTGTTCCAATTCCAACATTTCTTTAGGGATATATTGAAATACCAACAACAGTTTGAACTATATTCTATAATAAAGTATTAGTTCTTTCAGAATGCAAAAAAAAGAAAAGAAAAAAAGAAGCTGCCTGCCAATGCAGGGGATACAGGTTCGATCCCTGATCTGGGAAGATTCCCATGTGCTGCGGAGGAATGAAGCCTGTGTGCCTAGAGATTGTGCTCTGCAACAAGAGAAGCCACCACAATGAGAAGCCCAAGCACTGCAATGAAGAGGAGCCCCTGCTCGCTGCAACTAGAGAAAGCTCGCACACAGCAGCGAAGACCCAGTACAGCCAAAAATAAATTAAATTAAAAAAAAAAAAAAAAAAACAGTGAGAGAGAGAGAAGAGAAGCAGAAGTATCTCAACAAGAGCAGAGAGAAGAGGTAATGTTCCTGACAAGAGGGCAGGAATGAGGTAGGAAAAACTGGACTCTATAATACAGGGACAACCCTTTATTATAAAAGGAAGAAACTATAAAAGGAGGAATAAAGCATGTACAAAACCAGGCAGATTTATACATTCGATGTTGGAAGGGTGAGGATTCCCACACAACAGCTTCTATTCTCTCTACAAAATAAGAGACAAGGTCTTCAGCTAGGTTCAAGCCACTGAAAACTGGGAAGGGTGCAAATAATCTCTGTGAAAAACAAGACAAAGAAATAATCACAGAAACAGTAAAAGTGCTAGGCAGTTGTGAGGGCCCAGTTGAGGTGTGTGATCTTCCTGAAACTGCAGTGGAACAAATCTGCCTGGATGAACTACAATCTTATGACTAGTAATATTTAGGGAAGGATTAGAAGTTTTCTAAAGACTCTAAGCCAGTGCTTAAGGCCTGACTGTTAAGTCCTGACTATAAGTTGCCCACTGGAACAATTTATCTTTAGAAGAACAACTTCTGACAAGTAACCAGAGTTATTAAGCTAGGATTCCATTTTTAAGCAGAAATATACAGAAACAAGTAGTGAACCAGAAATCTTTATCTTGAGATGTGTGAATTATTACTTTCTTAAGTCAGTAAGCACAAATATTCTTTGGTTTGCAAATCAATTGTATAGAACCATAATTTATCAAGTTATGGTACATGACTATTTAGTGATGATGAGAACTCACTTATGTGATGCTTCCCAGGCTTCTTCTTCTTCTAGAAGATCTCTTATGATGTCTGAACTGGAACTAAAAGGATATGTAAGTCAATACTGCCTGATAATAAAAAGACTGTGCTTCCATTTATATAAAGTTCTTAAAAATGCAACCTAATCTAAGGCGACAGAAAGCAAATCAGCAGACCAATAGTTACCTGCAGGGGTGGGCAAGGAGTGACAACAAAATGGCACAAGAAAACTTTGAAAATGATGGACAGATCACCATCATCTTTCTTGAGTAGATGACATTACAGTACACATGTGACAAACTCATCAAACTGTGTGCTTTAAATATTTACAGTTTAAAATATCTATTGACAGAAGAATGTATAAAGAAGATGTGGTACATATATACAATGGACTATTACTCAGCTACTAAAAAGAATGAAACCATGCCATTTGTAGCAACATGGATGGACCTAGAGAGTGTCATACTGAGAAAAATAAGTCAGACAGAGAAGAAAAACATCATATGACGTCCCTTATATGTGGAATCTAAAAAGAAATGATACAAATGAACTTACAAAACAGAAACACATTCAGAGACTTCAAGAAGGAGCTTATGGTTGCTGGGGAGAAGGATGGGGAAAGGGATAATTATGGAGTTTGGGATAGACATGTACACACTGCTATATTTAAAATGGATAACCAACAAGGACCTACTGTACAGTACATGGAACTCTGTTCAATGTTATGAGGCAGCCTGGATGAAAGGGGAGTTTGGGGTACATGTATTTATTTGTATGGTTGAGTCCCTTGCCATTTACCTGAAACTATCACAACATTGCTTGTTAATAGGCTATATCCCAATAAAAAATAAAAAGTTAACAAATAAAATAAATAAATATTTGCAGTTTATTGTACATCAATTCAATGAAGCTGTGTTAAAAAAACTTAATTAGTAATAATAATGAAAAAAAATCACTCAGGCTTAAATAAATCCCTTAATAAAAAACCTGAATTCAAATGGAATGCAATCATGATCCTTTTTAATTTCAATTTATGGTAACCAAAGATCAAAGTATGTTTTAAAAATTGCATTTTAATGATGAAATTCAGAAGAGATATTAAGTTCCTTAGTGGCTGTTAGTCCCTTTGTAACCAAATAAAGTACAATGTAATTAATTTGAACTGTACTTAAGTAATCAAATAAAGTATAATGTAATTAATTTGAACTGTATTTATACTGTAATTTGTTATAACACATCCTAACGTGCTGTGTAATCTTTGGCTGATCTGTGCAGAGGGGCCGAATCAATAGAGTAGAGAGGGCATGTATTATTTCTTTAAAAGAAAAATGCTTTGAGGCTTTAAGCCTACCAAATATATATAAGATGTACATGAATATAAAAAAAGCATTTCTTTAGACATCCAAAACACAGAATGTCATGGGCATTGTATGAGACAAATTAGAAATAGTCATCATAATCCCCAGGGTAGAGAAGGTTCAAACAAAGGAATAACTCTCTCTCAGGCAAGACACAGCAGGTGTGGAACACAACAGCGCCAGTCTTATTTCTAGTGATATTCTCACAGCTAACAAAAGTTTAAAAATTATGGAGATTTAAAGTGCCAATGAATCAGTCTCAACCACTTCTGACAAAGTGCTTTGAAGCAGTGTTTGCCTATGATTCCTGAACAAAAAAAAGGGGGGGGGCAACAGTCAATAAACACAGCTCTGTATCAAATATTTTACTCAAAGGGTTTCCCCAATTCAGAAGACACTCAAGGAGCTACACACAGGGTGCCCCTGACTGTCATTTGTCCCTCAGCACTATCCCCCAACCAATTCCCACCCACTAAGTGGCACAATTGCTCCTACTGAGAACTCACAAGCCCGAGGAAATGGGGGAAAGGGGTGGTCATACGGCTGTGGGTCCTTGTAGGTATCACATCACTAGAAAAACAGTAAAGTCGGCTTCTTGCTAACATCCTCTTCCCAATACACACATACAATTATTTTTTAAACAGGAAAGTTACAAAGCATCCCCACTATTCCAGCTAAGCAAGCAGGATGGCCAAGCCTGTCAAATAACATACTAGTCTGTGATCAATTTACTTCTGGGCTTTCAAATCACCAGCACAAATAACTGATTTGTTGAAGGAAAATATCTGCAGTGTATTAATGACACAAACCTAACAGGTTTTTGCTACACTACCTCAGTGAGAACAGATGGTAGAGGAGGCGTACAAAACACACATCTCAGAAATGCTCTACAATCTCTTTTTTCCTCTGCTACTTTATGACCATCGACCAACATCATGCACGGCTCCTTGAATTCATCAATTCTCATACCTTTCCTTCTATTTCAGCTTGTCACTAACCTGATAATAACCAAATCACTAAACTGAAAGATAAAAAATTTGGGAGGTCTGACGTTTACCTAAAATGAAGTCTCAGAATATTTTTCTGTATCTGCTGCTTCAAGCCAAGTCACCACTACTAAGAAACTGCGAGTTGAAGCTGACTAACACAATTAAAATAGCAGACAGAAATGTCTATTCCTTTTGAAGAAAATGTGCATGCATGCTCAGTCATTCACTCCTGTCCAACTCTTTGCAAGCCCATGTACTACAGTCCTTCAGGCTCTTCTGTCCATGGAATTTTTCAGGCAAGAATACTGTAATGAGTTGCCATTTCCTACTCCAGAGCATGTTCCTGACCCAGGTATTGAACCCACATTTCCTAGCATTGGCAGGTGGATTCTTTACCACTGTGCCACCTGGGAAGCCCCTTAAGGTAATGTAGTTAGTATACTCTACTCAAAAGCCACATTCCTGAAATTAAACACAAAGTTTCACAAACAGTATTTTACAAAGACTACTGGGTAAAACAGGCAATGTTACTAAAATGCCCACTCCCAGATCTCCTCCTTGTGGACAGCAGTAATTAGTATCTTTGAAATCTTAGTCATTTTAATATGGCTTGAAGATCAAAAATTCCTTTCACACACTTTCAAGATATCTAAACAACCCTCCATAAGAGAAAATAACTACTCACTCTGGTATACTCAGAGTCAGGGCATGCACAAGCCTACAAAGCTGTAGTTCTTAATTCTCAGACAAGAAATTTTTTTCAGAGTAAACTTCAGATTCCCTACAATTTGAATTTTAAACAGTCCAATAGATAATCATTTAAGAAGCCAGATGACCGTGGGAGATCTCAGTGAGAACAGATGGTAGAGGAGGCGTACAAAACACACATCTCAGAAATGCTCTACAATCTCTTTTTTCCTCTGCTACTTTATGACCATCGACCAACATCATGCACGGCTCCTTGAATTCATCAATTCTCATACCTTTCCTTCTATTTCAGCTTGTCACTAACCTGATAATAACCAAATCACTAAACTGAAAGATAAAAAATTTGGGAGGTCTGACGTTTACCTAAAATGAAGTCTCAGAATATTTTTCTGTATCTGCTGCTTCAAGCCAAGTCACCACTACTAAGAAACTGCGAGTTGAAGCTGACTAACACAATTAAAATAGCAGACAGAAATGTCTATTCCTTTTGAAGAAAATGTGCATGCATGCTCAGTCATTCACTCCTGTCCAACTCTTTGCAAGCCCATGTACTACAGTCCTTCAGGCTCTTCTGTCCATGGAATTTTTCAGGCAAGAATACTGTAATGAGTTGCCATTTCCTACTCCAGAGCATGTTCCTGACCCAGGTATTGAACCCACATTTCCTAGCATTGGCAGGTGGATTCTTTACCACTGTGCCACCTGGGAAGCCCCTTAAGGTAATGTAGTTAGTATACTCTACTCAAAAGCCACATTCCTGAAATTAAACACAAAGTTTCACAAACAGTATTTTACAAAGACTACTGGGTAAAACAGGCAATGTTACTAAAATGCCCACTCCCAGATCTCCTCCTTGTGGACAGCAGTAATTAGTATCTTTGAAATCTTAGTCATTTTAATATGGCTTGAAGATCAAAAATTCCTTTCACACACTTTCAAGATATCTAAACAACCCTCCATAAGAGAAAATAACTACTCACTCTGGTATACTCAGAGTCAGGGCATGCACAAGCCTACAAAGCTGTAGTTCTTAATTCTCAGACAAGAAATTTTTTTCAGAGTAAACTTCAGATTCCCTACAATTTGAATTTTAAACAGTCCAATAGATAATCATTTAAGAAGCCAGATGACCGTGGGAGATCCATGTCAATGTATGCCAAAACCAACAGAGTACTGTAAAGTAAAATAAAGTAAAATGGAAGCTCTAAAAAAAAAATTAATTAAAAAAAATAAAAAAAGAGAAGAAGCCAGATGAATGTGGAGTCTGGACCTTGAAAGTTACAGCTCACTGTGGAGGGGTATTCAAATCATGCTCTGATGTCACCATCCAGACAGGGCTAGAGTGGATATGATTATACAAACTAATACACAAGACAAAGATTCATAGGCAAAAAATATGAATCCTGAATTCAATGGAATCCCACCCCCTATTTGGGAAGAGCCTAGTAGATCTATTTGAAACACCCACACTTAATTTTTCATAATTTTTCTTTAGACTTCATTGTCAGCTCAAACTTTCAAAAGCGTAAGCTTAGCTATTTTTTGTTTGCTGGCTGGTGGTTGGTCTTTGGCTTAGTTGGTCTTCCTATAATTTATTCTTGTCATTCTCTGATCAAAAGTAGTGGCATAACATCTTACCAGGTGAAGGAAATAATTTCTTTGCTTATTTTTCTTGCAGCATCTTATTTCATTCTACCAGTGAAGATTTTATACCAAAGCTGAAAAGTAACATACCAAATACCTCCGGCAAAAGTATGACTGGTCATACTACACAGAAGAAAAAAAGTCACAGATTTACATATTAGACAAAGTTAAGGTTTCAATCCTATTTCTGTCACTTAGCATGTAATCCTGGGCAAGTTACTTAATCTTTCCTCAATATCCTGGTCTCTAAAGTCAGGATCAAAAAAACATATAGCTTCAACTCTTTGCGACCCCTTGAACTACAGCCCACCAGGCTCCTCTGTCCAAGGAATTATCCAAGCAAGAATATTGGAGTGGATTTCCATTCCTTTCTTCAGGGGATCTTCCCAACCCAGGGACGGAACTCGAGTCTCCTTCACTGCAGGCAGATTCTTTACCAACTGAGCCATCAGGGAAGCCCATATATAGTCCACAGGAATACTATAAAGATTAATCAGTACTATAAAGATTAATCAATCACAGGAATACTATAAAGATTAAAACATAGAATGTTCAGTATACAGCTTGGCACATAGTAAGTGTTCAATAAATATTGCGTCCATTTTCATAAACCAGATGGGGATCTGAATTACCTAAATAACTGCCTCAGCACCATGCTTCAATTTCCCCTAGGAGACCAGATAACCGTGTGCTGTTTTAATCTTTGATTTCTACTGTTTCTATGACATTAGGGTGCAAATTCATCAAAACTTGATGTTTATCCACCATGGCAGGTACACAAGGTACTGTGGGGTAGATAAAATGCAAACATCTGCTATAAAAGTCCTGTGGATTAAAGATTAATTACAAGTGGAATTTTTCTATTATCTAATAGCTGCTCTCCCTCAATTCCTGCCTCCCTCTCCAAGTCTCTGCTTATAATTGTGGCATTAATTTGAGCATGGTTGAGTACATTCAACTGAAACTAAAACAAAAACTTCTTTAAGGGCCAATCACTGGAGGACCAATGAACAGCATAACAGCCCACCAGACAACAGAACTTAAATAAATGCTACCAGCTCCACGAATCCTTTCTCAGACCCCCTTTCCAAATAATCTGTTCTGTAGAGTAAGCAACAGTTTATGTGCTGAATATTTTAGCAGTTGGCTAACAATATTAGAACAGTAAACATTCGAGGTTGAAAAAAAAATCACTCAGTGACAAAACCAAAAATTACCATTTTGTTAGCCACTATTACTACTTCTACAAATCATTGTAATGACTAGATTATATAATTAGCTTTAATTCATATTAGAATCATAGGTTTCTCTCCAATTGACAGGTGGA
The DNA here is from genome assembly GCA_006410675.1 of Oreotragus oreotragus. NCBI lineage: Eukaryota > Metazoa > Chordata > Mammalia > Artiodactyla > Bovidae > Oreotragus > Oreotragus oreotragus. Next base: position 256,251 of record SJYX01018314.1, on the reverse strand, counting down.
CAAAGATTCAAATAAATTAAAGAGAACAGAGGGATGTTTTCATGCTCTCCACTAGATCTGGAAAAAGATAAAATGAAGAAAGCTTCAAATTCAGATACAAGAAAATGAGAATACCAAAAAGAATTTACCATGAAATACATGGAAAATCCTTAATAAGAGATGAAACCAAACCATAACTAAATTTATGTTCAATTTACAAAGACTTCACAATCTTTAATCACCTCATTTGCTTTTCAGAATCATCCAGGGAGAATGGCAGGGCACCAACACTATCATTCCATTTTATCAACAAGGAAATTGAACCCCAGGGACAATGATTCAATAATCTACTATGTGCCAGGCATCTTGCTAAAGGAGGAAAGCCAAGACTGAGCTGATGAACAAAGAAGATGCACAGCTAGGAACAGGGATCTGATGGACACATGTAAATTTCAAGGACTTCATGTCATAGGATCTGAGGAGAAGATAACACTGCCCCAGAACAATGCCTGAAGGACTGTAGATCTCATGTACCATTCAGTTTAAGTTCTTTTGAAAATGCAAAAGGTAGGGGAAAATGATTCCAGGTTCCTACGTTTTCCCTAGAAACTTTCAACAATCAAAATTCACCACCTGGAACTAGATGAACCATTTAACTTTCAGGGGTATTCTGAAGTTCAGAAATGTTCCCAGGGTTGTGGGGGGGAGCTTCAGGGGGAAAGCTGTAATAAAATAAAAAACAGTAATGCAAATTAGTGGGAAAAGTACATTATGTAGCAACAAAAATGTGTACTTTGTGGCAACATTAAATTCATCCTACAACACATTATTACAGTTAAAAACCAAATGTGTTAACCTTCCAAAGCAATTTAAAAAAATTTTTTAAATAGCAAAGCTATCACTGAATTATAGTAAGATACTTCTTAGGATCAGTTACTTTGATAACGTTTTCCTTAGATACTGTTTTCTCTTAATTTGAACAGAACCTATTCAACAGTTTTCCTAATAATCCCAATGCCTCCTAAACTACAAAATCCTATTACTATATTTGTCTTACCTTCAGTTCAGTTGCTCAGTCGTGTCTGACTCTTTGTGACCCCATGAAGCACAGCACGCCAGGCCTCCCTGTCCATCACCAACTCCCAGAGTTAACTCAGACTCACGTCCATCGAGTCATTGATGCCATCCAGCCATCTCATTCTCTGTCATCCCCTTCTCCTCCTGCCCCCAATCCCTCCCAGCATCAGAGTCTTTTCCAATGAGTCAACTCTTCGCATGAGGTGGCCAAAGTACTGGAGTTTCAGCTTTAGCATCATTCCTTCCAAAATCCCAGGGCTGATCTCCTTCAGAATGGACTGGTTGGATCTCCTTGCAGTCCAAGGGACTCTC
>SJYX01018314.1:217614-252527 GCA_006410675.1 Oreotragus oreotragus | reverse complement strand
ATGAAATATTCCCTTGGTATCTCTAATTTTCTTGAAGAGATCTCTAGTCTTTCCCATTCTGTTCTTTTCCTCTATTTCTTTGCATTGATCCCTGAAGAAGGCTTTCTTATCTCTTCTTGCTATTCTCTGGAACTCTGCATTCAGATGTTTATATCTTTCCTTTTCTCCTTTGCTTTTCACTTCTCTTCTTTTCACAGCTATTTGTAAGGCCTCCCCAGACAGCCATTTTGCTTTTTTCCATTTCTTTTCCATGGGGATGGTCTTGATCCCTGTCTCCTGTACAATGTCACGAACCTCATTCCATAGTTCATCAGGCACTCTGCCTATCAGATCTAGGCCTTTAAATCTATTTCTCACTTCCACTGTATAATCATAAGGGATTTGATTTACTGCCTGCATCACCAAACTTCATTAACCAGTTTATAATAATGACACTGATAAAGACGATGATGATTTCCAAAACTTTACTGTAAAGTACTTACTCTTTTTTTTTTTTTGCTAGAGTAAATTAATAATCTTTGCATGTTTCAAAATCAAAATGACATAAGAACATGTACACTGAGAGGTCTCAATTCCTCCTCTGTCTCCTGCCAATTATTTATTTCCAACAAATAATCACTTAATAGCTTTTTTTTCTTCTCACGTTTCTTTATACAAACCAAACAAACATAAGTATATCCAGTTTCTCTCCTTTTAGAAAAGAAACAAAACGCTATCTATGCCATTCTGAATTCTGGTCTTTTCACTTACAAACATACCCTGGAAATCTCTCCAAGTCAGCATGCAGAGATTTTCCTTTTAGAACTATCACATAGAATCTCATTGTGTGGATGTACTGGAGTTAAATCAATCAGCCCCCAATGATGAATACTCAAAGGGGTTCCCAGCCTTTTGTTATAATGAACAATGACTTAACGAATAATTTTGTATGTAGTCATTTGTACGCTGCAAGTATACCCATAGCACAAATTCATGAGAATACTGAGTAAAAGGCCAAACAGGACCTTTGGTTGATCTCACCAGATTCCTCTCCTCAGGGACTGTATTATGCAGCATTTCAACCAGTAATAAGTGAGAATGTGTGTTTCCCCATAGCCTTACTGCAGAGTCTATTATCAGCAAATGTTGTCTGCCAACCTTACAACACAATCCCAGAAAAACAAACAACCCAATCAAAAAGTGGGCAAAAGATATAAACAGACATTTCTTGAAAGAAGACATACAGACGGTTATTAAACACTAGAAAAGATGTTCAACATCATTCATTATCAGAGAAATGCAAATCAACCTACAATGAGATATCACCTCACACTGGTCAGAATGGCCATCATCAAAGAATCCAAAAACAACAAATGCTGGAAAGGGTGTGGAGAAAAGAGAACCTTCTTGTACTCTTGGTGGAAATGTAAACTAGTAACAGCTACTATGGAAGACAGTATGGAGATTCCTTAAAAAAACTAGGAATAAATCTACTATATGACCCAACAATTCCACTACTAGACATAGACTTTGAGGAAACCAAACTTGAAAAAGACATATGTACCCCAATGTTCACTGCAGCACTATTTACAATAGCTAGGACATATATATATATATATATGGAATCTAGAAAGATGGTACTGATGAACCTATTTGCAGGGCAGCAATGGAGACGCAGACACGGAGAACAGACTTATGGACACAAGTGGCGGGAGGAAGGAGAGGGTGGGAGGAATGGAGGAAGTAGCATGGAAACATATACACTACCATATGTAAAATAGATAGCCAATGGGAATTTGCTGTATGACTCACGCAACTCAAACCAGGGCTCTGCAACAACTTAGAGTGGTGGAAAGGAGTGGGAGGTTGGAGGTAGGAGCCAGACGGAGGGGACATATGTATACCTATGGCTGATTCATGTCAACGTACGGCAGAAATACAATTTTGTAAACTAATTATCCTTCAATTAAAAATAAATTTTAAAAATTAAAAAAAAAAGATGTTTGCCAACCTAACATGTAAGAAATGGATATAATTTGCATTACTCTTTGGGCAAACTGTCTGTTCAAGACTTTCGCCCATTCTTCTTTCTGAGTTTGTGGCCCTTTCCTTCTCAGTCTCTAGGTGCTCAAAAAGAATATAAAAATCTTGTATGTTTTTTAAAAGTTTCTACTAAAACTCTATACATGAGAAGAAAACATATTAGCATGGCATCTTTCATTGTCAAAAACATTTCTAAGTTAACGTTTGAAAGTTATACGTTTCAAGTTTTTCTTAATTGATGAATAAGAATTCCAGAGTAAGCATCTACTCTATGGGCAATCCACACTATCAGGTGATGCTACAAAACTTAGGATCAAAATGTTCTGTTTCCCACTCTCAAAGACTCACACCTCAAATTGCCTACCTGCCAACCCACCCACACTCTCAGCTGGTGGAACTGCCTCAACCATATTAAGAAAGTAAAAGCAGGGGAGTTCCCTGGTTGCCTAGTGGTTAGGACTCTGGGCTTTCACTGCCAAAGCTGGGGTTCAACACTTTGCTGTTGAACTGAGATAGAAGCCATGTAATGCTGCCAAAAATTTTATAAAGGGAAGGGGGACAGATAAAAGCAATCCGGCAGACACTTGCTGCACCTGCATCTGAACCTATCCTGTTTTCCTTGCTGTTTCTACGGGTGAATCAACCTTGCTCACTTGCTCCCACCTCGTGCCCTCTCAGGACTTTACTCAGGCAACTGGCACCCACTCCTCATCACTGTCCCCTTCTCAGCCATACATTCCCATTGACTCTGTGGTTCCTCCACATCCAGGCCTAATCTCCACCACCCTGCACCAAAGTTCCTGAGAGCTGGCAGTAGTCATCCCTACGATTCCCCTCAATGCACACGAGTCAGGTTCCAGGGAACCCTTCACTCGAGACCACTGCCAAGACTTTCCTGCTGCCCAAGCCCACAGTCCCTGCTCCAGTTTTGTCTTATTTGGCTTCTCATCTGCTTCCTTCTGTCTGCTTCCATGGCATCGCCATGTCCTAGCTCTTTTCATCCCCCACTAGTCTTTTTCTCCCTGAATCTCTCTTGCTCAGCCTTGCCTAAATGTTTCTACTCTCTACATCAGAGCAAGAGAGGGTTCCGTCAGCAGTTCCTTTTTCTTTTTCTGCACACCTGCACTGTTGGCTCTCAGCCAATACCCTGCCTTTATGTGTATCTTGAACCCTGATTTTTTCCCTTACTCCACCTCCTTGTTTGTCTCTACTTGTTTATCTCACAGGCCCAAAACAAAACCCCTGATTACCAGTAACACTCCCTCCACCTCAACCTCTGGACGAACTTTCTCCTACCTTTTCTCAAATTTCCCATTTTACTTAGTAAGGACCACCGTCCACCCAGCTGCCAAAGCCAACATGTAGGATTCATTCTCAAGGCTGAGCTTTTCCTGTCTTAAACCACCTACACATTCTGTCTATCCAATCTCCAAAATATAGGCCCAATCCCACCAATTTCTAATTTGACTATGATTGTCCTAATCCACTCTACCATGAACCTTGGAATGGACTGGAAAAAGCCTAATTGGTCTCCCTGCTGCCACTTGTTTCACCTCTAATCCCCATCCACTCTTCACAGCATCTAGAATCATTCTTTTAAACCACAGAAACCAGACCACATTGTATCAGATCAATACTGATAAATCAAGTTGATCCCCACAATTTATAGACTGAATTTAACCTCAATCAAAATTCCAACAGAATTTCTTTCTTTTTTAGCATCTGCTAAGTCGATTTTATTGGAAAAGACCCTGATGCTGGGAGGGATTGGGGGCAGGAGGAAAAGGGGATGACAGAGGATACGATGGCTGGATGGCATCACCAACTCGATGTACATGAGTTTGGGTGAACTCTGGGAGTTGGTGATGGAGAGGGAGGCCTGGCGTGCTGCAATTCATGGGGTCACAAAGAGCAGGACACGACTGAGCGACTGAACTAAAGTTGATTTTAAAGTTTATATAGAGATGCAAAGGGACCTGGAATAGCCAAAACAATTTTTAAACCCATGGCAGCACCTTTGGCCTCCAGCATCAATCATCTCGCTGATGACAGTGTGTGACAACAAATAGCATCTTTTTTTATGTGGCAAGAAAAGGGTTAGGAAATATAGTATTAAAGAGAGAATCATACCTTTTTAGGTCAATCACTTTAAATTCTCATAAAAACTAAAGAAAAGTACTGCATTTTTTTTTTCAAGGAACAATAATTAGGTTAATTCTAAACACTGGAGTCCGTTTGGCCCTATGGAAAAAAATTCCATTTCAAAATACAATCAAACATGTGTGCTTATGTTTAACTTAAGAGAAAAAAAGAAAAAGAAAAATGAAGACATCAACTGTGAGAATCTAATGTAAGGAAAAAAATTTCTTAATTAGCAAAATGTCCACAGCTACAACTAGATACTGAATCAAAACCTGAAGTTAAGAGGCAGAGGGACAAAATCATGCTTCATTTTGTTCTGACTCAACTATTAGCAGCATAAAGGGCCGACATAAACAAAACCCCAGTACTAGAAGACAAGGAGATCATATAGTAACAGGTGACAATACTCAGTCTTGTAAGGAGAAACCAATTACAAGACACTATCTCAAAGACGAAAACTTTCTCTACACTTAAGAAGCATTCATCTGATTACAAGTTTCTTTGCTAGCAAGAGGCGGAGTGTGAAGCTCGTGACAGACGCAGCATGTCCTCTGCACGGCCAGGCCAACCTCTACGTCATCTACCCGGCTGCCCACCCTGAGGACCCATGTTCAACTGTGCAAACATGGGGTGTCTGGCCAATACCAACCACCAAATCATAGAAACCCAGTATCAAGTCAAAGTTCAGGCCATAAAACTCTAGTCTTACAATCTGTTCAGGGAGAAGGAGAATTTTATACTGTAGGATTTTAGGCAGTGGACACTGAACTGCCCTGTGTCTCAAAAATGAGATATCAGACCAAATGATATAGTATATGAGAATTACCCCCCAACTACATTTACTCCTGGTGGCTCAGAGGTTAAAGCATCTGCCTGGAATGCTGGAGACCCGGGTTCGATTCCGGGGTTGGGAAGATCCCCTGGAGAAGGAAATGGCAACCCATTCCAGTACTCTTGCCTGGAGAATCCCGTGGAGGGAGGAGCCTGGTAGGCTACAGTCCATGGGGTCGCAAAGGGTCGGACACGACTGAGCGACTTCACTTCACTTCACTTACATTTACTCCAAACTTTAATGCTGATACATTAATTTAATTTTTTATTGTATTATTACCCATACTCCAATAACAAGATGTAAACAGCTCTAACAAAATGTGCTTACCAGGGCAAGGTAAGCATAGTAAAAAGCACATATTAATGAAATTTTAAGGCTTCTACAACTGAATTCTGCAGAATTACCTAAGACAAATAACAAGCCTCTGCATTTGAGGCCCATCATATTTTAATGCCTGACTCTCTCTGAGATACAAGAATAATGTGTACTACTTATGTGGTAAAATCAATAGAAGTAAGTAAAATCAGCAATTCAATATGTACCCATGTTCTAGAATGTGACTATTTGTGTGTGTGGACTGGAAGAAACATAAGCTGGAGTCAAGACTGCCGGAGAAATATCAATAACCTCAGATATGCAGATGACACCACCCTTAGGCAGAAAGTGAAGAGGACCTAAAAAGCCTCTTGATGAAACTGAAAGTGAAGAGTGAAAAAGTTGGCTTAAAGCTCAACATTCAGAAAACGAAGATCATGGCATCCGGTCCCATCACTTCATGAGAAATAGATTGGGGAAACAGTGGAAACGGTATCAGACTTTATTTTTTGGGGCTCCAAAATCACTGCAGATGGTGACTACAGCCATGAAATTAAAAGATGCTTACTCCTTGGAAGAAAAGTTATGATCAACCTAGATAGCATATTCAAAAGCAGAGACATTACTTTGCCGACTAAGGTCCGCTTAGTCAAGGTTGTGGTTTTTCCTAAGGTCATGAATGGATGTGAGAGCTGAACTGTGAAGAAGGCTGAGCGCCGAAGAATTGATGCTTTTGATCTGTGGTGTTGGAGAAGACTCTTGAGAGTCCCTTGGACTGCAAGGAGATTCAACCAGTCCATTCTAAAGGAGATCAGCCCTGGGATTTCTTTGGAAGGAATGATGCTAAAGCTGAAACTCCAGTATTTTGGCCACCTCATGCGAAGAGTCGACTCACTGGAAAAGACTCTGAGGCTGGGAGGGATTGGGGGCAGGAGGAGAAGGGGACAACAGAGGATGAGATGGCTGGATGGCATCATGGACTCGATGGACGCGAGTCTGAGTGAACTCTGGGAGTTGGTGATGGACAGGGAGGCCTGGCCTGCTGCAATTCATGGGGTCGCAGAGAGTTGGACATGACTGAGCGACTGAACTGAGCTGGACTGAACTGAAAGAGAAGAGGGGAAGAAGTGCAAATTAACATTGCATGTCCTTCTTATGGGGCTACTATATAATCCACCATCTAAACCCAGACACACCTGGGAGAGTGGTACAGAATACTTCTAATAGACACCAAGAGAAGAAGTGGAAATCAGCTGCTCTTAGAGAAACCAGAACACTTGGCCATTCTGTGTCTAACTCACATTTTAAATAATTCCCTTAAAGTGCTATTCTACTAACAAAGGAATCAATGGTGTCCAAGATATAAATTCTGACGCAACTCATGCTATAATGGGCAGAAATCTGGACCGAGGATTACTAACTTCACCTCTATTCAGTGAATGACTTGAGATAAGTCATATCACCTCTCTAGGCCTCCGTTTCCTTACCTGTGATATGAAGCTACTATATTGAGTGATTTCTCAATGTACCTTTGAAATTGAAAATGTTTATATTTTTATCCTAACGTGCCTTTTTCCCAGGTTCCAAAGGTCTCCAAGGAGATCTCATAACATCTGTTCTGATAATTTAAAGGCACAGATGGTATAAAATAAGAAAGCAGAAAAAACGCTCTGACTTTAATTTTCAAGTTGACTGTAACAAATTGTAAACTTGATCAATTCACTGAAAAACAAAATTCCAATAACTTGATGTGAACATTACATATCATTTCTAGTCCATCCAATTTCATTCATCAGAACAAGGCCAAAGGACTCTGATTCTGACATTTTGTTTTAAACTAGAGAAAGCTCCTAACTGGCTGCCTGTATTTGGGGGGTCTTAGAGTGCTGATCCAAAGTAATTATTGATTGCATGTCTAACATTTAGAAGGAAATGGTAATTCCTTCAAGGGCTCATACTTACTCTGCACCAAGCATTCTGAAAATACAGTCTCATCTACTCCTTTTTTTCTTTTTAATGAAGAACTAAAGTCTGAACAGGTCAAGATTATACTGGAGTTTTATGAATCAAGTCAAATACACACAGAAGTATATAAGACAAGAATTCCTCTATACTTTAGAAAATGTCTGAAAAATTAAAAAGGGAAACACACTTTAAAAAATTTCAGCCTTAAGCAAACTGCAGGTATTACTGTGTCATGCCAACTCAAACTCTCAGCATTACAGTCATCATACCAAACCCTGGGTGATACATAATCAAATACTATGTAAGCTATGACAATGAATGCATCATGTGGTAAGTGTGGAACCTGGAAGGAACTGCCAATTTCTACAAGCAGTTTAGATACACAAGTTATCATCCATTGTGGAATTGTAAAACTCTCTCCTCAGATAGAAAACTGTAGGCACAAAGTAGTTTTACAGAGGATCTTTATATCATGGCAATTCATGAATTTGGTGAAAACAGAGTATCTGCCACCTAGGACTGACTCAGAACGCTGAAAACACATGAATGTATTATAAAACAAAAATGTAAAAGGCTGCTACAAAGAAGTCCATCAGATCATTAAATGAAAATGCATGATAAAAAGAAAAAAACCCAAAAAGTGTCAACAGGAAGTGTCTGAGAGTAGAAAAAAACCTCATTATGTAACAGCAAATATCCTTTGCCAGTGAGAACTGGAGAAAAGATAAAAACTATCTGTACCTTCACATTGTTCTGGGAGGATCACTGTTCAAATCACTTGTACAAGTATATATTCACTAATAAAAAATGGTAATTGAAGAAGACGAGGTCTATTGTAAATCGTTCACATTTTCTCTTCTGATGAAATGTAAAGGCTGACTGGGCTACATCCTCTGAGGTGAAATCACTCTATAAAGTGAAAACATTAGTACAAGAAAGCAAAGCTGGTAAAACAAGTATGACAACAGGAAGGAAAACAGAAATCTTTTTTCACGCTTCATTTTACTTCCTTAACCTTTCCTGTGCCAGGATTCCAATCAGGACACCACATTACATTTAGTGGCCACGTTTCCTTAGGTGCCTCCAGATGGTGAAAATCTCTCAGACTTTCCTTGTTTGTGATGACTTTGACAGTTTTGGGGCATGCTGGTGGTCAGGTTATTTGCACAATGACCCACAACTGGAGTTTGTCTGATTTATTTTCCTCACAATCTGACTGAGGTTATTGAATTTTGGAAGAAAAGACCACGGAGGTAATGCGTCATTCCCAGGGCATCCCACTGAGAGAACACAGGCCCTCATCATAACACTGGTGTGATGTTGACATTGATCTCCTGCTGAGGTATGTGTGTTAGGTTTTTGCTTTCTCTTCTCCTCCCCTCCTTTGCCCTTTCCTTCCTCTCCCCTCACTTTTCTCCCTGCTTTCTGTCTCTCTCCTTCTAGCACTTCCTAGCTCCTTGCCCCATCCCTGTGCCGGGAGCCAGCGTAAGGAATCCAGCCCGTGACAAGGTCATGAGGAAGGAAGCCTGACAAACGCAAGGACGCAAGGACGTGATCAGGCTTCAGGAGTTCCCCCTGGAATTTCCTGAGCATGTACCCCAAAAAACCAAAAAATCTGCCGGCCTTTGTACTCTGCTTTTCCACTCTTCTAATATTCTCTGGAAAAAGTCAAATCAGGGCTTTAGTCTTCTGCATTTGAAAGGGATGTTTCAGCTCAAACCCCCTCATAGCTCTCTAGCTTGCCCAACAGGTTCCCCGCTTGTTAATTGCTTACAGCCCCCCAACCGCGAGAGGCACAAAGCTTAAAAGCATCTTAAAGATACAGAGCCGTTTCTAAAGAGTTAAAAATCATATTGGTGACGGGTTTTCACTGTTGACTCAATGACTGCTGCCAGGCCTCCATATTCTTTATCTTTTAGCCACCAGGAAGGATGTTAATCAATGTAATCGGGACATGGAAAAGATATATAGTAGTTTTGATGTTAGCAACACTGGACTTTTGAGTTAATTACTTTTATTTTGTAGTATATCACTGTACTCATTTTACTTGTTATAAGTTGCTGTATCTTTGCTATGTAAGAATGTAACTTTATTTAGTGCTTTTCTGAGAGTGGCACCAGACTTTGGGAAGATCAACACAAATAAGTCTTCTGATTGACAAACCCTTATCAGAAAAAGGCTGTAAAATGTTAATTGTCCCTTTTGGCCAGAAGATGATGTAAATCACCTAAGACTTGTGTATACAATTAGGTATGTAGAGAGAAAAACCTGGCAAGAGTCTGGGCTGCTAACACTGCATAATTTTGTATTACCCATTGATCTCTATGTACAATCAAAAGTATAAAAGGCCTTCTGAACAATAGAGGCCAGAGCCAGTCGCGCGCGTGCGCATGTGTGTGTGTCGCTAAACTGGTTTCCCCCGCGTGTGCGTGTGTGTGTGTGTGTGTTTGTGTGTGTGTCTGTCTCTCTCTCTCTCTCTCTCCCCCCTCTATACTCTAATTTCAGGCTAAATTCCCATCTGGAGTGGGCGGCTCACCATGTCTACTTACTTGTCCTGGCTTCTAAGATCCGTAAGAGAGAGAGCCCAAGGCAGGGCACTCTCCGATATTCAAATGGACGCTGGTGGCCCAACGTAGATGGTGCAAATCTCTTGTCCTGAGATTTTATTGGCCTTCCCCGTAAGCCAAGTTATTCAGCCTCTTTTCTCCACTTAATTTTCCCACTACACTATTTCTTCCTAATCTAATCTTATATGAATAAATAAATAAGTTCTTTCCTTGCCAACGCCGTCGACCCTTCGAATCACCCTGGTTCCACCGGGGCTGGACCCCAGCACCCCTGGTTCAACCATTTCTACAAGAAGCACTGGTTCCTTCTATTGGAGAATGTTATTAGAAACCAAGATCAGGGCACAAAGTGTGCCCTGTGAAACTGTGTCACCTTGCTTCTGGGCTCTGGCAGCTCACAGAGAAAGGAAACATATATGTAAACTAGCTCATTTACCCACAGAGATCTGTAAGTATTTCTGTATGGATCCATCTGAATCTATGTTAAACTGAACAGGAATTTTAAGGTCTCCAATTTTAATCTAGTATCACATGGACAGTTTTAGCCTTGCCTGTAATCTCCCCTCCAATAGTGAGAAACCTGAATCCCATTTGTCATCCATTTTAAGACAAGGGCAAATAATATATTTTTTTTCATGCTAAGCTACAGATGGTTAGGATTAGACAAAAGTCTTCTGAAGTAAGTCAGGGAGAAACTTCCACAAAGATATATTAGAGAAACATTAAAGGTTCACACATCCGTGCAAATCAAGCAGTTCAGACATATACATGAAAATATTTTCTAATTCTTAAGCATGAAGAAGCAATTCTGTGTAAAAAACACTTAAAATAATTACCATTAAGTGTGCCAAATAGAAGGTTGGCTTTTTCTCCCCTTCAGGTCCACAGAGGGTTCAAAGGCACACACGACTGTCACCTACTAACGTGGGTCTTCCAAAGACTTTCCCCCAAAACACCAGTAGGTTTATGCCACTACACCAGGGAGAGGACGTCCACATGTACCTCAAAGCCTATTCGCAGCGTGCTCTAGTCGCTGCCAAGGAGAAACAAACCAGGACCATTAGGAAATATCTGTGATAAAGAACTCCAGGTTCTGCGCTTGTGATTTTTCTGCCTGAGACCCAGAGATTTTTATTTAGCATGTTGGTGAATTTCAGTTTGATGAAAGATTATTTTGTATTTCAGTTCATTATCTGTTAACACAAGATGGAAAAGTAAGCAGTTTCTCATCAATAAACAACATTTTCTCCCATCAGTTTGTGGATCAATCCATTTGTCTCAGCGCTTTCTAGATAATCTGTCCCGTCCTTCCCCTGGCATCTGCTTGTCTGCCGCTTGTTCCGACATCCTTCCCACATCCCTTCTGGGAAGCAATGGCCAAGTGAGCTTGGCAAACAAGGGCTCAGAGAGGCAGTGAGCTCTGGGTCTCCCCCACCAACTAATGCATCTCACAGGCTAGAGATACAGGCAGACATCCACAGCATTACCTTATATTAGCAAAGAAATATAGCCAACGGAATACCAGACCATCTCCAACTTCAGCTGGAGTCACTGTCTTGGCAGATCCCACTGGTGCTCTGTCCCTTTCCACTTGCCTTCGCCCCTGATGTGCTTGACCTGACTCCCAACTGTCAACCTTCAGTGCCTCTGCCTGCCGTGCTAAAGCCTGCTCTGTCACAAGCATGAAAGGCTGGAAGCAGCAGTGAGCACCCGCCTCAACCAAACAACTAATATCTTTGGCCCTTGCCTTGGGTGGGACAACTCAGGAGAGTGTTTTAAAGCAGTTCCCAGTTGCTCACAGTGACATGTGGTTTGATAACCCACCCTTTAAATGCTGTCCTCCCTTTCCTGTACCACTTTCCCACTTCCTACAGTTGCTCGTCCGTCTTCCAAATTAACCACTTCCACTCAGATCCCTGTCTGCTTTTCAGTCCAACCATTTCAAGAACTGTAAGTTTAAAACTCTTTCAAGAATGTGAACATCTATCTGGCTTGGCCATAATTATTGTTAGTCAGGAGACCTTGGGCTCTGAAGTCATCTGGACCTAGGTTCAAATCCTAGTACTGCCACCCACCATGTATATAACCCTATGCCACCTATGTGACTCCTTCAACCTTTCATTTCCACTTCTGTACAATGGGTTTCTCTGTGAACTGAGTGATGTGATGCTGAACTCTCTGAGCACTCACATAACATCTTTAGAAAACCACAGCACCCACAGTAACAAGATTTTACCATTTACTATTTCATCAACATAACTTGACTATTCTAAGAGACTCTTGGATAAGATAAAAGTTGTGAATAACTTTTGTTGAGTCCAAAAACTTCCCACAAAACCCACCAGCTTTTCAACAGAAAGTATCAAAGGACATATCCCCAAGGACTCTCTGAGTCCCTCTCCGCAAAATCCTCATCTGGCTCTAAGCACTAATTCTGAACTGTGAGGTTTACCCAGTCCTAACCAAGACCTGTGGGCTTCCCTGGTGCCTCAGTGGTAAGGAACCCACCAGCCAACATGTGGGTCCAATCTCTGGTCTAGAAGATCTTTTGGAGAAGGAATGGCAACCCACTGCAGTATTCTTGCCTGGGAAATCCCTTGAACAGAGAAGCCTAGAGGGCTACAGTGCATGGGGATGCAAAAGAGTCAGACACAAATTAGGGACTAAACAACAACCAAGACCTGCCCTGAAAGAACTGACTAAAACCAAAATGGTAATCTTAACACACAAATCAGCCTAGTCCCTCTGACTGAGAGATTACTTTGCTGCTACAGGTCATGTTTCCAGTTCCTTTCAATAAGCAAAATAAGTTCAGCATGGTCTTCTCAACAGGCAGATGGTGCCAGTGTCCTACATTCCTCAGATGACTGTCACAGTGGCATTTTTCTCTCAGGATTTCCCCATCATTCTCCAATTTTACATGTAATTTAACAAAGGATGAAACTGAACTACTCTTTAAAATTTCCAACAAATGGTAGTCAAGATTTCTTCACATATTTCTAGGGTTTGTTTTGGCTTTCTTGCTCTTAAGAAGTTTGGACAGATAGCTCTCCAGAAAATGTCTGAAAAGTGAAGAAAAGTTGTACCAAAATATATCAAATGCATGGTTGAAAATAAGCCTTTTTGCCAAAGTTTTCAGTGTTCTGTGCCTATGTGTGTGTTGGACTTCTACACAAAGATGCTGCTATTGACTTAGCATCAGAGAAGAAGTGATGGTTTTGGCCAGGAACTGTGAAAAGTTAAAACACATTCATTCACACCTTATCTGACCCAGGTTCTTTTATAACCAACACTTGGCACCTGCAAGAAGGTTCATAAGTTACTGTTTGTTGCTGTTGTTAAGTTGCTAAGTCGTGTCTGACTCTTTGTAACCCCTGCAGCACACCAGGCCTCCCTGTCCCTCACTATCTCCTGAAGTTTGCCCAAGGTCATGTCCATTGAAATAGTGATGCCATCCAACCATCTCATCCTCTGTCGCCCTCTTCTCTGTTACTGTTACCAAGCAGTAAAATTAGCTGGTCTCTGTGATACTGAAAACACAATGCCTGCTTCATTAGGCCACACTCTCCTACACACCAAAGCTGAGATAACCATGTCGGGTTGGTCCTGAACAGACTGACTGAAATAAATATGGCTTCAGCAATGGAAAAACCATACTCGGCATCCCATGTAGACTCCTGGCTACAACTATCTTTAGTCAATAAATCATAACTATAAATCAAATTTCCTTCAGAAAATCTTCTGGTATAAATAAACTTCTTTGACTATGGGCAGCGAGTCTTTTCAATAATTTTTTAAATTTTAAAATCTCATAGTTACCAAAAAAAAAAAAAAAAGACTCAGACCAATCATCCAGATTTTCCAATTCCTAACATTTTGCCACATTTGTTTTCTCACTCTCTGTGTGTATGTGTGTCTGTGAGTGTGTGTGTGTACCCACATACATGTAAGTTATTTTTTTAAGCACTGAGAGGAAGTTTCAGCCATCATGTCCCTTTAACCCTTTAGTGTGCATCTCCTAAGAACAAATATATTCACTTACATGATCTTTATAAAATTATTAAAATCAGGAAATTGAATACTGATATAACAAATTATATTATCTATGACCTTATTCAAGTTTTTCCAGTTAAAAAAGTCTCTTTTTAACTTACACTGCCTAGAATTCAAGTACACAATTTTTTTTTAAAATAATGACCTAAAGATTCTTCCAAAGAATACATGAGCACTATTCATTTCTACATGAAGATAAAACTTCATCCCTAGGGTCACAATCAAAAGCACCTTTTCTTATAAGTTAGCACTCAATAAAAATGTAGTTTTCTCTGCTTGCCAAAAATCAGGGAACAAGGGCCCTCTCTCCTTATGAAGAACAATAAGTTAATTTACAGAAATTTGGACAAGTCTCTTGAACTCCGGAAACTGTCTAAGAGGTGTACAAAAATCTAAAATTCTTATCAACTTATTTATCCTCTGTCTTCATATTGGCAAGAAAGAATCAATATAACATTAATAATTCAAACTCTAAGAGAAGTCTTATTTTTAAAATCAAATTAGCAACAAACAACATCCGAATAATTATGTGGATTGGATACATCTATTGGAACTTAAAATAAGACTATTCTCCTCTGTCAGCCCGGCATATTACATAAAGTTTAAATATTGCTCTAACAGAAAGAAAAGCGATAGTTTATTCAACAATAGTAAGATCTATAATCTGTATAACAGCACGACTGCATGAATTAAAAAACAAATCACAAAATAGTTACACTCACATTAAACCTAAGACATTATGTCTTGTCTCTTAAAAAGATAAAAAAGAAGCATAAAAATTATGCTCTGTTTTAAAAATGCTCCTCTATCTATGCATCTATACCACTATCTTAGGAAGGATGTATATACAAAGGTGTTAATATGAAAAATCATTTCTGGCTGATTATAGAATTTTACTTTTTATTTACCTAAATTTTCTATTTTTCATGATAAATATGCATAACATCTAAATGAAAAGTACTTTGGAAAGCCCTGTACTTTAGAACAAAAGCAATACAACTTTCATAAAAAGAAAAAATGAGAAAGTTTTTGCAAAAAATAAAAGAAATAAAGATAGGAACACTTCAATATACAAGGAATAAGTCTGATTCTAGAAGGTTGATTCATGGTCTGAAATGAATAAGTGGTAAAAAAATACAGATATGTACCAATGATTATTATGCTTGTCAAAAATAACAGTATTAAAGAATTTCACAGTTGGAAAAGATCTGAACAAAGTCACTGAGTGTTCTGCCCCATCTTCCTTCCAAATGATGTCTGAATATTAAGGAAAATAAAAATTGGACCAGACAAAGACCACTAATCTCTGAAATGCTTTGATTCTACCAAAGGCATTTGGTTGTAATGGAGGAAGTGGGAATTACTTCCTGCATTGTGGGAAGAATAAGAGAAGGCAAAGATAAGAAGAAGGGCTCAGAAAAAGGAGACATCTGAGAGCAAACTTAGGGAACAAGTGATGGAGGAATGTCTTAGAGGAGGTGGATGAATTTGTCTTAAGAAAGAATATGTCTTTATAAATGTCTTAAGAAATATATCTTTCTCTTACAATTAACAGGAAAGAAGAGGTCAGAAAGAAAACTTAAAATGGAAAGGAAGATCTGGAGACAGGTCAGATGACCTGCCTTGGTGAGCTGGGAGACAAAATATTCATTCAAAGTGAGGAAATAGACATGGACAAATGGGATGGAAATGCAACAAGGAATAAAAAGAAGACTGTGTCTCGGTGGTAAGTGCCCAGCTCAGTTCAGTTCAGTCGCTCAGTCGTGCCTGACTCTTTGCGACCCCATGAAGTGCAGCACACCAGGCCTCCCTGTCCATCACCAACTCCTGGAGTCCAACCAAACTCACATCCACTGAGTCAGTGGTACCATCCAGCCATCTCATCCTCTGTTGTCCCCTTCTCCTCCTGTCCCCAATCCCTCCCAGCATCAGGGTCTTTTCCAATGAGTCAACTCTTTGCATCAGGTGACCAGAGTATTGGAGTTCCAGCTTCAACATCAGTCCTTCCAATGAACAGCCAGGACTGATCTCCTTTAGGATGGACTGCTTGGATCTCTTTGCAGTCCAAGGGACTCTCAAGAGTCTTCTCCAGCACCACAGTTCAAAAGCATCAATTCTTCAGTGCTCAGCTTTCTTCACAGTCCAACTCTCACATCCATACATGACCATGGGAAAAACCACAGCCTTGACTAGACAGACCTTTGTTGACAAAGTAATGTCTCTGCTTTTGAATATGCTATCTAGGTTGGTCATAACTTTCCTTCCAAGGAGTAAGTGTCTTTTAATTTCATGTCTGCAATCACCATCTGCAGTGATTTTGGAGCCCCAAAAAATAAAATCTGACACTGTTTCCACTGTTTCTCCATCTATTTCCCATGAAGTGATGGGACCAGATGCCATGATCTTCGTTTTCTGAATGTTTAACTTTAAGCCAACTTATTCACTGTCTTCTTTCACTTTCATCAAGAGGCTTTTTAGTTTCTCTTCACTTTCTGCCATAAGGATGGTGTCATCTGCATATCTGAGGTTATTGAATGCCCAGTTGAGGCCAATTAAATGAATTTTCAAATGAACTAATTAAGCCAGGCTTGTAACTTTCTCAAGTTCAGAACAGAAGCAGGGAAAAAAAAAAGATAAACTGTGGAATTTACTCCTATGATACAGCTTAAGAATTAGAATGAAGGAATTGGGAACTATGAAAGCATTTCTGAAATATTCAGTCCTAGAAGCTCAAGTTTTCCAGTATTACTGAAGAAAATTCAGTTGATTTGATCTTTATCAACCTAGAAATAAGAACCATATATTTATCAAAGACTCTTATTACATTTATTATCTCGTTTCACCTTCCCAAAAGATCTGCGATAGAAGGTATTTATATATGCTTTTTATAGCTATGGAAAGAGACTTCAAAGATGGACTCCCAAATCAGCCAGCAGATCCTGACTTGAAGCCGGTCCTTTCTGGCTGCACCACCAGTGCTTCCCTTGCTCACTCCATCCTTAACGGCCTCCAATGGACTCAGTGGCCCAGTGGCCTGCCCTGGTATCAAACCGAATACCACTTCACTCACACCATCCCCTTAGCTTTAGTTTGTAGGTTGTATATAAGGAACAGACTCAGTCTTTCAAACTTAAAAATCTTAATCTGACAAAATAAAATGGCAAATGAAAAGAAAGACTTATTCATAACTTGAGACAGGAGTAACAGACACTGACTGCTTTCTCAAGGTCACCCAGGCAACCCTTATATTCGGTCTCTAAACTAAGGTTCCAAAGTTTGCAAATCAGTAATTTTCTTCCTTGCTAGAGCTGCAATTAGAGACAACCCAAATGTCCATCAACTAATAAAAGAAGGAATTAAATGCAAACCCATACAATGGAATATTATGGAAATAAAAAGGAACATAGTACTGAAACATGACACAAAACGGATGAACCTTGCAGCCAATATGCTAAGTAAAAGAAGCCAAGTTACAGAAGACCACATACTATATGCTCCCATATATATGAAACGTCCAGACAAGGCAAGCCCACAAAGACAGAGTAAATCAGTGATTGCCAGGAGAGTTGGGAGGAAACAAAAGTGATGGCTTAATGGGGATGAGGTTTCTTTTGGAGGATGATGAAAATGCTCTAAAATTGTGGTGATGGTGGTGTAGTTCTGGAAACACTAAAAACCACTGACTGTCACTTAAATGAGTAAACTGTATGGTATGTAAATTTGATCTCAATAAAGTTGGTAAAAATTTGCAGTTAGCAGGTAGTTTCACTGGTCATGGTGTATAGGTGAATGTGTAAACATACATACATGCATTAAATTATAGGAGAACATAAGAGCTTACTTTAAAAAAATTTTTAATGGTTTAATAACCCTCTCACAGTTCAGACAAACATGAATAAATTTGTCTGAGACCAAGACTGCCAACAAACTCATCCTGTTTCCCACACTCCCACCAGTAGATAAAAATCCACCTGGCTGCCATAGGTCTCCCGTTTCACTCTCCTCCATTCGCCCCACTACAAATTTATAAAAATGTCCCATTTCATCCTGGCATTTCAGAACTTTCAGGGATCTCATGACTATGCTTAAAAACTCATTCTTCTTTCCCAGGACTCCGTTTCTCTTCCATTTCTACCCTGTATTCTGGTGAGTTCTATATTTAAAAACGAAAATACCTACTGACCCAGAACTGTCCATCAGTGCCAGGCCTTGGAAAAACTCAGGCTACCATGTGTTCTGCCCTTACCCAACTCAGGACACAATGTTTCTGTATGCTCCGGGCAAAATGAGAAGATTCTCCATTCCTAATACTTGATTCTAAATAACCTGAAGCTGTTTCCCAAGAGCCCTAAGAAAATAGAGGATCTTTGGGTATATTCTTCTAATAAAAATTTTCTTCTTAATTTGGTATTTTAGATGAGATAGAATCTACTGTTCTAGAGTACTGTTAACAATTTTTAAATGAACAAATAGCAAAGATCAAATAATTTCCAAGACACATTCACAGTGTAACATTGCTATTAGCATTTCAGATTGGTAGGATTTATTCAAAAGGCAACAATACCTACCACTGTCAAAACGATGTGAAAGATATTAGAAACAAAAGTTTTCTATAGGAAGAGCTCTACCACAGCTTTAGATGTATAACAAACACTGAGGAAAATGTACAAATCCAATAGAAACTGAAAAGTTTGATCAATTATGGCACAGAAACCCAAGAGAATGCTGCACCCACTTGAACACAAAATGGTAAAAATACACAGCTTGATGCTATGTCATCTTTCAAAATCATATCATCATCTTAAACTGTCTTTTAAAAAACCACTTGGAAAAATGACTCACCTTCAATCTCTCATTTTTAAAGGTTTCCCACCCATTTTATTTGCTCAATTAAATTCTTCCCTTTTTGTCTTTCTTGTCATCTCTACTTTCTAGTATAGTTGTCTTTATCTCCTTCACCCATTCTCTTGATAAAAATTTTACTGTCAGTCATGCCTTCTTTTCTAACTTTAGGAAAAATATCTCTGTAAAGGCTACATTTACAGCAACATAGATGGACCTAGAGACTGGCATACTGGGTGAAGTAAGTCAGACAAAGACAAATACCACATGACAAACTTATATGTATAACCTTAAAAAAGCGTAAAAATGAACTTATCTACAAAAGAAAGAGTTACAGATTTCAAAAATAAACATATGGTTAACCAGAGGGTAAGGGAGGGGGGATAAATTAGGAAGACAGGGACTGACATATACATATTACAATATACAAAAAAGGTAACTAATAAAAACCTACTATATAGCACAGAGAATTTTACTCAGTACTCTGTAATGGCCAATGTGAGAAAAGAATCTAAAAAAGAGTGGATATATGTATATGTGTAACCAATTCACTTTGCTGTACAGCAGAAACTAACAAAACATTGTAAATCAACTATATTTCAATAAAAATTAAAAAAAAATTTTTTTAATTAAAAAAGAAAAGGCTACAGAGCAGAAAACAAAGTGCCCTGTGATTGCAATACACACCCTCCACATCCTGCCTTGCTCTCTTTGTGAACCTTACAAAGTGGCAGGAGATGCTGGGAGGAGAGGAGGAACAGTGTCAGGCCTCAGCATTTTCTGGTTAATTTTGCCTGTCTCTTAGCATGCACAGAAAACAGAAATCTGAAATAATCAACTACTGCAAGTTTCTTACCTTTTGAATGAATCTGATTCTGATGAAAAAAGAGCTTCCTCTTGAATATCAGTACAACTGGAAGAATCATCTTGTCTGTCATGCTCTAATTTCCCTGGGGAGTCCAGCTTTGATTGAGGGAAGTGGTTTGTTTTTACCGAGGGTGTATCTGATAGTTTCATTTTATTATCTTCCTGTCCTACAAAAGAAAAAGGAAAGAAAGGGAAAAAAAAGAAATCCTTAAGAGCACCTTAAAATTTATAACCTCTGTATATTTATTATTTCCACTACATTTAATACTGCTATTTGTACTTGGCAAAATAGAAGTTTATGTAACACTGACTCCAAAACTCTAGTTTTGGAGCTCTGGAGTGAGAGAATAAAGAATAAGCACTACACTTGTGCCATTTGCTTATACTGTCCACCCATGTATTTCCAGATTCATTAATTCAAAAATAAAATTTTCTTTGAAATCAAGAGTAGGGAGAAACTTATAATTCGAATGAGGCTTTTATTTACAGTGAAAGTGAAGTCGCTCAGTCATGTCCGACTCTTTGCAACCCCATGGACTGTAGCCTACCAGGCTCCTCCATCCGTGGGATACTCCAGGCAAGAATACTGGAGTGGGTTGCCATTTCCTTCTCCAGGAGATCTTCCCAACCCAGGGATCCAAGCCAGGTGTCCCGCATTGCAGGCATTCGCTTTACCATCTGAGCCACCAGGGAAGCTCAAGAATTCCTGCATATTTCATAGATCAGAGAATAGTGATAAATGTAGAAAAAATTACAAAAAAGGATTAAAGATTCAATTAATAAGAGAACCACAATCTTTGTCCCTGACTGCTGTATGGTAGTGAATCTTTCTGGTCATTTTCCTAAATCTGTTACACAGAATCTACTATTCACTGGAGAAAAGAAAAACTAATCAGACATAACCAAGGTATCTGTTTGATCCAACATACATCACATTTCTATCCATCTCTTGTCATATTCTCACTTTCTGAGGTCTCTTATTGCAGATCAAGGCCAAGGACAGCTGAGGGGATACAGACAGTATGTGCCAGAATGTGACCTGCAGGTGTGACCAAAGGTCTGCAAATATGAGGGCAGAAAGTCATCTCCGTGCAGGAGTCATAAGTGTGCAGACCCTCCCTCGCCATGCATGGCAGGGCTGTGCTGGGACCTCAGCTGTGCTGGCTTTAAGGTCAGGGACTGAGTGAGCACCTGAACCCCTTGACATGTGCCATGAGGACAGAATCTCCTCTTGCATGTTTGCTCACAGGGAAGCAGAGCTTTTACACACCACTCATGCACTTGTGGAGACAAGTGACCTTTCACAAAGGACACCAACAAGAACTGTCAAAGTTTTGTTAATAAGGAGAAAAATTACGGAAAAGGAGTAAGACATATTCTTCAAACAAACAAACCTTCCCAACTTCATATGATCAAGATTTTTCCAAAAATAAGTATAACATTTTGTTACATTGGAGAACAGCATACACCACACAAGAGTATAATTTCTAAAACTAAGCTCCTGATGTTGTCTGGCTTTCACTAAGCCTGCTCATTACCAATACAAGCCATATCCTCTAAAGTTTATCTGGGAAATGGAAATGAGCAGCTAAGTAAGACAGGATTTCTAGGATCTTCTCTTGCAAACAGACACCTACGACCAGTTTAAAAGGACACAATGACCCACTGAACCCAGGTGACTCTATCACTCAACTTTCTGGGCGAATACAATCAAGTTGGTAATCCAGGGAGAAGGAATTTAACATAAGAGTATCTTTTATTTTTACACCTGATTTATATTCCTCTCTTACTTCTTTCACTTAAAGAAAAGTTTAATTACTGTATGTATGTTTGGCTGTGCCGGGTCTTTGTTGCTGTGCGGGCCTTTTTCTAGCTGTAGCACATCAGGCTTCTCTTTGCAGTGGGTTCTCTCTTGTTGCAGAGCACGGGCTCTAGAGCATGCAGGTTTCAGCGCCTGTCGCTCCTGGGCTCTAGAGCACAGGCTCAATAGTTGTGGCACACAGTCTTCACTGTGCCTCGGCATGTGGGATCGTCCTGGACCAGAAATGGAATCCATATCTCCTGCACTGGCAGGCGGATTCTTTACCACTGAGCCACCAGGGAAGCCCCTTCCACTCTTACATAAGCTTCTATAGGATAAATTTCCTCTTGCGGACAAATATCATTCAACAAGCATGGGCCGTGAAAGTCAGTTATTCTTCTTTTCAGTCCATGGATATCAGGAGAGAACTCCAAATAAAGCCAAACGCATGAGGCCCCAACATTAAACTTCTCCAAAGACACGCATCAAAAACAGATGAAGGTTTACCTTAAGAAGACATATACCTCATGCACTTATGCTGGCACTGTGATGAGCCAATTATTGTAAAGAGCAAATGTTACACTGGCTGTATGACACTGTGCAAAGCCCAACCTTTCAGCCTGTTCCATTCTCTCTGTCTCTCACACTCCCCACCCCTCCCATTCACACACATTCACACACAGCAATCTACCAGCAGTGCTCATCTCTGAACCCTAGAGAGAGTAAAAGTCATGCATACATACACAAAGAACACGTAACTCCTGAGTGTAAGCAGTCAGTCATCTTCAAAAGACAGTCAACCAATAAACAAACACATTCTCTTTATCTGAGATATTAAGCTGGATTTTCTCAGGGATTAAACTGCTTTCTGACAATATATTTTAATAACAGCATGAACAAAGTTGCTGACAAAGACCACAAGGAATATACCTAAAAAACCTTGTACTCAGCAACCTTCTACACAACACCAGGAGAACAGAGGACAAAAATAAAGAATGCAATAGCACCAAAAGGATAAACTACTTTGATGTCAACTAACCAAAGCAATCCAGCAATACAATGCAATCCCAATGGATTATTTTTTTGACAGAAATAGAAAAATCCACCTCCACATTCACATGGAATCTTAAAGGAATCAAATGGCCAAAACAACCCTGAAAAGGATGAATAAAGCTGGAGAACTCATATCCTCTGACTGAAATTTATTACAAAGTTATGACAATTAAAATAGCACAGCACTGGTATAAGAACAGATATACAGACTAATTAAACAGAACACACAGTACGGAAATATGCCCTCACATATACAGTCAACTGATTTTCAAAAAGGACGCCAAAAGCATTCAATGGGGAAAGTATAGTCTTTAGACAAATGGTATTCAGAAAACTGGATTATCGACAAGTGAAAAGGATGAAGCTGGACCCTTACTTATACCATATACAAAAATTAACTCAAACTGGACCACAGACCTAAATAAGAGCTAAAACTATGAAACTTAGGAGAAAACATAAAGGAAAACTTCATGACACTGATTTTGCAACAACTCCAAGAATATAACAACAAAAGCATAGGCAACAAGAGAAAAAACTGATAAACTGAACTTCATCAAAACAAAGCACTTTTGCCTCAAAAGATACTATCATGGAAATAAAAAGACAACAGAGAAAAAGTTTATATAAGGAATTAATATTCAGAATATTTAAAGAATTCCTAAAACTCAACAACAACAACAACAAAAACAAGCCAATTAAAAAACGAGCAAAGGGCTTAAATAGACACTTCTCCAAAGAAGGAAAACAAATGGCAAATAACCATATAAAAAATCTCAATCTCATTAGTCATTAGAAAAATATAAATCAAAACCACAATGAGATACAAATTCATATCTACCAATATGGTTTCAGTAAGAAAAATGAAAACTAACAAGTGATGAGCATACAGAGAAACTGGACTCCTCAAGCACTGCTGATGGGAATGTAAAATGGTACAGCCACTACAGAAACTAGTTTGGTGGTTTCTAAAAAGGGAAACAAAGAATTATTTTAAGAACCAGAAATGCCACTGCTAGGTATTTACCCAAGAGAATGGAAAGCAGAGGCTTGAACAGATACATGAATACCAATGCACACAGCAGCAGCATCCACAATAGCCACAAGGTGGGAAAAAACCATTACAAATGAATGGATAAACAAAATATGGTCTATAGAGGCAATGGACGGGGAAGGCAATGGCACCCCACCCCAGTACTCTTGCCTGGAAAACCCAATGGGCGGAGTAGCCTGGTGGGCTGCAGTCCATGGGGTCGCTAACAGTCGGACAGACTGAGCGACTTCACTTTCACTTTTCTCTTTCATGCATTGGAGAAGGAGATGGCAACCCACTCCAGTATTCTTGCCTGGAGAATCCCAGGGATGGAGGAGCCTGGTGGGCTGCCGTCTATGGGGTCACACAGAGTCGGACACGACTGAAGTGACTTAGCAGCAGCAGCAGCAGAGGCAATGGAATATTATTCGGCCATAAGAAGTAATAGATTTTGATATATGTTATAAAATGGGGACCCTGAAGACATTATGCTTAATGAAATAAGCTGATACAGAAGAAAAAATAATACATGATTTCACTTTTATGAGGTACCCAGAAGAAGCAGATTCACAGACACAGAAAGTAGACCAAGGATTACTAAGGGCCAGTGGGGAAAGTGAAAGAGTTATTATTTCACAGGTTAGTTTTGAGTGTAATAGTGGTGATGGTGACACAGCATTGTGAATGTACTTAGAGCCACTGACTCAGGCTATCCACTCCAGTATTCTGGTCTGGAGAATCCCATGGACTGTATAGTCCATGGGCTTGCAAAGAGTTGGACACAACTGAGCGACTTTCACTTCACTTAAAGTCCTGGCAATATAAATATATTAATTTCAAATTTTTACATGGGCTAAAATTAAGGAACGTGCGATGTATTATCTTTAGATATTTTAGCAAAACATTCCATCCAAAGTAAATACCAGTGAACTATAGTAAATATAATTTATTCTCTTTGTAGGATCTTTGAGGATGGGCAGCAATAAATCCTATACCTCAAGCTTAAACAACTAAGAAATTTCTGATTTCTCATGAAAGGAAGAGGGATTTTTAGAAACTGTATCTTCAGGACACCTCCCCACTCATTTATTTCTGGAGTAATAAATCTGGTTTACATCCAACAACTGCTACATGTCTAAATATACTAACAAGTCCAAAGTAAAGTCTTTTATTTTTTTATATTAAAAATATTAAAATTCAATATACTTCTGTTTTTAATTAAAGTCTCTTACCCACACATACAGAAGACAGTTTTTCTGTAGATTCATCTTCTCCTTTTGTCGCTTGAAGAATTGATGTTTTTGAACTGTGGCTGTCTCTTATACACATCTGGACTGTATAGTCCATGGGCTTGCAAAGAGTTGGACACAACTGAGCGACTTTCACTTCACTTAAAGTCCTGGCAATATAAATATATTAATTTCAAATTTTTACATGGGCTAAAATTAAGGAACGTGCGATGTATTATCTTTAGATATTTTAGCAAAACATTCCATCCAAAGTAAATACCAGTGAACTATAGTAAATATAATTTATTCTCTTTGTAGGATCTTTGAGGATGGGCAGCAATAAATCCTATACCTCAAGCTTAAACAACTAAGAAATTTCTGATTTCTCATGAAAGGAAGAGGGATTTTTAGAAACTGTATCTTCAGGACACCTCCCCACTCATTTATTTCTGGAGTAATAAATCTGGTTTACATCCAACAACTGCTACATGTCTAAATATACTAACAAGTCCAAAGTAAAGTCTTTTATTTTTTTATATTAAAAATATTAAAATTCAATATACTTCTGTTTTTAATTAAAGTCTCTTACCCACACATACAGAAGACAGTTTTTCTGTAGATTCATCTTCTCCTTTTGTCGCTTTTCTTTTGGACATTCCAAAAGTCTTTTTGTATCCTTTTTTGGCTTGATCCACCAGAAGATGAAATTCGTCCTGATGTTTTTTACCTGAAATTCAAAAGAGGTCAGTAAATCAGGACTATAAGAACTACACATACGTCTACAATCGACAAAGTGAACATCAAGAATAATCAAGAACATAAATGTGCTCAAGAACAGCACTCTTTGAACTCATTTACAATGAATTTAAAAGGCCTGGGTTGGGGAAGGTGCTGCGGCAACCTTCTTTTATATTAGTATCTTCTCCTTTTCTCAGATACAGACTTGAAACATAACATTCCTAGTTTATATCTGTAGGTTTCTTCCCACATCCCATACTCTTTTAAAAAAGCTTTTTCTTAGAGCACGAAAGAGGCTGTTTTCTTAAATATTTCCAAAAGACACCAGTCTAACTTCTAAGAGAACAGTACTAGGAGGAAGAATATTAACTGAGTTTAAACATAGAAGTTTCTACGAAAGATGGATAAAAACAAAGAATACCCACTTTAATTTCCCCTTTTCCTTCACATTTCTTGCCTGTTTTCTAACAGAACCCCTTTGATAATCTAAGATGCCTACCGTCATCAATCTATCTTGGTATATTATAATTAATCAATCTTAATTTACTAATACTTCAAACACCTCTGAAGATAATTTAAGCCTGACCTCCAGGTCACCACTATTAATGTACATTAATTTACTCAATAAAGAGTAGCCACTCATTGTTAGAGCATGGATTTGAGGACGTCTATTTTTGGTTCTGAACCAAGGTTCAAACAGCTGAGGTTGCACTTAAACACTGCTGCTACTGCTAAGTCACTTCAGTTGTGTCAGGCTCTGTGCGACCCCATAGACGGCAGCCCACCAGGCTCCTCTGTCCCTGGAATTCTCCAGGCAAGAATACTGGAGTGGACTGCCATTTCCTTCTCCACTTAAACACTGTAGCAACCTTAAACACTTAAGTCATGGTCTAAAATATTGTTGTAAATTCTATGTAATTTTAGAGTCATACTGCAAATAGTTAAAAGTTTTTAAATTGTCTTCATCCAATAACCACCATTTTCTCTATAGTGAAATATCATGAATAACTGGATTTAGGGGGAAATTTGTGCTTCAGTTGAAAAACGATGCATTTTCTAAACCTACACTTCCAGATTTCCAGTCATCCCCTAAGAGCTATGTTACAGCTCTGTATATTGTAAATAACTAATGGCAATGGAAAATAATTTTTGCACACAAGTAGAATCCTGTCTGGTGAAGGTTTGACTGACTTCCCTCCCCTACTGTGGAAGAAGCCAGTTTTGTCTCTATTTGCACATTCATTTCAGTATTCCCTGATTTATATATGTGACTGTTCCTTGGACATTAGGGAGGGACTGTTCCTAATCCAACACATTTATGTGTATGGTATGTGTATGCAAACTCCCAGTGAAACTAATGTGTTGGGCTGTAAAGTGTCTGGTAGGTTTTAAATAAGAGACTGGCTAAAATTTCAGGAACATATAAGTTGCCCATAAAGATTATTAGGAAAACTGAGCTCTTCAGAAACAGGTGAGATCTTATGATTAGGCAAGGGTAACAGCACTATGGGGTCTACATAATCTAATCAGCTCTGATAACAAGCCTCCTCCACTGTTAACTTATGGATTATGGATTTAAGAATTACTCAGGAAACTTCCTAGTGTAACAGTTAAGAAGGCTTAATGACTTTGTCTTCTGAAGGAACAAAATCCCAGGTTTAAAAAAGAGATTTTCTTTTTAAATCTAATTACCCCTCCAGCTAGACTAGAAACAAAAGTAAATGGCAATCACTACTCCAGCTTTGGCCCAAGAAGTCCAACAACTCCTGCTCAAAAAGTGAACAATGCCAAGAGATTATGACTGATAAAATCATTCCTACTCATTTCTCCACCTCATTTTAGGAGTACTGCCATTTGGCAAGGAAAACTTCAGAGTTTAAATTAAATGCCCTGAATTTACCTCTTAAAAGTTTTAAGTGGATCAGATAGTGGCAGGAGCAGATGAATAAGCTCCCATGCAACCAAGTCATATTCTTCAAGATTTTTAGCCCTTTCTGCCTTGCCAAGTGGAAATATAATATTCTTCAGTGCCAAGTCAAGTCCTTCATGCCCTGACCACCTTCACTGCTCTTTTTAGAGCATATTTTACAACCAGAGTATCTCTGAGTCTGCCCATGAACCCAGGGGTGTACCAAAACCAGGATCCAAGAGTGGCACAGACTCAAGCCTGTACAGTGACACCAATGAGATACATACTCATCTACTTCATATCACAGAAAGAGTTTGAAGTCAGGGTCTCCCAAAATAAAATCTCATGTCTTTTTTTTCACCAACTAGCTATGACATTCATGCAATGAAACATGGATGAAGAACAGATTAATAGTAAAAGCTAACACTCACTTTGGGATTATTCATTCAACTGTGAACTGACTAGCCTCACTTTAAATTTATGATCATAAGTCTCAAACGAGCACTCAGCACTATCATACAATTTTTCTACCTTTCTCCAGTAAACTTTTACAATTCTCGAAAATGACAATTTCACACTTCCGCCAAAACTGCAACACTTGCTTCTCAGCTGGGCTCACGTCACTCTGAAAATACAGATAAGTTCTAACAGGAACTCTGACATCTTACAACTACTACTACTTCATCTGTGCACACATGATCTCTCTTCCCTCGCAGTGAGCATGCCAAGGCTGTCCTTGCTGCATTTAAGGACCAAGCTCTAATTTATGCTCTGGATTCCATTAAGGCCTTCTCAAGGATATAATACATGCAATTATCCTTTCCTGTATCACCAACTTCTCCTCTCTTTTGAATCTTTCCCACTGCATACAAGTAAGCCTGGGATGGGATTGTGCTTTTGAAAGTGAGAGTGTGGGTTGTCAATACAACTTAGTAGGTCCAGATCAGCATCTTTTTCTTAATAAAACAAAAAGGATAGGATAAAAAGTGCCAGAGTGCATTAAAATGGAAATAGGAAACAACCAAGATGTCCTTCAGTAAGTTAACAGATAATCAATCAAACTGTGGTATATCCAGAAAGTGGAGTGTCAACCAGTTCTGAAAAGAAATGAGCTATCAAGGCATGGAAAGACAGGAGAGCCTTACACGAACAGTACTAAGTGACACAAGGGGCTTCCCAGGCAGCACTAGCGGTAAAGAATCTGCCGGTCAATGCAGGAGATGTAAGAGACGTGGGTTCTTTCCCTGGGTCCGAAAGGTTCCCTGGAGGAGGGCACAGCAACCCACTCCAGTGTTCTTGCCTAGAGAACCCCATGGTTAGAGGAGACTGGCAGGCAACAGTCCATGGGGTTGCAAGAGCTGGACATGACTGAAAAGACTGAGCAGGCATGCACGTAAGTGAAAGAAGACAATCTGAAAGGCTACATACTATAGGATTCCAGCTACGTACAGGATATTCACAAAAAGGCAGAACTATGGAGACAGTGAAAAGATCAGGGCCTGGGGTTGAGGGTGGGGAAGGGAGAGGAACAGATGGAGCACAGAGGACTTCTGGGGCAGTGAAAACACTCTGTATGATAGTGTATTGGTAGATACACGTCACAGATTTGTCAAAACCCATAGGATATACAACACCTAGAGAGAACCTAGAAGTAAACTACAGACTGTGTGTGATTAGGAGTGTCAATGTAGGTTCAACCACTGTAACAAATGTACTGCTCTAGGGTGGGAATGTTGGTATTTGCAGAGGTTATGCATGTGTGGAGGCAGGGAACACAGGAATTCTGTAATTTGTCCCCGCTTTTAAAAATAAGTAAGATCAGTTATGGTTTGGATAAGTATAACCAACTGGCTCTGGAAGTCAATTATCTCATTACTTTTATTTTTTCAAAGTCACTAAAGAAATTCTGAGAAAATATGATGGAAAATAATTTTTTCTAATGTTGGAAAGATAGTGAAGCTCAAGGAGGGTGCACATGAACATCATTTGAAAATATCTAAATACAACCTTTTAAAACATGGAAAGATTAAAAACTATTTTGCAAAATTTATTTCAGTAATATGTGTGCATACAGTTAACAGTAATATATGATAAATTTTTCACTGTGAGTTGCAGTAAAAACAGATCAGATAACCTTTGGGTTAAGTATCTTCCAACTCTAAAGTGAAGGTGAAAGTCGCTCAGCCATGATCCAACTCTTCGAGACCCCATGGACTCTACAATCCATGGAATTGTCCAGGCCAGAACGCTGGAGGGGGTAGCCTATCCCTTCTCCAGGGCATCTTCCCAACCCAGAGATCGAACCGGGGTCTCCTGCATTGCAGGCAGATTCTTTACCAACTGAACAAACAAAACCATCCCTAGACCCAGCACCCACCTCCAGCTTTGACTTCATTTCTCTCTCTTACTGACACAGTGAAACTTGCCCTAAGAGTCGTCTGCCTTCACAGCTCCACTTCCTCAACTCAAATTTGGTCTCAATCAATTCTAAGCGCTTCTGATGTCTCCTCTCCTATGAAACCACTCTTGCCACAGTGTGTTGTGAAACATGAGTCATGAGATCAATTACCTGTCTCACAACCTGGATACTTTTCATATATTTTAACTAAAACAACACATGATGACAGTTTAAATGCAGAAGTTAATGTGAGAGAGACTCAAGATGTCTCTAGTAAGCAAGACATTAAAGAGATTTGCAAAAACAGAAAGGAGTCTTATTCTTCTCACTAAATTTTTAAGATCAGACTTACTGAAAAATAATTTGCACAAAAAATGTTTTAAGTGGACAATCTGATGCATTTTAAAAGAATGTATACTTGTGTTATCTACCAACACAACCATGAAACAGAAGATTTAAATTATCCACAGACTTCCTTTGTAGTCAGTCCCTGCCTTTTTCCACCTGTAGCCCCAGGCAGTACCAATCTGCTTTCTGTTATCATACTTTTGTCCTTTCTAGAAGGGTACATAAGTGGAATTATACAGGGTGCTACCTTTTCAGTTGGGCTTTTGTTAGTATAACGTTTCTGAGATTCATCCTGTTGTTTCAAATGTCAGGGGTTAATTCTTTTTTGAATGTATTGCAATGTAGTTTTGGATACTGAGATTGTTTTCCGTTTAAGATAGTATGAATAACCTGCTGTAACATTTACCTGTAACACTCATCAAACTGTTTACTTATAACTAATGAACTTTATTTTTTGTAAACTACATCTTGACAAATCTGATTCTAAAAATCTGGGTGTGGATATATGCTTTCACTTCTCTTGGGTAAACAGCTAGGAGTAAGTAGGTGCATGTGTCAATTTATAACAAACTACTAAAATGTTTACTTAAACGACTGTATCTGCATTCTCACCAGAAATGTATAAGAGTTTCATGTGCTCTACACCTGGTCAACACTTGGTATTGTTTTTTCTTTTGTGTCATTAAAATAAGCATGTAGTATTATTTTACTGTTATTTTAATTTCTATTTTTCCAAAGATTCGTGACTACTGACTAACAAGACAAACGATATATTTTTATGTAGTTATTTGGCATATGAGTATTTTCTTTTCTTGAGGAATCTGTTGAAATACTTGCCCTTTTAAAAAATACTGGGGACTGCCTGGCAGTCCAGTGGTTAAGGCTCTGCTCTCACTGCTGAAGGCTTAGGTTTGATCCCTGGTTGGTAAACCAAGATACCAAAAGCTATACAGTATGGACAAATAAAAAAATAAAAAATACCACCTAGGACATATTATTGAATTGTAAGAGTTCCTGATACAATATAGATTCTAGCACTTTGTCAAATACAAATTTTACAATATTTCCTCATAACCTATCACTTGCTTTTTCATTTTCATATCTGTCTTCTGAAGAGTAAAAGGTTTTATTCTAATAAGATAGAATGCATCACTTTTTTCCTTTTCTTTTGACTCATACTATTTGTGAAAGGTGACCATGTTTACTGTGAATAAGAAGTCTTATTTCTTCCTTTTAATCTGAGTACCCTTCCTATTTCTTGCCTCATCACACTGGCAAGAACCCACAGTGCAGTGCTGAACCCACAGAGCAGCGGTAAGAACAGACATCTCTGCCTTGCTTCCAGTCAGAAAAGAAGCACTCACTGTTTCACCATTAAATGTGACAGTTGCAAGTTTTTCAGATCTCCTAAACTGAAATGATGCTTTCAAATTTTGGACTCTTCAGAGTCCCCTGGACTGCAAGGAGAGCGAACCAGTAAATCCTAAAGAAAATCAACCCTGAATATTCATTGGAAGCACTGATGCTGAAGCTTAAGTTCCAATACTCTGGCAATCTGACGCAAAGAGCGGGCTCACTACGAAAGATCCCGATGCTGGGAAAGATTGAAGGGGTGGCAGAAGATGAGATGGTTGGACAGCATCACTGACTCAAAGGAAATGCATCTGTGCAAACTCCAGGGCTTCCCTGGTGGCTCAGAGGTTAAAGCGTCTGCCTCCAATGAGGGAGACCCGGGTTCGATCCCTGGGTCGGGAAGATCCCCTGGAGAAAGAAATGGCAATCCACTCCAGTATTCTTGCCTGGAGAATCCCATGGACGGAGAAGCCTAGTAGGTTACAGTCCATGGGGTCGCAAAGAGTCGGACACGACTGAGCGACTTCACCTCACCTCACCTCACTCCAGGAGTTAACGGAGGACAGAGGAGCCTGGCAGGCTCCAGTCCAGGGAGTTGCAGAGCCAGACATGACTTAGTGACTGAACAACACATACAGGGTTAATGAAATTCTTGTTTAGTGAGAGTTCTTTTAATTATTGAGTGTTCAATTTTACAAATGCTTATCTGCATCTACTTAAAAAATTATACAGTGTTTTTCTTCTTCAGTCTATTAATGCACTGAATTATGTTGATTAATTTTCTAACATTAAACCAGTCTTGCTCTTAGGATAAGTGAAGTCGCTCAGTCGTGTCCGATTCTTTGCGACCCCATGGACTGTAGCCTAACAGGCTCCTCCATTCATGGGATTTTCCAGGCAAGAATACTGGAGTGGGTTGCCATTTCCTTCTCCAGCTTAGGATAAATCCCTTGGTTTTATAACTTGGTTATAATGCATTATCCTTTTATGTAATGTTGGAATTGATATACCAAAATACTGTAAGAATTTTTGCATCTATGTTCATGAAGAATACTGGTCAGAACTTTAACGTAGGAAGTATTCCTTCCTTTTCAATTTTTTAGAAGAATTTTTTTAGAATTAGTATTATTTCTTTCCTTATGTATTTCATAAAATTCACCACTGAAGCCATTTGGATCTGGAATTTTCTTCCTGGGGATGCAAATTCAATTTAGTTCCCAGATGAAGGACTATTCATTCTTATCTACTTTTCCTTGACTAAGGTTTAGTAATTTGTGTCATTCACGAAATTTGTCCATTTCATGTATGTTTCCAAATGCATTGCCAGTTACTTGTAATACTTATTAATTACAATAGGATACTTAGTATCCTCCCTCTTTTATTCCTGATACAAACAATTTGTGTTTTCTCTTAGTCTTAATCAGGGTTGCTAGAAGTTTCTCAATTTTGTTGATCTTTTCAAACAACCAGCTTGAGGTTTCATAGATTTTCTGTTATTTTCCCTGTCTTCAATTCCATTGATTTCTGCTCTTATCTTCACTATTGCTTTCTTCCTGCTTGCTTTGGATGGAGTTTACCCTTTTTTCTAGTTTCTTAAGATGAAAGTATCTATGATGAATTTAAAACCTCTTCTCTAATTTTCTAGTATCAGCATTTAATGCTACACATTTCCTCCTAGGCACTGCTTCAGTTCCAACCCACAGTGATATGATGCATTTTCATTCAGTTCAATTTATTCCCTAATCTGTTTTTACTTCATCCAGTA
Source organism: Oreotragus oreotragus (assembly GCA_006410675.1). Lineage (NCBI taxonomy): Eukaryota > Metazoa > Chordata > Mammalia > Artiodactyla > Bovidae > Oreotragus > Oreotragus oreotragus. The sequence continues at coordinate 219,298 of SJYX01018314.1, read as the reverse complement.
CATTTTTCAATTCAAGTATGTTTGTCATCTAAGGAATTCCATTTGGTCTTTTTTATAGGGTCCACTTCTCAATTCAGCAGGATCCTCCTTGATTCTTCCTTTTTGACATAAAGAGCGTATTTGTAAATGCTGTTTTAACATTCTTATCTACTAGTTTTACTAGTTCTGTCATTCCTGTGTATTAGTTGCTCAGTCATGTCCGACTCTCTATGACTCCATGGACTGTAGCCCACCAGGCGCCTCTGTCCATGGAATTTTCCAGGCCAGAATACTGGAAGGGGTTGCTATTCCCTTCTCCAGGGAATCTTCCTGACCCAGGGATCGAACCCAGGTTTCCTGCATTGCAGGCAGATTCTTTACGGTCTGAGCCACCAGGGAAGCTCTGGTTCTATTAATTGATTTTTCTCTTTTCTAGGATTTTTTGTTTTTTCCTTCTTTGAATGCCTGGTAATTTCAATAGGATACTGTTGATTTTATATTGTTCCTGGAAAAATTTTATTCTATCCTTAAACTGTATTGTATTCTGCTGCTGCTGCTAAGTCGCTTCAGTCGTGTCCGACTCTTTGCGACCCCATAGACAGCAGCCCACCAGGCTCCTCCGTCCCTGGGATTCTCCATGCAAGAACACTGGAGTGGGTTGCCATTGTCTTCTCCAATGCATGAAAGTGAAAACTGAAAGTGAAGTCGCTCAGTCGTGTCCGACTCTTTGTGACCCCACGGACTACAGTCCACCAGGCCTCTCTGTCCATGGGATTTTCCAGGCAAGAGTACTGGAGTGGGTTGCCATTGCCTTCTCCGGTAGTTTATTCTGAAGCACATCAAACTAGTTGGAGTCAACAAAATCATTTCATGCTTTGCTTTCAAATTTTATCAGGGCAAATTATCAAGAGCAGAGAATGAGAATATAGCCAAAGAAAGACTGGGTAAAAATATCTCCAAAAGATGCAACTGGTAAAGGATTTATTCAAAATATATAAAGAACTTTTAAAACTCAGTAAGAGAATGAACAACACAATTAAAAAACAGGCAGAAGATCTGAGCAAAAAAGATTTACCAAAGAAGATATGTAGATGGCAAGTAAGCATAGGAAAAGATGCTCAGCATCATGTCGTTAGAGAATTGCACATTAAAACAATGAGATACCACTATACACCTAACAGAATGGCAAAAATCCAAACACTAACACCACCGAAGATGAACTAAAAAGCCTCTTGATGAAAGTGAAAAAGGAGAGTGAAAAAGTTGGCTTAAAGCTCAACATTCAAAAAACGAAGAGCATGGCATCCGGTCCCATCACTTCATGGGAAATAGATGGGGAAACAGTGGAAACAGTGGCTAACTTTATTTTGGGGGGCTCCAAAATCACTGCAGATGGTGACTGCAGCCATGAAATTAAAAGATGCTTACTCCTTGGAAGAAAAGTTATGACCAACCTAGATAGTATATTCAAAAGCAGAGACATTACTTTGCCGACTAAGGTCCGTCTAGTCAAGGCTATGGTTTTTCCTGTGGTCATGTATGGATGTGAGAGTTGGACTGTGAAGAAGGCTGAGCGCTGAAGAATTGATGCTTTTGAACTGTGATGTTGGAGAAGACTCTTGAGAGTCCCTTGGACTGCAAGGAGATCCAACCAGTCCATTCTGAAGGAGATCAACCCTGGGATTTCTTTGGAAGGAATGATGCT
>SJYX01018314.1:195467-212002 GCA_006410675.1 Oreotragus oreotragus | reverse complement strand
GGGAGAAATATCAATAACCTCAGATATGTAGATGACAGCACCCTTATGGCAGAAAGTGAAGAAGAACTAAAGAGCCTCTTGATGAAAGTGAAAGAGGAGAGTGAAAGAGTTGGCTTAAAGCTCAACATTCAGGGAACTAAGAGCATGGCATCCAGTCCCATCACTTCATGGCAAACAGATGTGTAAACAGTGGCTGATTTTATTTTGGGGGGCTCCGAAATCACTGCATGGTGACTGCAGCCATGAAATTAAAAGATGCTTGCTCCTTAGAAGGAAAGTTATGACCAACCTAGACAGCATATTAAAAAGCAGAGCCATTCCTTTGCTGACAAAGGTCCATCTAGTCAAAGCTATGGTTTTTCCAGGAGTCATGTAGGGATGTGAGAGTTGGACTATAAAGAAAGCTGAGCGCAGAAGAATTGATGCTTTTGACCTATGGTGTTGGAGAAAACTCGAGAGTCCCTTGGACTGCAAGGAGATGCAACCAATCCATCCTAAAGGAAATCGGTCCTGAATATTCATTGGAAGGACTGATGCTGAAGCTGAAACTCCAATACTTTGGCCACCTGATGTGAAGAGCTGACTCATTTGAAAAGGCCCTGAGGCTGGGAAAGATTGAAGGCAGGAGCAGAAGGGGACAACAGAGAATGAGAGGGTTGGATGGCATCACCGACTCAACAGACATGAGTTTGAGTAAACTCTGGAAGCTGGCAATGGACAGGGAAGCCTGGCATGCTGCAGTCCATGGGGTCACAAAATCGTACACAACTAAGCAACTGAAATGAACTGAACTAATGTTTGTTATAGCTTTTCTCCAAGGAGCAAGTATCTTTTAATTTTATGGCTGTAGTCAACTGTCTGCATTGATTCTGGAGCCCAAGAAAATGAAACCTGACACGGTTTCCACATTTTCCCCATCTATTTGCCATGAAGTCTTAGAACGAGATGCCATGATCTTAGTTTTCTGAATGTTGAGTTTTAGGCCAGCTTTTTCACTCTCAAGCTCTTTCCCTTTCATCAAGAGGCTCTTCAGTTCTTCTTCACTTTCTGCCATTAGAGTAGTATCATCTGCATATCTGAGGTTATTGATATTTCTCCTGGCAATCTTGATTCTAGCTTGTGCTTCATCCAGCGTGGCATTTCACATGTACTCTGCATATAAGTTAAATAAACAAGGTTGACAGTATACAGCCTGGATGTACTCCTTTCCCAGTTTTGAATCAGTCCACTGTTCCATATTTAGTTCTAACTGTTGCTTCTTGACCTGTATATAGGTTTCTCAGGAGGCAGGTAAAGTGGTCTGGTATTCCCATCTCTCTAAGAACTTTCCAGTTTGTTGTGATCTACACAGTCAATCCACACATTGTCAATGTGCCAATCTATACACTGAATCACTTGAAAATATACATATACTCTCTCTTTTTCAGACTTTCTTCCCCCATTTAGGTCACCACAGGTCATTAAGTAGACTTCCCTGTGGTATACAACAGGTTCTCAACAGTTGCCTATTTAATACATAGTGTCAATAGCACATATATGTCAACCCCAATCTCTTAATTCTCCCCACCCCCCATCCCTCTTGGTATCCACATATTCAGTCTTTACAGCCATGTTTCTATTTCTGCTTTGCAAATAAGATCACCTATTATCATTTTTCTAGATTCAACACAGATAATATATGATTAAAATACATTACTTATGATTGACGTTAACATATAGTGAATTACTGTTGTTTATAAGTGAGTTAAAATATTTTTGAAATTTCCTGGTTTTAATTTTTCTTAGACCCATGTGTTATTTGGAATTGTATTATTTAGTTTCCAAATTATCTGGTGACTTTACAGAGGGCTTTGTTACTGATTTCTAATTTGATTTCATCTTGTGGTAGAGAACAGACTCTTTGTACTGAACGAATTCACAAGGTGAACCATCTGCACATCCCCAGGGCTCGCTCTCTCTGTGCTACTTTCTCCTCTCCACACTCTAGCTTGCAAACTTTAGCTCCTTCCGCTTCCCTGGTCTTTCTTTCTCCTTAACTCAATAGCCCACCAGGCTCTGCCTGGGAACCCCTGATCTCAGCCTAGAAACTGTTACAGGGCTCGTCTCACTTTTTCATCTCTCAGAGATTCCTGTCTTTTGTTATCGTTGTTTCTAACATCTTGAAAACTATTTCACGTGTTTTGCCCATTTACCAGTGGTTGTTTTTGGGGGAGGGTGGAGAGGGGTATATACCAATTATTCTGTCCTGGCCAGAAGCAGAACCCCCTAAACTCTAATCTGTAATACGATACACACTGACAACTATAATCCACATAAACAAAAGTTCTTTGGTGCGCTAGACAAATTTTAAGAGTGCACAAAGCCTTAGAGAACTGAGAGGACTGCTGCTCTCAACTTTACGGTGTCCCAGGGCTTAGTTTTAGGCTTTGTTCCCCAAAGCACTCTCCGCCCAGGTAATTTAAATATACAATTTTAAATCACTCATCTTTTTAGTTAGGTAGATTCATCCATTCATACCTAATTCTCTTTTCCTCTTGAATATCCACTAGAAACCCAAATTTAACATAGCAAAATAGGAATTCTGATCCCTTTCCCTATCCACAATCCTTGCCCTGGTCTCCATCTCAGTAAATGATATCATCATTTCTCCAGCTGCTTGAACCAAAAATGTAGGGGTCATTCCTGATTCCTCTTTTAGTCATAGGGGTATGTTAAATTCATCAGCAAGTACTACTGGCTCTACTTCAAAAGTTTACCTTGAATTGTCGACTTTAGTTCTATGACCACTCTAAAAATGCCATATCTCTGGCCTAATTTACTAAAACAGCCTCACTTCCTACAGGTCTCTCACCTACTTAAAGGAATCTTCCTGGAACAGCAGCTTCATCACTTTCTACCCCTACCTGAAGTCACTTCATAGCACATAACACGAATCTGACACGTCTTATTCACTTGTTTACTGTCTGACTATTCCCAATACAATGTAAGCTTCGCTTGAGCTGAGACATTATCTCCTTTTTGAATGTTATATTCCTAGTATCTAGAATATTGTCTTGGATACAGTAACTGGTAACCAATAGATATTACTTGAGTGAAGAGCCGTCAGATTGGTTTTCTTACTATTTCTTACCACCTTACAATTTATTCTCTATTCAGCAGACATCATCTTTTCAAATGTAGATAAAATCATATTACTTGTCTTTCTAAATACTCCAATGACTTCCCACTGCAGTAAGAATAAAACCCAAAATATATTCCTAAAAGGTCTTATGGGTCTGGCCCCTCCCCCCTATACACCACTCTTCCCCTCCCCTTCATTCCCTACCCTCATTCACATTCACCTACACTGTGTCTGCTTCAGGGCCTCTGCCTTTGATGTCCTCTCTGCCTGGAATACTATTCCTCCAGCTCTGTGAAGCATTACTTTTATTTTAAGGTAACAATTCACCTTTTAATTTTAATTGTTACCTCATTCCAAAGGTCAACTCCTTAAGAAAAGCCTTTTCCTGATGACATTATCTAACGTCTCCATAATTTCTATCAAATTACTCCATTTTATTTTTTTATAGCTTGCCAATGCAGGAGACGTGGGTTGGATCCCTGGGTTGGGAAGATCTCCTAGAGTAGGATAAGGCAATCCACTCCAGTATTCTTGCCTGGAAACTCCATGGACAGACGAGCTCAGTGGGCAACAGTCCAAGGGATCGCAGAGTCAGACATGACTAAGCGTGCACACATATACACATCAAACATCAACTCTTTAAGGAAAACCTTTTCCTGATGATATTATCTAATGGCCTCATCAGTTCAGTTCAGTCGCTCAGTCGTGTCGACTCTTTGCGACCCCATGAACTGCAGCACACCAGGCCTCCCTGTCCATCACCAACTCCTGGAGTTCANAAGCGTGCACACATATACACATCAAACATCAACTCTTTAAGGAAAACCTTTTCCTGATGATATTATCTAATGGCCTCATCAGTTCAGTTCAGTCGCTCAGTCGTGTCGACTCTTTGCGACCCCATGAACTGCAGCACACCAGGCCTCCCTGTCCATCACCAACTCCTGGAGTTCACCCAAACTCACATCCTCATAATTCCTATCAAATTACTGTTTTATTTTCTTTATAGCATCTGCCATCTAAAACTGTGGTATTCGCTGATTTATTGTTTTTAATCTGTCTGCTATTAGAATATGACAGGAGGTCTTATCTCTATGACAAGAGGTCTTGTCACTGCTCTATACTCAGTACATAGAACAGCAGCTGACACATGGCAGATCCTTAATAAACATTTAGTGAATTAATGAATAACCTGTTAAAAAAATAAAGGAAAAAATAAAGCTAACATGTCTTGCCTACTTAACAAGATTAAGCTGGTACTCTCAGGAAAAGTTTCAGGAGATAATCCCATGTTCATTAGAAGTTAGTTTTTCTTTTCTTGGCAAAGTATAAAACTATCTATTACCAAGGTAAAGACCATGAAGATTCCCAAAATATGTCTGTCATGGCAGTTAAGTAATAAGAGTAATTCTCTGTCAGGCTAAGATTCCACCTCTGAGCAATTCAGTCTTAACTAAGAAGCAATTCAGTCTTAACTAAGAAGACTTATCAAAAGCATTTGCGATCTGAAATCCATAGGTAACTCAATAAACTCATTTCATTCAACCCCATATCAAATATACTTTCTACAGATCTGCAACTAAGGCTCAAAACGATTTCTCTATTTCTCTCCTCTTCTAAAAGGGGAAATCATGAATACAAATCTATCCCAAAGAGTGCTAAAGGAAATAAGATACACCATCACAAAACCACCAAAGTTACTCATTCATAAAATTAAGCTTTTTAAAAGCACTATAACCTGAAACTAAAGCTTAGTCCCTCAAAAAGAAGTTCCCAACACACAAATTATTTACTCAGATACAAAGCACGGCACAGGCAAAGGGCTTCAAGTTGAGTATCTGGTGAGTATGGGTTTAATTTCCAGTCCTGCTTTTTACTAATAGTTATGTGGGCAATTTATCTAAGCCAAACAATAAATCAAGAGTAAAAGTAATATTTCCAATTATGTACAGATGCAATAACTGCTCTCCCAGAGAGTCTCCTGCAAAATGTATTCCACCAAAACAAGAAGAAAGAAGAGGTGGATTTGGATCCTGAAGTAAGTCAGCTGCCATAGGAGGGAGGCTAGGATACCCAGAAGACTGGTGACAGGGAACTCCAGGGCAGCCATGAAGGAGGCCCAGAGAGAGCAGCCACAGTGGACTGGAAAAGAGCTGGGGCTGCTTCAGGCAAGAGACTCCTGAGAGAAAAGTGAGTTGATGAACTGTCTTTGGGGTTCACTGTAAAGTGACTCACATTTCTGATGGAAAGTTTAGAGATAAATTACTACCATATAAATAGAAAACTAAGCACATGAAATGATTAATTATAGGACAAACAGAACATTTTCCTGAAAGGAATTACAAGTGTAAGGACGGAAAAAATAATTTTCCCTTTAATGCTCTCAGTTCTTAGCTGGGGCATTATAACAAAAGACAGATTTATACAAGAAAAACAAAATAGATGCTTATTAACATGTGTACCCCATGTGTTTATGGAAGACACCCAGAGAAAAACTCTTAAGCCACTCAGAGGTGATTTACAACACAGGCTTAAATATCATCTTCAGCTAGATTAACCAAAAAAAAAAAAAAAAAAGAAAGGTGTGGGGGAGGCCAGTTATGGGGAGATGGCCAGGAAAAACACAGTAACCAAGAGTGAAATCTGTTGTGCCGATTTAAGTCCAAACCTTCTCCATCAACAGGAAACAAACTTACTTCTAGGGATAGAGAGGGGAGGAGGGACAGACACCTTTGTGCTGTGTTGTGCTTAGTCACTTTAGTTGTGTCCGACTCTGTGCAACCCCATGGATTTTAAGTCCCCCCAGGCTCCTCCATCCATGGGGATTCTCCAGGCAAGAATACTGGAGTGGGTTGCCATGCTCTCCTCTAGGTGATCTTCCCAACCCTGGGATCAAACTCAGGTCTCCTGCACTGCAGGTGGATTTTTCACCATCTGAGCCAAATGGAGGGGAGGCAGAGAGCTTTTCTTTCTGCTGCTTCTCAAATGCCTTCTCCTCTAAGAAATATGCCATGGGGACATATTCTTGGTAAGTGGCATATTCTGCTACCCTTCATAACCACAGTAAGTATGCTGCCTGGTTCAAACTGTATACCAACCTTATAAAAAAATTAGGACAATATTCAGAGATTGAGAGGAAAGCAAAGAATCATGATTTAAAATGGAGCTAAATTTTCATTTTTCAAATTAGGACTTCAATCAGTTGTTAACATGGAAAAGTGAAAAATTCTCCATGAAATAATAGAAAGAACAATTTTTTTTATAAAAATGAAGGTGATTATTAAAACAAAAGCCCAAAGGTTTGACAGTTGTTAGTTCAAGGAAATGGAAATGGAGACAGGTTGGTGGTAGAGGAGGCAGATTTTTTTATATAAGCCTAATAGAAATGAGATCTAAAAAAAGTTTATTAAAACATTAACAAAAATGTTTTTAAAAAAGAGCTATCAATGGCATATTTAGATTCTGATACTAAATGAAACTGTGACTAAAACTATAATAATAATGAGCACTTGAGCTTTAGGAAGGGCCCCCAAAGGTTTGTTTTTTTTTAAATTAAAGTATAAACTGTGGAAAATTCTGAAAGAGATGGGAATACCAGACCACCTGACCTGCCTCTTGAGAAATTAAAGGCTTTGGCATAGTCAATAAAGCAGAAATTGATGTTTTTCTGGAACTCTCTTGCTTTTTTGATGATTCAGTGGATGTTGGCAATTAAATCTCTGGTTCCTCTGCCTTTTCTAAAACCTTATTCATATATGATTCATGTACCATGTAATTATCTCATTTAAATGTACAATTCAGGTTTTTTAGTATATTCACAGAGTTGTGTGACCTTAACCACAGTCAATATTAGAACATTTTCATCACCCACTAAACGAAACTCCATACCCATTAATATTTATTCCCCATTTCCTCTTAACCCTCTCCCTTAAAACCATTAATCTGTTTTCTGTCTCTGTAGATTCATCTTTTCTCAACATTTCATAGAAACGGAATCACTCAGTATTTGATCTTTTGACTGGCTTCCTTCACAATGTAATGTTTTCACGATTTATCCATGTTGTAATATGAATCCAGACTTTCTTTTGTTGCTGAAAAGCATCTATTGTGTGGATACACCACATTTTATTTATCCATTCCTCAGTTTGAGGACATTTAGGCTGTTTCCACTTTTGGGGCTATCATGAATAATGCTGCTGTGAAGATTTGTGTGTAAATTTTTGTGCAGACATATGTTTTCATTTCACTTGAGTATATACCCAAGTGAATATACTTGCTGGGTCACATGGTAACTTTTTAACTTCCTGAGGAACTGCCAGACTGTCTTCCAAAGTGGCTGCACCATTTTTACATTTCCACCAGCAGTGTAGAAAGGTTCCAATTTCTCTGCATCTCATTCTCTATGTATCTTAGTTACAATGTTTGAATATAGACTGAACTGACAGGGCATCTCTTACCACCAGGATGTACAGTTCACTGTCCAGCCCATGGACTCTGCCTTAGGTTAGATACTCAGTGCTGGTCAAGTCACGTAGGGCCAGGGTAATGAAGCAGACTAACATATTCAAAGCAAAGCTGCAGAGCGTCCATACCTTCAGCATAGCCCATGGGGAAGAAAAGAGGTTTGAACGATGTGATTCCCTAAAGACAGAGCCCTTGAAAATGAAACCAGCTTCATCTCAGGACCGTTTGCGCACAGAGGGCAGCTGGCTACAGAAACAAAATGGTACTGCTTTTCTTGAGACTCTCAACAAGGCAAATTAGGAGACCTCATAATGAGTTTCATCTGTTTCAACCAATGCTGTGGAGTCTGCATACAGTCAGGTCTCTAATTTTTCCCTTAGTCGCTAAAGCATCTGCATGCCATTGTGGGCAAGAAGCCCAGTGTCTCCATCTCAAGGCCTCGCCTTTCCTCCCTGAGTTGTCCAAGAATCTCAGGGGGCTCTCGGGTCAGGGGGGGTACATCCTGGTGCAGTTGCAGAAAGAGAGGACAAGGAGTTGGCTTTGTTCAGCAGCTAGTGTCTCATAGGCACCTCAGTGTCACCACTGAAAGCAGGCCTTCTTTACTGGGTGGACACTTGCTCCTTTTGCAGAGACCTGACCCGGAAGCCTAAGGCCACCACCTGCAGCCACATTCCAGGCTCCAAGTTCAAGGTGCTCTTGGACCACACTGATACAACCAGTGGTTGCGTCCAGAGCTTCCTTCTCAGCCATACTCCCTGTGGGAACCAGCATGCAGTCCCCATGCAGATTCATCCCAGGATGAGGCCCAGGGCTTATGGATATGGACCTTTCCAGCTCATTGGATCGCAGACTCACACAGCTTTTGGCATAAGCAGATAAACAACTTACTTGTTGTTGTTCATTCACTAAGTCATGTCCAAATCTTTGTGGCCCCATGGACTGCAGCATGCCGGGCTCCTCTGTCTGCCACTGTTTCCCAGAGTTTGCTCAGATTCACATCCATTGAGTTGGTGATGCTATCTAACCATCTCATCCTCTGTCTTCCCCTTCTCCTTTTGCTTTCAATCTTTCCCAGCATCAGGGTCTTTCCTAATGAGTCAGTTCTTTGAATCACGTGGCCAAATTATTGGAGCTTCAGCTTCAGCAGCAGCCTTTCCAATGAATATTCAGGGTTGATTTCCTTTAGGATTGACAAATTTGATCTCCTTGAAGTCCAAGGGACTCTCAGGAGTCTTCTCCAGCACCATAATTCAAAAGCATCCACTCTTCGGCACTCAGCTGTCTTTATGGTCCAGCTCTCACATCTGTGTACTTTGACATAAAGAATATGCCTGCTGAGAGGGATACTAGGAAGATGTGCAGAACATGCTTTGCTCACAGACGAGCGTGGAAATTCATTACATTTGTCAAATGGCAAAACCAGGAGGGGCCCTGAGATACCCTCCACTGGGCTGCATGTTGACTGTTCACCGTCCTTCCCAGGTGTGATGCAGAAGAGGTGTTTATCACCGTAAGAGGACTCTTCAACCAAACTCCGGAAGATGGTGAAGGACAGGAAAGCCTGGAGTGCTGCAGTCCATGGTTTCGCAGAATCATATGCGGCTTAGCGACTGGACACGACTCTTCTCAACACCTTCACCTGAACAAACCTCTTAGCCAACTTCAACAGAATGCAGCAGCTGGTCAGTCAGTTTTTTCCTGTGGACCTCTACCTCTGGGCCTCCAGGTATGTCCTCCTGTGAACCTCGCTAAGCTCCTTGCAGCCTTCCAACCGTTTCCCCATCCTCACACTCACACCTCTGGTCTCCAGTTTAGAACTCTCTTACACAGTTTCCCTTGGGGCTTTTGGTATTCTTTTCTGTCAGCAACCTTTCATTTATCCCAACAGGTTTTCCTGTCTTTGAATCTCAGAGAGAAAAGGCTGAGATTTGGAGATTTTGCCCTGACAAATCTCCTTCACTGTTGAGTGTGTGCCTGTTCAGTCGTGTCTAACTGCTTGTGACCCTGTGGACTGCAGCCCACCAGGCTCCTCTGACCATGGGATTCTCCAGGCAAGGATACAGGAGTGGGTTGCCATCTCCTACTCTGGGGGATCTTCCCGACCCAGGGATCAAATCTCCTACATTGGCAGGTGAGCTCTTTACCACTAAGCCACCTGGGAAGCCAGCCTTCTTTACTGTTGGACAAATTTATATTCTTTCTTGGCTACTGGATTTGCTCATCAAGAGGTATTCAGGGAGAAATGGGCTTCATCAACCCTTTAAAAAAGCTTTATCACCTTCCACTAGGGCAATGAGCGCCTACTTGCTCAGAATTTTCATAACTGAAAGAATCTACATGAAGACTCTTGCCTGAAGATTCCACCCTGTGACACAATTATAATTATGGCATAATTTATAAATTTCTCTCAATAGGTACCCAGTTGTATTTTTCAAAATTTTTAGATAATTTTGATGAATTATTCTGTCATAAACTGTGGAAAATTCTGAGAGATGGGAATATCAGACCACCTGACCTGCCTCTTGAGAAATCTGTATGCAGGTCAGGAAGCAACAGTTAGAACTGGACATGGAACAACAGACTAGTTCCAAATAGGAAAAGGAGTGCATCAAGGCTGTATATTGTCACCCTGCTTATTTAACTTTTACGCAGAGTACATCATGAGAAATGATGGACTGGAAGAAACACAAGCTAGAATCAAGATTGCCAGGAGAAATATCAATAACCTCAGATATGCAGATGACACCACCCTTATGGCAGAAAGTGAAGAGGAACTAAAAAGCCTCTTGATGAAAATGAAAGAGGAGAGTGAAAAAGTTGGCTTAAAGCTCAACATTCAGAAAACGAAGATCATGGCATCCAGTCCCATCACTTCNCCCCACCGCCACCCCACCCCAACCTCCTACATCTCCCCCTAGGGGAAACATCTGAGCAAAGCGTGGAGCCTGCTCCCCTGGGAAGTTTGGGAGTGGCATTCAGAGAAGGCAGCCTCCTGCCAGGTTGGAGGTCTGAAGGAATGTGGAAGGTCACTTCTCTGCTGACCTCCTCCCCTCTCCACCCCCATGACTGTTTCTGTTGGCCTTCTCCAAGATCTGGGAATGTTCTAGCTTTCAGACAGCTGCTGGAGTCTCCTGTGGCTCTGATCTGGGTGATGCAGAATACCAGGGAGCGTGTGTCTGGATAACAAGGAAGAGCATCAGGCTGTTATCCTAGGGAGCCCTGGGATTTCTTTGGAGGTAATGATGCTGAAGCTGAAACTCCAGTACTCTGGCCACCTCATGCGAAGAGTTGACTCATTGGAAAAGACTGTGATGCTGGGAGGGATTGGGGGCAGGAGGAGAAGGGGACGACAGAGAATGAGATGGCTGGATGGCATCACTGACTCGATGGATGTGAGTCTGAGTGAACTCCGGGAGATGGTGATGGACAGGAAGGCCTGGCATGCTGCGATTCATGGGGTCGCAAAGAGTCAGACACAACTGAGCGACTGAACTGAACTGAACTGATTGCCACAACCACCCCCAAAATGTAGTGTTTTAAAACAACAATGTCTTACTGACCTTGTGCATTGACTCGGTCTAGCTGGCTTGTTTTCACGCAATGACAGTGCTGAGTCATTGGAAGGCCTGTCTGGGCTGGGTGTCCAAGACAACTTATTCATTGATTTATCTGATGTCTCAGTGCTTCTCCCCATGACACCTATCTCCAGTAGATCAGCCAGGATTTCTCACTTGGTGGCTTAAGACTCCAAGAGAAAGGAAGTAGAAACTGCCAGTGGTCTTAAAGCCTGAGCCCAGGAAGGACCCCGGTTGTCTTCTGCCTGATTCTAATGACAAAGCAACTACATGTCAGCCCAGATTCAAGGAAGAAGAGGAACAGACACTACCTCTCAGTGGGGGAGGAGCATGTGTTCACAAACAGGAGGAACTGATTTATAGTGGACATCTTTACTTTAGAGACAAGCTGCCACCAATGGGTACAACATATGCATTTCATGTGGATATAAACACATGATGTTTACTCATAAGACTTTTTTGAACTGATAGTTCTTCACCCAAGTGTGCCACAAACACCACTCATGTGTCTCAGACTTAGCACTGGAAATGATGCCAGTTAGGCACAAATTTGGTAACTGCATCAGATCATTATATTTCTTACTTGGCGAAGAAGTCTTCATCACCTTGGAACTCTTTTTTATCCACAAATTTTATCTTCCATGTGAGCATGTCACTCACTTTGTAACTCATTGTTCTGACTTCAAAGTAAAAACCAAGGCTTCAGATCAGTCAGATGCTGTTTTATGTTTTTCTATTGTCCCAGTGATCATGGCTTCCAGTGAGTTCTAATTACTCAGCTAATTCTTCTAATTAGAATAAGCCACATCCTTTAATAGCTCCTTGTACTTCGAAGCACTTACCTTAATTTGTAACTATATTTGTGAGACTGTTGAATTGATTTCCATCTTCCCCACTAGACTCTAAACTCTATGGAGTCAAATACTATTTATCTCCAGCATTTAGGTCTGTGCTTAGAACATACTGTTGCTGCTGCTGCTGCTGCTGCTNTAATTTGTAACTATATTTGTGAGACTGTTGAATTGATTTCCATCTTCCCCACTAGACTCTAAACTCTATGGAGTCAAATACTATTTATCTCCAGCATTTAGGTCTGTGCTTAGAACATACTGTTGCTGCTGCTGCTGCTGCTGCTGCTGCTGCTGCTGCTGCTGCTGCTGCTAAGTTGCTTCAGTCGTGTCCTACTCTATGCGACCCCATAGATGGCAGCCCACCAGCTTCCTCCATCCCTGGGATTCTCTAGGCAAGAACACTGGAGTGGGTTGCCATTTCCTTCTCCAATGCATGAACGTGAAAAGTGAAAGTGAAGTTGCTCACTTTGGTAGGCTGGACGGCAGCCTACCAGGCTCCTCTGTCCACGGGATTTTCCAGGCAAGAGTACTGGAGTGGGTTGCCATTGCCTTCTCTGTAGAATATACTAGATGCTCAATAATATTCTTTGAATGAATGGTTTCTTTTCCAGAACTATGGCAGAAAGATCAACCCCATGAAAACAAAAAGAAATATTTTAGAAATTTATTTCAAAAATGTAGCGTTTGATGTTGAAGTGTCAGACCTTCGAAACCTAACTTAAGAAAAGTGAATTATTGGATTCTGTGACTCAAGCAGTACAAATGAAAGAATCTTTCAGAAGCACTCCACAGCAGCAGATGTAACCTCAGGCACACGAGGCTCCGCTAGAGGAACATATCTAGGTTTCGACTTGCGCTTACCATTCCAGTCCCAGCTGTGTTCTTGCATCTCACATTCCTTTCCAGTTGCTTCATACCTGGTTATTCAATCCTTGCTAATGGATATTACAGTACAGTTGTAATATCCATTTGGCTTAAAATCTCCCTGAATTCTCTGACCCCCTCAGACGATATCTTGCAAAATTCTGCCCTGCCTCATGCCCACACCCCCACAGAACTCTGGAATCCTTGATTAAATTCCAATACGCTGATTCTCAAAGTATTCAGACACAGCCCCATTCCACTTTGGGCCTCCACAAACCACAAACATAGAGGAGCAATAAAACTCCAGAAATCTTTTTATTCTTATTTTTTATTATGGAAAACTCAAAGACAAAGAAAATGCTATGGGGACTTCCCTGGTGGTCCAGTGGTTAAGACTTTGCCTTCCAGTGTAGGGGTGTGGTTTGATCCCTGGTCGGGGAACTAAGATCCCACATGCCTTGCGGCCAAAAAAAACAAAACATGAAACAGAAGCAATATTATAACAAATTTTAAAAAAAACTAAAAAAAAAAGAAAATACTATAATACACTTTGATGTGTTCATCACGTAGCTTTAATTATCATCCACTCCTGACCTGTCTTTTTCCAGTCACATCTCCACCCACTTCCCCTCTTCCCTGTGGATTTCAGTATCCATCTCCAAAAGATAAGTACTTTTAAAAACGCAGCTAAAAAACATGATCATACCTAAAAATTCTCTGGGCCTTCTGAATGTCAGTAACTACACATTTTTAGTCTGAAAGGTACTGATATGACAGAGTGGCATAAACTTAACCCTTCTCCTCCACTGCTCTCCCCAGTGATCACAGATACATACTTTCTAAAGTACAGAAACTGGCTTCCTGGTGGTCCAATGGTTAAGACTTTGTGTTCCCAATACAGAGGGCACTGATTTGATCCTTGGCTGGGGTACTAAGATCCTATATGGTGCAGCCAAAAAAAAAAGTACAGAAAGATGTGCTTTTCTGATTATGTCCTTTATTGTCCCATGTGAGATATGGCACTAACTGACTACTGGCTTTGCTTTTTTCAGTTCTTCAGAGACCACCAGGAACACCTGTAGTGAGACAAGATGCTTTTTTTTTTTAACAGGTTGCAGCGGTGGGAACTTCACTAGCATGTGAGATGAGTGCAATTGTGCGGTAGTTTGAGCATTCTTTGGCATTGCCTTTCTTTGGGATTGGAATGAAAACTGACCTTTTCCAGTCCTGTGGCCACTGCTGAGTTTTCCAAATTTGCTGGCATATTGAGTGCACCACTTTCACAGCATCATCTTTCAGGATTTGAAACAACTCAACTGGAATTCCATCACCTCTACTAGCTTTGTTCANTCTCTTGCTTTTTCCATGATCCAGCGGATGTTGGCAATTTGATCTCTGGTTCCTCTGCCTGTTCTAAAACCAGCTTGAACATCAGGGAGTTCACGGTTCACATATTGCTGAAGCCTGGCTTGGAGAATTTTGAGCATTACTTTACTAGCGTGTGAGATGAGTGCAATTGTGCGGTAGTTTGAGCATTCTTTGGCATTGCCTTTCTTTGGGATTGGAATGAAAACTGACCTTTTCCAGTCCTGTGGCCACTGCTGAGTTTTCCAAATTTGCTGGCATATTGAGTGCAGCACTTTCACAGCATCATCTTTCAGGATTTGAAACAGCTCAACTGGAATTCCATCACCTCTACTAGCTTTGTTCGTAGTGATGCTTTCTAAGGCCCACTTGACTTCACATTCCAAGATGTCTGGCTCTAGATTAGTGATCACAGCCTCATGATTATCTGGGTTGTGAAGATCTTTTCTGTACAGTTCTTCTGTGTATTCTTGTCACCTCTTCTTAATATCTTCTGCTTCTGTTAGGTCCAGACCTGTTCTGTCCTTTATCGAGCCCATTTTGCATGAAATGTTCCCTTGGTATCTCTAATTGTCTTGAAGAAATCTCTAGTCTTTACCATTCTGTTGTTTTCCTCTATTTCTTTGCATTGACAGAGGAATGGATACGAAGATGTGGTACATGTCTATAATGGACTATTAGCCATAAAACAGAATGAAATAATGTCATTTGCAGAACATGGATGGACCAGAGATGATCATATCAAGTGAAGTAAGTCAGACAGAGAAAACAAATCTATGATACTGCTTATATGCAAAATCTAAAAAAATGATATAAATGAATTTATCAACAAAACAAACATAGATGGACTTCCCTGACAGTCCAGCAGTTAAGACTCCATGCTTCCAATGCAGGAGGCATGAGTTTGATCCCTATTCAGGGAATTGAGATCCCACATGCCATGTGGCATGGCCAAAAAATAAAACACAACAAAAACATATTTTAAAAAAAACATAGAGTAGTTACAGGTGTAGGAAACAAACTTATGGTTACCAGGGGGAAAGAGGGGAGAGGGATCAATTGGGAGATTGGGGTTGATATATATGCCGTACTATATATAAAATAGATAACTAATAAGGATGTACTGTATAGCACAGGGAACTCTTCTCAATGCTCTGTAATGATGTACATGGGGAAAGAATTCCAAAGAGAGTGTATATATGTATATGGATGACTGATTCACTTTGCAGTACAGCAGAAGCTAGCACAACCTTGTAAATCAACTATATTTCAATAATTTTTTCAAAGTCTACAAAAAATAAATGTTGGAGACAGTGTAGAGAAAAAGGAACCCTCCTACACTATTGGTTGGAATGTAAGTTAGTGCAGCCACTATGGACATTGATGTTATGGGGAGGGAGGAGGGAGGGGGCTTCAGGATGGGGAAAATGTGTATATACCTGTGGTGGATTCATGTGATGTATGGCAAAACCAATACAATATTGTAAAGTAATTAACCTCCAATTAAAATAAATAAATTTATATTAAAAAAAAAACTAGAAATAGAATCAGCATATGATTGAGCAGTTCCACTCCTGGGCATATACCTGGAAAAATCTATAATTCAAAAAGATATATGCACCCTAATATTCAGAGCAGCACTATTTACAACTGCCAAGACATGGCAGCAACATAAGTGTTCATCGACAGATGAATGGACAAGAAGATGTGGTACAGATACACAATGCAATAGTAAAAAAAAGAGTGAAATACTGCCATTTGCAGCAATATGGATGGACCCAGAGATTATCCTACTAAGTGAAGTAAATCAGATAAAGACAAATATCATATGATATCACTTATATGTGGAATCTTTAAAAAATGGTAAGAATGAACTCATTTATAAAAGAGACTCCCAGATATAGAAAACAAACTTATGGTTACCAAAGGGATGTAGAGGGATAAATTAGGAGTTTGGGATTAAAATATGCATACTACTACTTATAAAATGGCTTCCCATGTGGCTCAGTGGTAAAGAATCTGCCTGCCAAGCAGGAAAAGAGAGTTTGATCCCTAGGTTGGGAAGATCCCCTGAAGACAGAAATAGCAACCCACTCCAGTGTTCTTGCCTAGAGAATCCCATGGACAGAGAAGCCTGGTGGGCTACAGTCCATGGGGTCACAAAAGAATCAGACATGACTTAGTGATTAAGCAACCACAACAATATATGAAATAGATAACAATCATACCTTCTGTATAGCACAGGGAACTATAGTCAATATCTTATAATAACCAACAATGGGAAAGAATCTAAAA
>SJYX01018314.1:138419-193816 GCA_006410675.1 Oreotragus oreotragus | reverse complement strand
TAAGGTCCATCTAGTCAAGGCTATGGTTTTTCCTGTGGTCATGTATGGATGTGAGAGTTGGACTGTGAAGAAGGCTGAGTGCTGAAGAATTGATGCTTTTGAACTGTGGTGTTGGAGAAGACTCTTGAGAGTCCCTTGGACTGCAAGGAGATCCAACCAGTCCATTCTGAAGGAGATCAACCCTGGGATTTCTTTGGAAGGAATGATGCTAAAGCTAAAACTCTGGTACTTTGGCCACCTTTGTGATACTTTGGCCACCTCATGTGAAGAGTTGACTCATTGGAAAAGACTCTGATGCTGGGAGGGATTGGGAGCAGGAAGAGAAGGGGACAATAGAGGATGAGATGGCTGGATGGCATCACTGACTCGATGGACGTGAGTCTGAGTGAACTCCGAAAGATGGTGATGAACAGAGGCCTGGCGTGCTGTGATTCATGGGGTCACAAAGAGTCGGACACGACTGAGCGACTGAACTGAACTGAGCGGTGGGAACACATACTATGGGGAACCATAGAGCATCTCAGTAAGAGGGTGTCAGAAGAAGCGAGTAAAGGATTTGGGTGCTAGTGGGTAGTTTGGGAGAGAATCAATGGAAGTAAGGATTTACTCTGGATTGGGGGTTGTCAGAAAGAGGGAGCAGTTCTACGAATGGATATCTCAATAGGTCATCTCTGTGGGGAGGTCAGGCTAGAGAAGGGTGAACGCCAATGTTGGCAGAGAAATTACAGTCTCCCGCGCAGCAAATGAGGGGAACATTTGGTATTTTGTGTTGTGCAGCAACCTTATTTTTGTCTCACTTGATGGTGGTCTGAGAGGAACCTGTTACAGATATTCTGTAAGAATGTTTCTGTGCAACAGGAAAGCAAAGTGACGCTGTGAGCCTCAGACCAGCTTATAATAACGTTGACATCTAACTGTGAAGGTCAAATCCATTCTGGATGTCAGGAGCTACATTTTTTTTTCTTTCTCATTACTTCATCAATGTCTATGGTAAATGAATTCACTGAATACTACTATTTGTAGTCTTGGTTCTCTGTGACTTTCTGAATCTCCTTCGCCTTTAAGACCGTTTATCACTTGTTATTTATCAATGTGTATGTGTTCTATTATTTTATATTCAACTGTGTATAAACCTTCTTAAGTCTTTTTCTGGAGAAGAAAAATGAATTCATATTTGAAAGAATGTTTGAAAATGTGAAACTAGCCCAGTTTCACTAGTCAGACACTAGTCAGAAACTAGTCAAACACTCCAAAATCAAACTCATTCTTAATGCACATTCAATACCGTTTTCCTAAGGCAGTAACCAGGCTTACATTACAACTAATGCATTCAGTTTGGGGGCAATTTTCTCAAACTTTTTCACCCTTGCTGGGACCCTTGGTAAGAAGTACATTGTACTCAATAAAAAGTATGCACACACAAAATACTCATCTCATACACATACCTTACCAAACTCAAAATCCTACAAAGCAATGCTTGTTTTTACTAATTGTGATATACCACAATATTTTCTATTTTATTTCATTTAAAAATTAAATAGTAACCTTCTAAATTGATTTCATGACCTCCTAATGGATCTCAACTTGAAGGTTTTTAAACTGGCTTGGCATTAGGAAGTTATTTTGCACAAAATAACATATTTATAGGTTCTTCATTGAATTGATCAGAGAAGGCAATGGCAACCCAACTCCAGTGCTCTTACCTGGAAGATCCCAAGGATGGAAGAGCCTGGTAGGCTGCTGTCCATGGAGTCGCTAAGAGTCAGATACGACTGAGCGACTTCACTTTCACTTTTCACTTTCACGCATTGGAGAAGGAAATGGCAACCCACTCCAGTGCTCTTGCCTGAAGAATTCCAGGGATGGGGGAGCCTGGTGGGCTGCCATCTATGGGGTCACGCAGAGTTGGACACGACTGAAGTGACTTAGCAGCAGCAGCAGCGTTGAATTGATACTGATGTTGCTGTTGTTTTTTAAAACCTTGTTGAGTACTATAAAAACCATTTAAAAATCTTTCCTGCCTAGAATGATGGCAATTAGTGCTGAATGGCATAGACGATGACAAATTATTTGTGGAGAGAAACTTTAGCCCTCCCTCTTAGTACTTTTGTGCTTTCCCCATGTAGAGAAAACCTGTGTTGGGAGTATGCCTCCATCATTCATCCAGACTCTCGTAACGGGACTTTAAGCCAAGTCCAGCCCTTACTGCGTTCCAGTACCTCTCAAGAAGAATGATCTCTCTTTCCACCCTTCCAAAAGAAGAAATGGAAGAAATGCCTGTAGAAGGAAGATATTTGGAGATATATGCTATACCTAGATCTTCCTTGCTGACTCTCCATTTCTACTCTAGTCACTGTCAGCGTCATTCTTTTTTTGTTTCCTGGCTCTTTCATTTGCCGTAAAGAGGAAAGGATCCAAATTTACCCAGAGTAAATGAGAGTCAGAATGGAGATTGTAAGCTCACCATCAAAAGTAGACATGAACTTGGCTTTATACCAACAGTCAAAGAGATCAAGACATTCACCCAGCAACGATAGATGAGCGACCAAAGAATGGAGTAGAGAGACCAAGCTGAGCACTTCAGGGTGGGCAGCCTGGAGGAGGGTTGGCGGAATAGGGTGAGAGTGATGAAGATTAAGGAGGGTGGGGGCGTTAGCAGACTGGAGGTTAGTGGGGCCCTCCTGGGGCATCTACCTAGAGAATACATCATGGCATCAACAGACTGCCAGCCCTGCCAGAGTGAGCCCAGTCCTTCACGGGGGCAGACAGTACACTTGACTGGCCATTGACATTCACTTGAGGAGAGCACTTCGATTTTCACTATCACTCTTGCTAAACTTAGTTGTTTTAGCTGCTATAAAAGAGCTTGGGCTCCCTTTAAAAAAAAAAGGAAATCCTAACACACGCTACGACATGGACAAACCTTGACGATATTATATAAAGTAAAATAAGCCTTACATAAAAGGACAAATATCATATGCCTGCATTTATATGAGCTACCTAGAGTCCTCAAACTCACAGAGTGAGAAAGGAGGAGAGTGGTTACTTGGGGGCTGAGAGGAGGGCGGGATTGAAAGTGAGTGCTTCATGGGTGTGGAGTTTCAGTTGTGAAAGATGAAAAAGATCTGGAGATGGATGGTTGTGATGGTTGCACAACAGTGTGAATGTACTAATGTCTCTGAAGTGTAAATTTTAAAATGGCACAGATTAACCTATTTGCAGGGCAAGAATAGAGATGCAGATGTAGATAATGGACATGTGGATACAGGGAGGAGGGGAAAGTTAGGTTGGGATGAACTGGGAGACTATGACTGGCACATATACAATACCATGTGTAAAACAGATAGCTAGTGGGAATCTGTTGTATAGCACAGGGGCTCAGCTTTGTGCTCTGTAATGACCTAGAAGGGTGGGATCTGTCTCTTATACACATCTAGATGTGTATAAGAGACAGACATTGTACTCAATAAAAAGTATGCACACACAAAATACTCATCTCATACACATACCTTACCAAACTCAAAATCCTACAAAGCAATGCTTGTTTTTACTAATTGTGATATACCACAATATTTTCTATTTTATTTCATTTAATGGCGCATCTAAGAGGGATAAGATACATGTATACATATAACTGACTTACTTCGTTGTACAACAGAAACTAATACAACATTGTAAAGCAGTTATAGTCCAGTAAAAAAAATAGCTAAAATAGGGAATTCCTTGGCAGTCTAGTGGTTAGGACTCAGCGCTTTCACTGCTGTGACCCAGGTTCAATTGATGGTCAGGGAACTAAGATCCTGCAAGCCTCCCAGTGCAGCCAGAAACAAAAGGTTAATAAATTTTAGTTTATGTTTATTTTACTACAGTTTTTTAAAAGGGCAAGGAGCCCTCAATATGTAACTATGCTGAGCTGCGTGCATGCTCAGTCACATCTGACTCTTTGTAACCCCATGGACTATAGCCCACCAGATTACTGTCCATGGAATTCTCCAGGCAAGAATACTGGAGTGGGCTGTCTTTGCCTCCTCCAGGGGATCTTCTGCATCTGAGGACAGAGCTTGTGTCTCTGCAGCTCCTGCATTGCAGGCAGATTCTTTACCCCTGAGCCACCTGCGAAGTCTAATATGGAACTGTAATACACATTGAAATAACCAATAATTATTTTAAATTTTTGTTCTTTTTAAATCCTGCATCCAGGGGAAATCTCCCAGGTGCTTCCCCTTACTTAGGGCTCTGCTTACTTGCACATCCAGTAAGTAAGCCTTATTCAACCTCTACCTGTGTGGTGGGCACCAAGCTACCTTCTCAGAATACAGTGATGGCTCTACAAGATGTTCACAGTTTAGTAAAGATTTGTCTCCTACCAGGCCATCTATTCTTTGAGGGAAAAAGAGTAAAACAGGAACTTGGTGGTTCCAGTGGTTAAAAAGCCATCTTGCAATGGAGGGGAGGCAGGTTCGATCCCTCATTACATGCCACAGAGCAACTAAGCCCATGGACCTCAACTACTGAGCCCTCAAGCCGCAACTAGAGAGGCTGCGCTCTGCAACTAAAGCTCCCACATGATGCAACTAAGACCCGACACAGCCAAATAAATACAAACATAAATAAATAAATATTTATTTTAAAAAAAGAAGAATACAACTTGTTTTCTGTCCTGAATTACCTTCATCTATTCTGGGAGGGATTGGGGGCAGGAGGAGAAGGGGACGACAGAGGATGAGATGGCTGGATGGCATCACTGACTCGATGGACGTGAGTCTGAGTGAACTCCGGGAGATGGTGATGGACAGGGAGGCAGGGCCTGGTGTGCTGCAATTCATGGGGTCACAAAGAGTCGGACATGACTGAGCGACTGAACTGAACTGAACTGATAGAGTTACCACAGGTAACTGTTGCTCCGATCTAAAACCTGGGAAATAATCTTGGCTTTTTTCTTTCCCTGTGACCTCACATCCAGACTTTGTCATGATTTCCATCCAAATCCTTTCTCAAATCTGCCATTTCTCTGCAACCACCAACCTCAATACAACTCACTTGGGCCACCACCATGGCCTTCGGTCTGGCCTGCTGACTCATATTTTGTCTTTCTATAATCCATTCCCCACCCAGGAATGAAAGAGATCTTAACTGAAAAGAAAAATAGAAAGAATTGTGTCACCCTTCTGCTTAAAACTTCTCAGTGGGACGTCACTGGCAAACCCCAACTTCTGACCCTGATTTCACGGCCACGCATGGCCTGACCTCACTTCTCGCCTTCAATCACCCTGCCTCCTCTGCCTTCTTCACTCATGGCCCGGCAGCACTGGGGCCAGGTGTTCCCACACAGGGGCCTCTGCACAGGCTGTGCCCTCTGCCTGGAATGAGGCTCCCCTTCTCCCTGTTTGAATCTTATCATGAATGTCTCTGAACCCCGTGCAGTGTTGGTCATCCCCACGGTGCTCCAACTCACCTTATTATTCCCCATCTTCTTATTCTATTTGGTTCCTTTTTAGGTTTCATCTCAATTTTTACGTGCTTTCCTTGTGCTTTCTTACTTTCTCTCTCCCCCGCTAAGCTCCATGAAGGTATGGACCAAGTCTGTTTTATTTACCACCTTAAACCCAGCACGGCTGGGCGCAGAGCTAGCATTCAATAAAATATTCATTAATGAACAAATAAGATATATAAGATACATAAGCAAATCACATTCAAAGTAGGAAGTGATACGTGCTTGAAAAAAATGTGTGCTGTTGAATTCAGAGTCAGGAGACAGCTGAATATATGTGTGCTTCTGTGTATGTGTGTGTGCATGCACGTACATGGGTATGGGGACACGGAGAGAATCAAAGAGAGTTACAAGTAAATACATGTTAAAAATATATCCTGAATACATGCATTATATGTAAATCATATATATCTATTTGATATTTTGCCCTTTTTGCTCTCAAAGTTATACTTTAAATGTTGACAAATTTTTCCATTACAACCTAAATAAATAAAGCATTCTTCACTTGGTCTGCATTCCTATTGAGATGCAAGGGAACACAGTTGTTTAAAAGGAGCTTCTAAATTTTGATGATTATAAAACTATGATTTATGAACCGGAAAGATTAAAGAATATGGTATAATGTGAGCCCATGTGAAACACTAGCATGGAATTCAGAAGGCTCGGGTACAAGTGCTGCATTCATGTGGACTTGATTTTGTCACTGCTTCACCAGGTCTACAGTATCTTAGCTATAATATACTAGTTTGGGCCAGATGACTTATTAGCACTATCAATCTCTGTTTATAGAGCATAAAATAATCTTCTCTGTATTATATAAATATTTTTTCCTGCCTTCTAACTTTTGTCATGGGAAATTTTGAACAAATAAAAAAGTTGAAAGAACAGTAAAAATGACCCCATGTGGCCATCACCAGCTTCCTGGCCACCCAGTTCCCAGCGCTGGCTGAAGTTGCTGTCTCTGCTCCTACCCACGCCCATGGCTATTCTGAAGCAAATCCCCAGACATCATGTGTTTCATCTGCCATTCTTTCCTGGAAAAAATTTTTTAAAGAGAAAGAGCAATTTTTAAATTTAGAGTCCCACAATGTCACATCTGCTCATATTTAGAAATTTAAGGATGAAGAGGCTACATGGAAAAGGGTGACTGGAAATAGATAACAATTTGATCAGAAGTGGTTTTAAGAGGCATGATGCCTAGCTGGTAGAGTTAAAAAAAAAAAAAGATAAAGATATAATTTTTTCCCAGAGTATTCTTTGCATTTAAAAATAGTTTCCTGGGGCTATTTGTCAGCATTAATTGAAGTGATCCGATGAATGGACGTGGGGATCAGAGAGAATCTGTGAGCCACAGGATGAAGGGAGGGTCAGGCCAGAGTCTGATTTTCTTCTCCGGCCCAGGCTTTTGGAAGGCTGAGTACCTGGGTCTGCAAGGTCAGTCTGGCCTCCCCAAAATTGTGGGCAATCAGTGAATATGATAGTGTAGATTCCACACAGGTCCATATTGTAAATTAAGCAAGTAAATTTGCAATACGGACCTATTGCAAAAGTTGTCAGATTTAGCAAATAAAAATACAGGACATCCAGTTGCATTCTAATTTTGGAATAACAGTGAGTCATTTTTTAGTATGAGTAGGTCCCAGATAATGCATGAAACATACTTATATTTATAAAAAAAAATATACTGTTTTTCTGAAACTTCTAATTGAACTGAACACCCTGTATTTTATCTGACAGCCTTAATTACAAGGCATATGTCCCAGGTAATCTGGCTGCATAATGAAGCTTAATGGTTTACAGGGACAAAAATTGTTTATTGTCTCACATACTTTCTCCAGGTCAGGAATTCAGAAGGGGCATAGGGGACAGTTTCTGCCGTTTCTGCTTCCCTCTGCCTGGGGCCTCAGCAGGAAGATGGAATGTGCCTGTATTTGGCAGTGGATGCTTGTTGTCAGCACTGCACATGCTATTGGCTGCAGTTCTCTCCTGCGGGCTTCCTTACAACACAGTAGCTGGTTTCCAAGGGTAAAAGTCCCTAAGGTTAGAACCAGGAAGAGGTCGTATTGCTTTTTATGACCCAGCCTCAGTGTCACTCTTACCCTGTTTCAAAGGGAAGGCACATAGACCTGAACTATCTTTGTCACATAGTGAGAAGAGTGTGTGGGATGGGATTATATATTGATATTAATCTTTAAAAATACGATCTTCCAGAGTACCTGGTATCATTTAGATATCTTGTACCTGACTGTTCATTTTCAAATACAGATAAACATTCCAAGTTGGAATGAAGACTCTCCTTAAGTGTTCTTTTCCTTTATATACTATTGGACAGCTAAAATGAAATCAAATGTATTTATATATCTAAGGGTAAAATGTCAAAATTAATCCATTTTTATTGTGAAAACTGTTTATTTTATATACAAAAAAATTAAGAACTACTAAGTTGATATGGAAATCAGTTGACAGTTTGTGCAATAATTTTAACCTTTGGAAAATGAATTGGTGTTCTAACTTTCATAAAATTAAATAAAATAAACTTTCAAAATTGTATTTCAGTTTTGGTTATTTAAATTTCATTTAGGCCATGAATCAAAGTCATTTTTAAAAATTCTTTATATATTAGGAGGATGCATTAAAAGCATAGATATAACATTGGTGATTTAGTCGCTAAGCTGTGTCCTACTCTTGTGACCTCCATGGACCATAGCCCACCAGGGTCCTTGGTTCATGGTATTTTCCAGGCAAGAACACTGGAGTGAGTTGCCATTTCCTTCTCCAAGTGATCCTCTAGACCCAGGAATCAAACCCAGGTCTCCTGCATTACAAGTGGATTCTTTACCAACTGAGCTATGAGGGATGCCCTAAACATATTATCCACTTCAAAAGATTATGAGTAGGAGAAGCTTCAAAATCATTTTACATCTGTGATAATTATCTTTGACCTAGAGAGAATAATGTTATGATTCCATGCCTAGACTGTTGTGAATATATATAAAATGGAATACTATTCACCGTTTAAAAAGGAAATCCTGCCATTTGCAACAACCTGGATGAATCCAGAGGGTATTATGCTAAGTGAAATAACCCAGAGACAGAAAGGAAAAAAACTACATGATCTCACTTATATGTGAAATATAAAGTCAAATACGTAGAAGCAGAGGGTAGATTGGTGGTTACCAGGAGCTGAGTAGGTGGGAGAAATGGGGAGATTTTGCTTAAAGGATACAAATTGAAGCTATGGAGGATGAATAGAGATTTAATGTACAACATGATGACTGTAGTTAATAGTACTGTCCTGAATAGTGGAAATATCCTAAGAGAGTAGATTTCAAGTGCCCTTATAAGAGGTAACTAGTGAGAACAGGGTGTATTAATTAGCTTCATTGGGTCTGGGAGATCCCCTGGAGTAGGAAATGGCAATTCACTCCAGCATTCTCACCTGGAAAATCTCATGGACAGAGGAGTCTGGCAGGCTACAGTCTGCAGGGTTGCAAAGAGTCAGACATGACTGAATAACTGAGCGCATGCACACACACACACACACACACACACACACACACACACTAATCATTTCTTTTTGTATACATATGTCAAATCATGTTTTCCACCTTATATATATATTCAACTTTTACTTTTAAAAATGCTATAAAAAAAAGAAGATATAGATAATAGTGTTGCTGTTATTATTGTTCAGTTAATAAGTTGTGTCCAACTCTTTGTGACCCCTTGGACTGTCGCACAGTCCATGGCTCCTCTGACCTCCACTATCTCCCAGAGTTTGTTCAAAGTCTGGCCCAGTGAGTTGGTGATACTCTCTAACTATCTCATCCTCTGCTGCCTGCCTCTCCTTTTGTTTCAATCTTTCCCCGCATCAAGGTCTTTTCCAATGAGTCAGCTATTCTTACCAGGTGGCCAAAGTATTGGAGCTTCAGGTTCAGCATCAGTCCTTTCAATGAAGATTCAGGGTTGATTTCCTTTAGAATTGACTGGTTTGTCCTCCTTTCAGTCCAAGGGACTCTCAAGAGTCTTTTACAGCACCACAACTTGAAAGCATCAATTCTTTGGCACTCGGCCTTCTTATGGTCCAGCTTTCACATCCATACATGACTACTGGAAAAACCATAGCTTTGGTATCTCCAAATATCTTGTTTCTCCATCAGCTTCAGGTAAAATGAGCATCTATTTAGAGTAGAAGACAGCATCCAGCAGTAGGTAGTGCTGATTAATTACTGATCTCGTGCTAGTTATACTTCTACAAAAAGTTCAAATAATAAAACTGCAGTGATAATTAAGTTTATTGGCAAAATTCCAGATTCATTCTTATATCCTTTATATTTATTCTATGGGGCAAAATTGGATGAATATTGATCTTAACATTTGGTTGTTATGCGGTCAAAATAGATACAGTAAGCTTCCAGTGGCAATATACCATATATAATCAATAGAGCAGCAGGTTTTAATTCCAAGATTNTATTAGGAGGATGCATTAAAAGCATAGATATAACATTGGTGATTTAGTCGCTAAGCTGTGTCCTACTCTTGTGACCTCCATGGACCATAGCCCACCAGGGTCCTTGGTTCATGGTATTTTCCAGGCAAGAACACTGGAGTGAGTTGCCATTTCCTTCTCCAAGTGATCCTCTAGACCCAGGAATCAAACCCAGGTCTCCTGCATTACAAGTGGATTCTTTACCAACTGAGCTATGAGGGATGCCCTAAACATATGAGTAGGAGAAGCTTCAAAATCATTTTACATCTGTGATAATTATCTTTGACCTAGAGAGAATAATGTTATGATTCCATGCCTAGACTGTTGTGAATATATATAAAATGGAATACTATTCACCCTTTAAAAAGGAAATCCTGCCATTTGCAACAACCTGGATGAATCCAGAGGGTATTATGCTAAGTGAAATAACCCAGAGACAGAAAGGAAAAAAACTACATGATCTCACTTATATGTGAAATATAAAGTCAAATACATAGAAGCAGAGGGTAGATTGGTGGTTACCAGGAGCTGAGTAGGTGGGGGAAATGGGGAGATTTTGGTTAAAGGATACAAATTGTAGCTATGGAGGATGAATAGAGATTTACTGTACAACATGATGACTGTAGTTAATAGTACTGTACTGAATAGTGGAAATATCCTAAGAGAGTAGATTTCAAGTGCCCTTATAAGAGGTAACTATGTGAGAACAGAGTGTATTAATTAGCTTCATTGGGTCTGGGAGATCCCCTGGAGTAGGACATGGCAATTCACTCCAGCATTCTCACCTGGAAAATCTCATGGACAGAGGAGTCTGGCAGGCTACAGTCTACAGGGTTACACAGAGTCAGACATGACTGAATAACTGAGTGCATGCACACACACACACACATACACACAATAATCATTTCTTTTTGGATACATATGTCAAATCATGTTTTACACCTTATATATATATTCAACTTTTACTTTAAAAAATGCTATAAAAAAGAAGATATAGGTAATAGTGTTGCTATTATTATTGTTCAGTTAATAAGTTGTGTCCAACTCTTTGTGACCCCTTGGACTGTCGCACAGTCCATGGCTCCTCTGACCTCCACTATCTCCCAGAGTTTGTTCAAAGTCTGGCCCAGTGAGTTGGTGATACTCTCTAACTATCTCATCCTCTGCTGCCTGCCTCTCCTTTTGTTTCAATCTTTCCCCGCATCAGGGTCTTTTCCAATGAGTCAGCTGTTCTTACCAGGTGGCCAAAGTATTGGAGCTTCAGGTTCAGCATCAGTCCTTTCAATGAAGATTCAGGGTTGATTTCCTTTAGAATTGACTGGTTTGGCCTCCTTTCAGTCCAAGGGACTCTCAAGAGTCTTTTACAGCACCACAACTTGAAAGCATCAATTCTTTGGCACTCGGCCTTCTTATGGTCCAGCTCTCACATCCATACATGACTACTGGAAAAACCATAGCTTTGGTATCTCCAAATATCTTGTTTCTCCATCAGCTTCAGGTAAAATGAGCATCTATTTAGAGTAGAAGACAGCATCCAGCAGTAGGTAGTGCTGATTAATTACTGATCTCGTGCTAGTTATACTTCTACAAAAAGTTCAAATAATAAAACTGCAGTGATAATTAAGTTTATTGGCAAAATTCCAGATTCATTCTTATATCCCTTATATTTATTCTATGGGGCAAAATTGGATGAATATTGATCTTAACATTTGGTTGTTATGCGGTCAAAATAGATACAGTAAGCTTCCAGTGGCAATATACCATATATAATCAATAGAGCAGCAGGTTTTAATTCCAAGATTTATACAAAGGCTCTGTTTGCTTACACACTGTTTTTGGACATTTTAATTTGGTTTCCAATCACTTTCAAATTGGAATATTTTGTATGATTTCCAACTTCCTTTGAAAGATCTGGAGGGGTAACAGCCTGGGTCCATATTTCTTCATGGTAGCTGGAAGTAAGAATTCTCAGATTGATTGAAATGGTGGCCCCAATTAAAGGCCTCAATTTGACTTTGCAGTCCTCTTGTTTAGAGAGGTCTCTTTCACCATCCCTTGAATCTAGGCAAGCCTTGTGATTTGCTTTGATCAATAAAACATATCAAATGAAATCTGGCATATACCAGTGTCTCTCTTGAAACCCTGTGATTGTCACTGAATAAACAAGCCTAAGTACCTGTAGGAAGATGAGACCACCTGGAGAAGAATCCTGTTGCCCCAGTCTAGGCCACCCTAGACCACAGCCTCTAGCCAGTCTGCCAGCTGATGCCAGACTCATGAAAGAGCCCAACTAAGAGCAGGAGAACTGTAGATTTATGAATAACAAAAGGAGTTTACTGCTTTGGGCTTCCCAGGTGGCTCAGTGGTAAAGAGTTCTCCTGCCAAGGCACGAGACCCAGGCTCAATCCCTGGATCAGGAAGATTCCCTAGAGGAAGAAACGGCAATCCACTCCAGTATTCTTGCCTAGGAAATCACATGGACAGAGGAACCTTCACAAAAAGTTGGACACGACTGAGCCGCTGAGCATGCACGCATCTACTGCTTTAAATCGCTGGGTTTTGATGTGGTTTGTTACACAGCAATCACAAACTAATACAGGAGAAAATGGATAATCTCTAGTCCTATTTAGATAACATTTTTTCCAGCAAAACCAACATTTAACACACTTAATAATTAAGTTCTTTATATACATATTTCCTCATTTTAAGTTTTATCTGGGGGTGGGCGGAGAAGAAGGCGCCATAGTGAGCAGGAAGCTTGGCCATGTATGCTTAAGTGTTTTATTTATTTATTTACTTACTGGCTGTGCCAAGTCTTCAGTTGAAGCATGTAGAATCTAGTTCCCTGATCAGTGATCAAACCCAGGCCTTCTGCATCGAGAGTGCAAAGTCTTGTCCACGGGACTACCAAAGGAATCCTGCCATGTGTGTTAAAGAGACAGTAATTGGAGTCCCATGCTGGGTGAGCATTCTGGTTTGAAAATTCTGTCTCTGTCAGCATCACAGTAGAGTCCTAGCCTAGGGGTCAGAAGATATTTACTCTAATCTTGGTTCTGCTGTTTGCTGACTGTGTGTGCTCAGTTGCTCAGTCATATCCGACTCTTTGTGACCCTATGGATTGTAGTCCACCAGGCGATTTCCTAGGCAAGAATACTAGAGTGGGTTGCCATTTCCTTCTCCAGGGGATCTTCCAGACCCAGGGATCGAACCCATGTCTGTTGCATCTCCTGCATTGGCAAGCAGATTCTTTACCACTGCACCACCTGACTGTGTGAACTTTGGCAAATCTCTTAACCTCTTCAGCTTCAGTTCCTCATCCACTGAAAAAAATGGCTGTAATAATACCGACTGGTGATCTCATGATTGGAATCAAGTGAGATGGTGCTATGAATGCACACCGAAGACTGAATAATAGCTATCTGCACACACGTGTGTGAGATGATGTGATTATAGGACCTGAAGCCTTAGCTGATCGTACCCTGGTTTGGTCTGGACTATTTAAAATATCTGATACCACTTAAGAATTTCAGTTAATTTTTAAAAAGTCAATGTTTGATTTATATTTTGTCAAATGCCTGGAATTCATTTTATAAAATAAATAAATAAAAGTTTTGTTCTGCTTATCAGGCAATGCATGTTTTATTCCCTACCCTAGTCTCCCTGCCAGATGCAGGTAGTAAGCGTTCTGTAGTCAGAGCCATGATCTTCTCAGCTGCCCTTGGACGTCACCCCTGTTAGCTCTGTTGTCTTCTGAGTTCAGTGTACTTACTGCCTTGGGCTTACCCTCTGGTAGACCATCAGGAGATGACACCTAACGTGGAGCAGAAATCCTAGTTCTGGAATTGAGTACAAGTAACTGCAGCCATGAAATTAAAAGACACTTACTCCTTGGAAGAAAAGTTATGAGCAACTTAGATAGCATATTCAAAAGCAGAGACATTACTTTGCCAATTAAGGTCCATCTAGTCAAGGCTATGGTTTTTCCTGTGGTCATGTATGGATGTGAGAGTTGGACTGTGAAGAAGGTTGAGCGCTGAAGAATTGATGCTTTTGAACTGTGGTGTTGGAGAAGACTCTTGAGAGTCCCTTGGACTGCAAGGAGATCCAACCAGTCATTCTGAAGGAAATGATAGCTGGAAGTAAGGGAAAAACATGCTTAAATCAAGTAGGAAAATGTCCCCTTTCCCTCTCTGCCCTCCCCCTGAGCCACATCCCTCACTCCCTCTTGCCAGTTTACATGTACTCTTCAGTAGCCCTGGGATTTCTTTGGAAGGAATGATGCTAAAGCTGAAACTCCAGTACTTTGGCCACCTCATGCGAACAGCTGACTCATTGGAAAAGACTCTGATGCTGGGAGGGATTGGGGGCAGGAGGAGAAGGGGACGACAGAGGATGGGATGGCTGGATGGCATCACTGACTCGATGGACGTGAATATGAGTGAACTCTGGGAGTGGGTGATGGACAGGGAGGCCTGGCGTGCTGCGATTCGTGGGGTCGCGAGGAGTCAGACACGAATGAGCAACTGAACTGAACTGAACATTATGTACCATCTGGTATGAGTTTTCCAATGTCCTTTTTCTAACAGAGGAATAAGGGTAGTACGTTAATGAATCAGATATTTTTCTACTCTTCTGGGGGGAAAAAAAAGTTGTTATTTGCCTTGACTCTGTCAAAGAAAGGCAGACTTGTGTCTGGTTGGAGCATCCATTTTTCTAAAATATTATATATCTGACATAATTGCAGATGTTCTTATTCTGAATAAGAAAAAGGAAAGTGAAAACAGGAAAGGGAGCTAATATGTGAGTAACCCCCACTAGAATATGATCTTCCTAAGAGCAGGGTTGCTCACCACCAGGTCCCCACACCTCGGAGAGTGAGAACCATGAAGTCTATTGAGCACACTGATGAATGAGCCGCTTCACTTGACCTTTGCCTACGTCATCTTCTTTGAACCTTGAAAGCCAATTATTCCACTTCATCAATGAAATGACTAAGGCTCTGACAGGTTAAGTAATGTCTCGAGGGCCACAGTTATTAAGTGACAGAGTAAGTGAAGCCATCACAATGAGAAGCGTGCATACCCAACCAGGTAGCCTATTGCTTGCCACAACTAAAGAAAGCCTGCACACAGCAACAAAGACCAAATGCAGCCAAAAATAAAATAAATTTTAAAAATTGTTTAAGTGATGGTGGGCATGCCTCAAAGACATACACATCTCAGTTACTCTTTTTGTGGGGTGATGACCAGGTGTCTCCACAAGAATGCAGCATAACATTAAGAGGACAAATCCTTTCAGCCAGGAAGCTTTGGGGGATCTTTTGGTTTTTCTTCACTTGCTCTGAAGCTGATAGGTGAACCCTGAGGCTGGCAGGTAGCTCTGGAAGTCACCAGGAGCTGAACTTAAGGTCAGTTAAAACACTAGAGCTATCCAGGGTCAGACAGGGGGAAGACTCTGGATCATGGTGATTGTCAGATTGTGGTTCATCTGGGGACTCAAAGCCAGAGAATGTGTATACATGAGGGAAGGGAAGTGGCTGATGTTTCCTCTGTCTAAAACATAACTGTCTTGCGAGTTCCCTGGCTATCCAGTGCTTAGGACTTGGCACTTTTACTGCCATGGCCCGGGGTTCAATCCCTGGCTGAGGAACTAAGATCTTGCAACATGCAGCATGACCAAAAAAATTAAACAAACACAAAAAGTGTCTAAACTATTTTCCAGAAAGTGTTCGATATGATGTTATTTTTCAGGTGTTCCCCCAGAGAAGGAAAAAACATGCTTAAATCAAGTAGGAAAATGTCTCCTTTCCCTCTCTGCCTTCCCCCTGAGCCACATCCCTCACTCCCTCTTGCCAGTTTACACGTACTCTTAAGTAGCTCTCAATTCAATTGTGAAAAAGCAATGAATGGATATTCTTAAGAGCTAACTAGAATTTTTAAATGCACTCAAAACCATACAGGAAGCACAAGAACATGGAAATCCCAGCCTCTGAGCCTTTGGGTAATTAGCTGTGTGGTTATTAAAACTGTGAGTTCAAGAAGTAAATATATGATCCTATCTAATGTTTCCACAAGTCAGATTTTATAGTTGTGTGGGGATGGCTGTCATTATCATCATCATCACCATTATCAGTTAATAGTTTATGGTGCTTCAATTCAATGAAGATACCGCGTACCAGGTACAGTCGAGGACTTTACCTTTCTAAAGATACAGTCTCTGTCTTCAAGGAGTGGTCCGTCTCCTTTTCTAGGATCGAGGTTAGAATGAAAGATCTTCTTTGTGTGTGTGGCAGCACCATGCAGCATGTGGGATCCAGTTCCCTGATCAAGGATCAGACTGGCACCCCCTGCATTGGAAGCTTGAAGTCTTAACCACTGGACCACCAGAGAAGTCTAAGATGAATGAATTTGATGTGGTGATGAGTTTGGAAAGTCAATGTAGCCCTGAAAGTCCCCAGAAGAGAGAACACTGCAGAGTGTTAACTTCCAAAGTCCTTGCAGAGATAACCAGTATGACCCAGAATGGAATGCTGCAGGGGCCAAAGAGTGAAGCCTGAGAAATCACCACTGGATTCAGTCATGCAAAATGTTGGTGACAAACTTTCCATGGTGAGCCCAGACAGGAACCAGGCAGCAAGAGGTTAACAAATCAGACAGAATCCGGAACTGGAGAGAGGGGCTTGATCACAAAAGGAAACCAAGATGTAGGGTGATAGCTGAGGGAGGGAGCAGAACAGAGGGAAGATGTTTCCAAGAAAAAATAAATTCAGAAGTGCAAATTTTGATAACGACTGAAGTTTGTGAATGGGTAAAAAGGAGCTCCGGCTTCCCAGGTGGCGCAGTGGTAAAGAATCTGCCTGCCAAGGCAGGAGAGGCAGAAGAAGGGGATTCAATCCATGAGTTGGGAACATGGCTTGGAGGAGGAAATGGCAACTTTCTTTGGTGTTCTTGCCTGTAAAGTCTCATGGACAGAGGATCCTGGTGAGCTATAGTCCATGGAGTCTCAAAGAGTTAGACACAATTGAATACAAAAAGGAGTTCACTATAATTCTGTCTACTTGGCAGATTTTTTTTTAAGTGTAGTTGATTTACAATGTTATATTAGTCTCAGATGTACAGCATAGTGACTTAATATGTTAGATTATACTCTATATAAATTTATTATAAAATATTGGTTATGCTTGACAGATAATTTTTAACTTTCATAATAAAAGTTTAGGAAGAGAAAAGTAAGCAACCTAGCATATGGGAAAGAGAGTAGCGAAACGAGTAAAGGGAGGTTGCTAAATGTATAGGGCTTTCTCCTAGCTCAGTCTGTAAAGAATCCACCTGCAATGCAGGAATCTGCCTGCAATGCAGGAGACTGGGTTTTGATTCCTGGGTCCGGAAGATCCCCTGGAGAAGGAAATGGCAACCCACTCCAGTATTCTTGCCTGGAAAATCCCTTGGACAGTGGAGCCTGGCGGGCTACAGTCCATGGGGTTGCAAGAGTTGGTTTAGCAACTAAACCACCATCCCCACTAAATGTATATGAGAGAATAACAGTAATTGAGGGCACAGTGTCAGAGAAGGTGTGTTTAAATGGAAACAAGAGCACAAGTGAGGGAATTTACCTTCTTATAAGAAATATAATGAAAATCAATGAAAATAAGGATAAAATTTGAGTTGAAGAGGAAGTGTTGGTATAAAAATATTGTAAATGTAAAAGGAAGATGAGAGACTTTCCTGGTCGTCTAGCGCTCAAGACTTCTAGTGGTCAGTCTTCCACTTCAGGGGGTGAGGGTTCAATCCCTAGTCGGGGAACTAAGATCTTGCATTCCATAAGGCCAAAAAAAAAAGAAGAAGACAATGAATGAAGGAACATGGGCCTCTTTTTCCACAAAGTGGGGAAAGAGATTATAAAATGCAAAGGAATGGGGACCAAAGGAGGGAGGGCTTGGGAATGTGGAAAGGGCTACAATGACAGTTTGGGAATGCAATGAGGAATGAGTGACTGTGGGGGAAGACACACAGCTAAGTAGGGCCCTTCCAATAGACATCAGCAAAAATTCTGAAGGGGTCCACACTTTGAGAACTACTGTCTAAAGCATGCAGAAATCAGCACGCCGGAGTGATGAGAGTTCTCTTGCAATCTCAGAACCTTCTGAAATCTCTAAGCTAGCAGTAACAATCTCAAGAACAAAGGTTGCTAGAGCAAGAAGCAACTGTCCGAAACATCCACGGGAAGTCAAAGAGAGGGTGTCCATTTGGCCCAAAATACTAGTGTGCACAATTTCACCACATAGTCTTAGAACCACACACGTGTCATATGACATGTCTACCAGCATCACCTGGAAACTTGTTAGAATTGCAAAACCTCAAGTTCCACCCTAGACCTTCTAAATCAGAATATTAATTTTAACAAGCTCGCAGATGAATTATATGCACAGGAAATTCTGAGAAGCCATGGTCTATAACTTTGCTAAAATCTTTGATACACATATAGGTAATCACAGGAATGCTAACTTCAATAAAGAAAAGTACTGCGCCTCTGCAAAGTCCCTCAGGCTGTACCGGATACTGAGAAGACCACCAAAGATCTCTAGGCTGTATTCTCTACCCTCTAAGTTTGATCAGCATAGTTATTACTGGGAAATTTTTTTTTTTTTTTTTTTGCAATTATAGTTTAGATTCTAAAGCAAAGTTGTTTAACTCTGATTTTCTGTGATTTGGAGCTTGTCAATCAATTGCAAATGAGTGATGCTTACTATTCAACTCAGGCTTCTGGACACCATTGTCAGCAGAGGAGGGCAGCCCAAGCTGGCCACAGAGTAAGCAAATGTCACACCAGCTGCCTACACCA
This sequence comes from Oreotragus oreotragus, assembly GCA_006410675.1. Taxonomy (NCBI): domain Eukaryota; kingdom Metazoa; phylum Chordata; class Mammalia; order Artiodactyla; family Bovidae; genus Oreotragus; species Oreotragus oreotragus. Next base: position 174,995 of record SJYX01018314.1, on the reverse strand, counting down.
AGACTTGCTTTTTTTAAAATTTACTTATTTATTGTAACTGGAGAATAATTACTTTACAATATCATGATGGCTTTTTCCATACTTCAGTATGAACCCACCATAGGTATACATGCGTCCCCTCCATCCTGAACCCCTGTCCCACCTCCCTACCCATTCTATCCCTCTGTGACAATCTTGAAGACTTGCCTTTTTTAAACTTGGTTTTAATATTTTCAACAACCTACCCTCTTTCTGTGGAATTCGCCAGATAAGAATACTGGAGTGGGTTGCCATTCCTTTCTCCAGGGGATCTTCCGGACCCAGGGGTCGAACCCTGGTCTCCTGTGTTACAGGCAGATTCCTTACTGTCTGAGCCACCAAGAAAGCCCTATTCTATTCTTACCCATAAATTTTTGTCTCTTGCTCAGTGCTTTTGCAACTGGAAATCAGTCCTTAAAGTCAACGTGAGCATGTTTGGGCAGCAGGGCAGCCTGATCCCTTCCATCTCCCTGAGCACTGCCTCTCCTTTTCCTGTGATAAGCAGCGTGTGGGCTTGGGTTCAAATGCTGACTTGATGCTTTCTACTGCACGCCCCTCAGCAAGCTCCTTACCCCTTTGAGCCTCAGTTCCTCCCACATAAGAAAGAGTGAGTTACTGTATCCACTTCAGACGGCACTGTCAATTAAATGAGCTAACAATGAAAAGCATTAAAGGCTCCTAGCAAGGAGCAAGTGCACAATCAGCATTGTGTGTGTGCTTGTCAGTGTGCGTTACTCGCTCAGTCATGTCCGACTCTTTGCAACCCCATGGACTCTAGCCAACCAGCCTCCGCTGTCCATGGGATTTCCCAGGCAAGAACACTGGAGGGGATAGCCATTGCCTTTTCTAGGGGATCTTCCTGACCCAGGGACTGAACCTGAGTCTCCAGCATTGCATGAAGATTCTTTGCCATCTGAGCCACCAGGTAAAGCTATATAATTTTGTCAAAATTTTGTCTTGGCAATAAAGTTTCAAAGATATATTACCTTCTTAGACAAGCTTCAATATTTTCCAAATTTCACTTGTTTTATGTTTTTTATTGCTTTCAAGTATATTTGTAAACTTTCTAAAAGTAAATATGACTGAAGAAATACTTGTGCTGAGCCATAGACCAAATATATGTATGCATATATATATCTGGTATAGTACAGATATAATGCAGGTATTTCCCCAGTCATATTTACTTTATGAAATTATATATATAGTTATATATGTTTATAAATATAAAATTATTTATATATAATTTCATAAAGTCAGATTTATAAACATAAGAAATAAATGCAGTGTTCACATGTCTCTGCCTTTAAACCATGACATGAATTTCTTAATTTAGTCTACTTTAGAACCTGTGAGTACACTTAATTTAAAAGGAGGATAAGGAACCTCAATTAGTGATGTTCCACTTTATGGAGAGTCAATGGGGGCTGAGTTTCTATTGAAAGCTAACTTTCCACCTATAACCATAGCAACATAAGGCTAAAAAGAGAAAGATCGCTGAAACCAATCGATATTTGGGCAGGTTTCAGGAAAGATTCATCAGCCAAGGTTCGTGCCTCTCTGAAGGGTCAAGTTGTGCCCTTTTGTACTGAGACCTGGGTTGGGGAGGGTCACAGAGCACCTCTTTGAGTCATAAGGCAGGGTGTGCTTGCAGTTGCTCATTCCGATTTTGAAACCAACTGGAGACATGGACTTTTCGGTGTTGATGGTGCTTTCAAAATTCCGAAGTCCAAATCCTAATCAAGCTGTGCCCATCCCTATAAAATAGAGGGAATTATCCAGAGTATTCAGCCTGTAGCTGGAAAAGGCCCTTGATGTGAAGCTAAGTGCATGTTGGCAGCCTTCCTTGTGTTGATCGAAACTCAGTGTATTAAGATTTACTTTGTGGTAGTTAAGAGCTTCGGAGAAGGCAATGGCACCCCACTCCAGTACTCTTGCCTGGAAAATCCCATGGACGGAGGAGCCTGGTAGGCTACAGTCCATGGGGTCACTGAGGGTCGGATACGACTGAGTGACTTCACTTTCACTTTTCACTTTCATGCATTGGAGAAGGAAATGGCAACCCACTCTAGTGTTCTTGCCTGGAGAATCCCAGGGACGGCGGAGCCTGGTGGGCTACTGTCTATGGGGTCGCACAGAGTCGGACACGACTGAAGCGACTTAGCAGCAGCAGCAGTTAAGAGCTTCGCCTCTGGAGCCAGACTCCCTGGGTTTGAATGCTACCTCTACTACTGTGGCAGGTTAAAGACTGCCACAAATGCTTGGAGACTCTTTTCATACAGAGGTAGGGTCTGTGCCCCTCTCCTTGAATCTTAGAGGACTCTGATGCAGAGAATAGGACAAAAGTGACCCTGTTCCAGTTTCTGACTCAGGTTTTAAGAAAGTGATAGCTTCTATTTCTTGTCTCTTGAGTCATCATATAAAATCTCACTTTGCTGTTGTTCAGTCGCTAAACCATGTCCGCCTCTTTGAACTCCATGGACTGTCACACTCCAGGCCTCCCTGTCCCTCATCACCTCCCAGAGTGCACCCAAATTCATGTCCACTGAACCGGTGATGCCATCCAACCATCACATCCTCTGCTGCCCTCTTCTCTTGCCTTCAATCTTTCCGGGCATTAGGGGCTTTCCCAATGAGTCGGCTGTTCGCATTAGGTGGCCAAAGTATTGGAGCTACAATTGCAGACCCCTACGACTACAGGGGGAAGAGAAGGGCCCTGCTGAGGCCAATCGTGTCACCCTTCCCAAAGGGTTAGGGTTAGGGCCTACAACCCTAACCATCTTGGGCCACCCTTTGTAGCAATCTTGGGTCCTACAAATCAATGCAATGCAGCCCCTAGCTGAACAAGAGCAAAGAACTCCAATGGTACTACCTAGAGCTGAAGAATTACCTGATCTCCTGTAAAACAAGCTAGTCCTACTTCTTCTGCTAAGGAGCAGTTAACTCATTTAACCTCGTGCATGATTTTTTTTTTTTTTTAATCTCTTGTCACAAGTGAGAGGTGGTAATACTGTGGGATTGTGCCAGGTCTTGCAGCAGGTGGGATCTTCTATCTTCATGGTGGCATGCAAACTTTTAGTTGCAGCATGTGGGATCTATTTCCCTGACTTAGGGATCAAACCCCGGTCCCCTGCTTTGGGAGTTCCAAGTCTTAGCTGCTGGACGGCCAGGGAAGTCTCAAAGTTGTAAAACCAGTGAAGTCAGAAATTTGTTCACTAGGACAGTACTTGGTACACTGTGGGTATTTCAAACACACTTATGGATTGCACTCATTGCACTGAATTTATGATTCTTCATCAGCTGCCAGGCGAAGAGTTTAACAGACTGAGAAACACTAATAAGTGTCACCCAAGTGTTAATGCATGTCTCCTGCATATGGTCAGAGTCACCTGGCAAACATCTCCCAGGCCTGGGCTTGTTGGCTTAAGGATGGAGTGCCTGCATCACTCCTAAGGTCCAGGAATCCCTGGACTCTCTGTGGCTGCATTTGCTGCCAGCAAACTCCCAGAGAAGGTGGTGCAGGAGGGCAGCTGCCAAGCTCATTTTCTCCTTTTGTTTCTACAAGGATCCCTTTCTGTCCCTTCAAGAGTTGCCATTTGCTCTCACTTCTGAGGTGTTCTTCCTGCAGAACAGGAACCAAAGCGGGGCTCAGCCTCAGCCACCTTGNAACTCCCAGAGAAGGTGGTGCAGGAGGGCAGCTGCCAAGCTCATTTTCTCCTTTTGTTTCTACAAGGATCCCTTTCTGTCCCTTCAAGAGTTGCCATTTGCTCTCACTTCTGAGGTGTTCTTCCTGCAGAACAGGAACCAAAGCGGGGCTCAGCCTCAGCCACCTTGTCCTCACTGTCACTAAAAAGGAGGGCCTAGCCCTTACGATTCAAGGGCTTCACTGCTGAAGAGAGAGTGAACAGCAAACGTCAAGCACGGGCGTCACAGCCTCATTGTCAGAATCTCACGAGTGTCTTGAGCAAGGACCCAGCCCTTCCTGAGGGTAAACTTCACCAAGGCTCCCTCCCCTCTCCTCCCCTTTCCCCAGATTAGATTGCCACTTCCTGCTTGCAGGTCTAAAGGCACAATAAATTGTTGAACAATAAATGAGTTAATCACCCTCAAAGTGTCTGAAATCAGGGCATTCCAGAAGGGTGACTATCCCACAGCATTTCCCTTTCTGCATACAGGATATAAATGACCTCATAGCTCCTCATGTACCACATCTTTTTAAAAATCATGGAAGAAACCTCAACTGTGGTCCATGGTATCTTCTACTTTCACCTGTTCACTTAGTGATCGGTAACCCATGTTACTAGTCTGAAAAGTCTAGGGCATCAGGGCTGTGTTGACCAGTGTTATTCAAATTTCTTGAGTAACTTCTAGGGGCAAAAGTCTCTGAAGAAAGAAAAAACTGCCCAGGCTCCAAAGGGGAGCTGCCTAGCTCCAAGATGGCATCTACAAAGATGAACCCCACTCTTACATCCTGAGAACTTTGGACTTCCTCCTGGCACTCTCAGAACTCCTTGTCAAAGCTGGTGGGTTACAAAGAAAGCTCATTTGCACCTGCTCAGAGTGTTGAAAAGCAACAGCCAGCAAAGTGATAACAGTCCTTATCTGCTGGTGGTAGGAACATGGCTGGTTTTTCTTCCTTCTGCTAATCTGTATAACTGACTTTTCTACCAAAAAATGTATATATATATATTATTTTGTAATAAGAAAAAAATCACAATAATTCATGGTTGTTCAGAAAGAAGTGTGTCCCGCTGTACCCATACAATTCACACCAGTATCATTCTACTGTTTATATTGAAAAGAGAACATTTTTTTAAATTTCTAAAGAAGAAAATCTGTTAGGGAGAGCATAGCCCAGGCATGGGTGACAAAGAATCTTGTTTTAAAGTCTTGGTTCCTTGTCTTATTATGTTGGGAAGACCTTATGATATGTACTTAATCTCTCTGAGCCCTAAGGCCTTCCCCAGTAGAAAGGACATTACATCTTCACAGTTCAAGCTTAGTACATCACGCATGCTCAATAAATATTTGTTTTTCTTCTGCCTCAATGCTGAGATCTCAGAAAGTATCCTTAGAGAGTGACCAATGCACGTTTCATAGAATCTTCAGAAGAAAACTCAGCATCCAACCAATCTGACTTCTCTGGAATCAACCAACCATAGCTCCCCTGGTCAAGGGTCCCTGACCCATGGCAGATTGTAGCCCACTGCTTCCCTGGGAACAAGCGGCCAACCTCATGGCAGGACAGGTCTTACCATGTTACAATGTTACTTGCTTTTTATTTAGCTACATCTTGACTATCTGTGAAATTCTACCTGCTATCTTTCTCTTAACCTCTAGGCTCTCAACAAAGGGCTAGCAGGCTCCCTTTTCATCCCACAGTCCTTCAGCTGTTAAGCAACACCAGTACCCAGCAGGGAAGGTCACTGCATGACATAGGGCTTGGTCTAGGCATGGCAGAAGCTTTCTCAAAGCGACACAAAGCATACTAGTAACCGAATGCTGCCCCAGACACTTGGCAAAGTTTCCAATAAAGGTCCATCTTACCTCCTCTTACACTTTCTAACTGCTCTTTTAACTTTGTCCAATCTACCTCCAATCCCCTCATCAATATTTTTCCTCTCTTCCACCCAATACCAACCTCCCTTTCTCCTTACCTTTTTCAAAGATGGAGCTTTTTATTCCTGCATAGAAGATATAGCTGAACAAGTTGATTGGGGATGGTTTTTGCTAATTTTATCATGCCAGGTAGGGAAGAAAATAGAACCTAATGGAATAGCAGGTATAGAAATAGAGCAAGCAGACAACAAAATAAATAATCATCCTGATTTTGTCCTTTAAAAAATTCCTGTGGGCCCGAGCTCAAAAATATCCAACTAGACCTCAGATTGCTATTTTCCTATTGAGGAAAACAGAAGCTCTTTCAAATAACTCTTTTGCATTCCAGGCTTTCAGCGGAAAAGGCAAAGACATGCACTGTAGACCATTAAGTACTTGGGAGACATGATTTTAGCTAAGATGTAACTCGATTTTACTGTGATTTATAAAGAGCCTGGGGAAAATATTTCTTGATTTGGGCAGGCCATTGTCAGATTAAAGGTGCCGTAGACCCAGATGCTGTTTGTTCCAGCCCTAAGTTCGATTGCAACAAGGTTGAGTGTCTTGTCTGTGCTGGTGGATTATTAACAGAGGTTATTGGTCTCCATGGCAAAATGATTGCAATGAACGTAATCTTATTTATGAGGGTGCAGGGAGGGAAAAAAAGAGCTTCGGGTCAGGGAGAATATAAATGACCATCGCCATTGAAGTCCTGTTACATTTAAGAAGCTGAAAGAACTCCCAGGACACAGCTCACAGGCTGATTTTGCTTCTCGGCTCCAAAATAAGAATTGATTTGGGGACAGTTGTTACGACTCTGAAGAGAACCCACGAGGAAGGCAGCAAGCAGCAAGGGGGCTTGATCACACACCCACATCCTCTATCCCCAGCATGTGCACTGGGAGCTGTGCCAAGTGCCTGGGGGGCACCCTCATCCCCCTGTCTGTGTTTGCCCTCCTCGCTAATATCCTGCTATTTTTCCCTGGAGGAAAAGTGATAGACAACAATGACCACCTTTCCGATGAGGTCTGGTATTTTGGAGGAATATTAGGAAGCGGAGTCTTGGTGAGTAAGGAAACCTTAACATCTCTCCCCAAAGATTTTCATCCTATCTTTTTAAAATTGGGTACTTACTGAACAGGAAGAGATTTAGTTGCTAACAGAAGCCCAAGAACTGCATGATGAAACATTAAGTGCCTCCATTTTTTTCCCTTCCTCATAGGGACCTGCCAAGGAATCCCCAGACTTAGGCTGGCAGCTCCCATGGGACAGTAGACTTCCCTAAACCAAACTGAGTGCTACGTAATTTACTTTAATAAGATAGGGCGCGGGGTTGTGGGGGGGTCGGGGAGTGAATATTCTTTTTCTAGTAAATTCATTGAAAACTACCAAGAGAAACAGGTGTCAGTGAATCCCTCTTCCAATTCTCTGGTAACGATTTCTTTATCCCTTATTTCCAACATAGACTAGGAACTTCTGGTTTAGAGAGAGAAAAACTCATGTTTCCTGACAACCGAGGACAAGTTTTTTGTCCTTCTCCTAACCCACCATGTAAACGGAAACTCAGACTGTCAGATCTTGATATATTGCCTCACTGGATTTGCAGTTAGGCCAAATAGAACCTAAATATTCCATAACACTCGTCTCCCCACCAGCCAGACTCCATTAGCTGTTGGCCCCCAAGTCCCAGGTTGGAGATGTGGCTCCTCACACAGGCAGGCAGGCAGGCATGGGGCGCCCCCTTCACATGCCAGGCCACAAGGTGTTTCTTTTGCTTGTAGATGATCTTTCCTGCCCTGGTGTTCTTGGGCCTGAAGAACAATGACTGCTGCGGGTGCTGTGGCAATGAGGGCTGCGGGAAGCGCTTTGCGGTGAGTGCCTGCGGAGGACGGGAGGGGGGAGTCAGCCACCAGACCCGCTCCAGGGGGCACTGCCTTCCTGTGCTGGGCATTGAGGGGATGAGTTACCAGCCCCAGGCAACACTCTGAGGGCAGCTGGTACAGAGATAATGATGGGATTCTTGCTGGTGCAAAGTAACAGTAATCATAAATTTCTTAAACCATAGCCCTCCTACTTATAGAATATGAGTGTCATTCAAAATGTTACTAACAGTCAGGGATATCAGAGCTGGAAAACTTCAGTGATGCCACAGAAAGAAAGAAGGCTTGAGGACTTGCCCGGTGGTCCAGTGATTGCGGTGTTGCGCTTTCAGTGCAGGGGGCAGGAGTTAGATCCCTGGTCGGGGAACTAGGTTCCCGAATGCAGCGCAGCTTGGCCAAAAGAAAAAATTAAAAAAATAAAACGCTAACTAAAAGTATAGCTTAATAAAGAAAAGACTGCAGGCTTGGAAGGCAGAGATGGGGGCTGTGACTGCTCTGCCACTGAGAAGCCCTGAGCCCTTGGGCAAGTCAGTTCCCTCCTCTGGCTCTGTGTTGCCTCGTCTGTAAAGGTGGGGCTGGGACAGGATAACAGACGGTGACTTCTCCTGATAGCCCCCTAAACTCTCCATCTACGCCCCTGCTGGGATCCCTGCCTCAGAGGCTCCGCACTTCCCTACCTCTACCCCAGTTTTTCCCCCAGCCTTCTGTTTCCTTTCCTGTTTCCTGTAGCCATCCATCTTTAGTGGTCAAGCTACAGAAAATAGGCTTCACCATTCCAAGCTGGAGTGGGAAGGCTGGGGGCGGGGTTGAGTCCCACGTCCTCAGCTGGGGTGCGCCTCCCTCTGCCCATCTGTTAAGATGAGGAAGTTGGACTAACTCAGAATTTCCCAAGGACAGACAAGCTCTGCTGGCACACAGATTTGCTCTATCTTTCAATAATATAGAAAGTTATTTTCTTTTAATTCTCCTTCAATCCTCTTAAGTCTATCAAGAAAACTCTTACTTTGATGGAAAAAAGTCTTTGCTATTTCTAATTCTCTGTAATCTCCCTAACGAGTCTCCAGCTCCAGGAATGTGAGAAACATTAACTAGAAATTCAATAATATTGCATTTATGTGTGTTGATGATTCGAGCTTTTCATTCCTAGAGGTGATATAAATGAATAAAATAGAGAGCTGATTTAAAGAAAAATATTGAGTTCAGATACATTGATGTGGCAAAAATGAAAAAGGCTGAGCCAGAATTACTGGCTGCCTGATGGATCAACCAGCACCTGATCTAATCTCCAGAATCAGTTGTTCATCTGAAAGAACCCCANCATTCCTAGAGGTGATATAAATGAATAAAATAGAGAGCTGATTTAAAGAAAAATATTGAGTTCAGATACATTGATGTGGCAAAAATGAAAAAGGCTGAGCCAGAATTACTGGCTGCCTGATGGATCAACCAGCACCTGATCTAATCTCCAGAATCAGTTGTTCATCTGAAAGAACCCCAATGATAAATTATACATTCCTACCTTTAACGTCTTAAAAGGAAAGGTATTGCAACTTGTCCTGAAACATAATCATTTCTAACATTTATCATTATTTCCTCATCTAGTCAACTAAAAAATATCTGTGCTGTGCTGTGCTTAGTTGCTCAGTCATGTCCAACTCTTTGCAACCCCAAGGACTGTAGCCCGCCAGATTCCTCTGTCCATGGGGATTCTGCAGGCAAGAATACTGGAGTGGGTTGCCATGCCCTATTGAATACATGTGAAGGGCTGAGGCTGGTGCACTGTGAATACCGTGATGTTTTCCACTGGAGATCAAGGATCATTTAAAGAGAATGTTACTGCCAGATTCCTCTGTCCATGGGGATTCTGCAGGCAAGAATACTGGAGTGGGTTGCCATGCCCTATTGAATACATGTGAAGGGCTGAGGCTGGTGCACTGTGAATACCGTGATGTTTTCCACTGGAGATCAAGGATCATTTAAAGAGAATGTTACCACCTTTCAAACACAATCAAGCATTGATTATTATAGCAACATTTAAAATCGTTATTGAAAAAAAGATGCAAAAATCAACCACAATGCATTTTATATAATTATGTAATTTGATGCAAATTACAAGTAATTGTGTAATTTGATACATTTGATTTAAAAAGTTTGTGTTATTGTTGTTGCTGCTTAGTTACTAAGTTGTGTCCAACTCTTTTGCAAACCCAAGGACTATAGCCACAAGACTCCTCTGTCCATGGGATTTTCCCGGAATACTGGAATGGGTTGCCATTTCCTTTTCCAGGGGATCTTCCCAACCCAGGGATCAAACTCCCGTCTCTTGCATTGCGCGTGAATTCTTTACCACTAAGCCACTAGGGAAGCTCCAGTGTGTATTATATATAATTATATTTTCATATACTTAATGATAAAGGAAAGAAGTAAGTATGTAACTCATTTTCTCTTTGAAATCTAATCCCATTACACCTTGTGGATTTGGGGGGAATAAATCAGAGATAAGAATTTTTTAAAAAAAAGCAATTAAGGAAATTGGATGAATTACATAGAAATCTAACAGCTCATTCCCTGGTGCTGAGTAGAAGGCTGAATCAGGGTTTTTGTTTCATTTTTGTTGTTGTTTGTTTCACACATAATCACAGTGAGAAGGGAAACAATATTCAAAGTACTGTGCAAAGCATGCTTTTAAATTAGATTTGTGTGAAATCCGAGAGGAAAGCAGAAAAATTATTAAGCACAGTTGAATATATATAATCTGAAACACTTGGTCTGCTCAATGCAAGTCATCTGACTGGGATCCCTCACCTCTCAAGGGGGATCCGTTCTTGATGTAAGTTGAGTACAACTCCTTCCAGCCACTAGCTAACTGTTCACAAGGGCAGTGCCCTTCAAAGGACCAGCCCTGCCACTTGCAAACCAAAGCACCAACCACAGCCGCCCTGCACCAGGGGTGACCACTCTCTAAGTGACCAGCAGAAAGATTTCTTGTTTTGGGTTCATTTGGTTGTTAATCAGCTGCCACCATTTAAAAATAGATTTTGCATATACACAAAAGAAATCTAGATATCTTATTCCAGTACTCTTGCCTGGGAAATCCCACGGACAGAGGAGCTTGGGAGGCTACAATCCATAGGGTCGCAAAGAGTCAGACGCGACTGAGCATGTGCACACAGGGCCCAATGGGACAGCTAATTCATTTTATCAACTCTTTCCTGTTAAGTATGTACTGTAATAAGAGCCTTTAGAAAACCTTGACCTTAACTCGGAGGAGTGTCTCTAATAATTGGCCTGATAAAGGAGATATTTAGGGGCAGACAGGCATTTCAGCATCCTGAAAGTATATCATGCAGATAAACGCCCACCCCACCCATAGGCAGGGCCAGACAGTGCACTGACCCGTTCTGAAAGAAGAGCTTGATCAGGTGATAAATTCATCTATTCGGTGGAGGTCAGCACTTCTCCCCGCGTCCGATTCGGCTCGCTAGCGACCCCTAGGGACGCCTCCTGGTTGAGCACTTCTGACGTCAGTACTTCTGAGGCCAAGAGCACTAACTGCTGACAGCAGCCTCCGGCATTCCTTGTAAGGACCGTTAGTTTGAAGGGGATTTAAGAAAGCCCCTTCTTGTGAAATAATTATCATAAAAGAAGAAATGAAGTATGAAACTCTATTTCTTCTCTAAATGTTCTATGTTGCAAAACCCTCTGCTGTAAAATGGCCAATGCCCGTTGCTACCTTTCCTAAGGTCATGGCAAGGGCTGGGAAAAAAAGGTAGTAAGCATTAGCGTCAGGCAGAGGAGGTAGTACCCAGCTCCTGGGGTACTGGGGGCTCACAGAGCCTTCATAAATGCTTGTTGGATGGATGAAGTAAATGAATCTTCTGGGAGGATTTCAGGTCATTTCCATACTTTATCAGGCTCAATTCTAACAATAGCTCTTTGGAGGTAGCATTCCATTTCTCATTTTATACTTATAAAGGAAACTGAGGCTCTTGCAAGTTAAGTTTCTGACCACCACAAACTACCTCCCCACCCCCAATCTGTATTTCCAAAACTGAGTCAAAAAAAAAAAAAAAGGAGGGCATTAATGTTTAAGTGAAAAAATCAAGTAATCTCTATGTATCTCCTTTCTGAAAGAAAACTTCATGCCCAGCAGAGATGTTTCCCCAACATGCTGCCACTGCCCAAGCCTTGAAATATCCTGCCTCCTAAACCACCCACCTTTCCTCCCTTCTCAGTGCCCCTCGCCCCACCCCCACACCTCCTCCAGGTGCTTCAGCTGACAGAACCACCCACAGGCGGGGGCAGAGCTGGGATTGGACCCCACCTCACCTGCCTCCGGAGTCTGATAAAGAGGGAGGTCTTAAACTGACACCTGGTGATTCGAGAGCATTCTCTTCCACTTCAAGGGAAGCATTTATAGCATATACCTTAACACATGCTTCTTTAGAAATGCAAACTGAAGGTGTGTGTTAAGCAACCAGAAGACAGCCTGTTTACTTTTCTTTTTCTCCCCAGAGCTAGGCTGTCTGTTTTTGTGCACGGTTAACATCTGTGAGGCTATGACTATTAAAATTTTATAATAAAGACATTTATCAAGTGATTGTTAATGTCATGGAAATTCTTCAAATATTGGAAATAGGCAAGAGAGATCTCTGGGTATCCTCCCGGTGAAGTACTGTGCTGTGCTTAGTCACTCAGTTGTGTCAGACTCTTTGTGACCCCAGGGACTGTAGCCCACCAGGCTCCTCTGACCATGGAACTCTCCAGGCAGGAATACTGGAGTGGGTTGCCAATCCTTCTTCCGGGGGACCTTCCCAACCCAGGGATCAAAGCCAGGTCTCCTGCATTGCAGGCAGATTCTTTACCAGCTGAGCTACCAGGAAAGTGCCAGAGACGTGCTAGGCACTATCTAATAGCCTACCCCACCAGGGGGTTATCTGATTTTCTAGACGTGTGTACCTTTGATTCCAATTTACTATTGATTAGGCAATCTTACATGTTATGTTCTGGGAAAGAAAGTGAAAGTCATGTCTGCCTCTTTGTGACCCCATGGACTATACAGTGCATGGAATTCTCCAGGCCAGAATACTGGAGTGGTTGCCATGCCCTCCTCCAGGATCATCCCAACTCAAGGATCGAACCCAGGTCTCCTATATTGCAGGCGGATTCTTTACCAACCAACTGAGCTATCAGGGAAGCCCATGTTCAGGGAGACAGCTGACCTTGTTTTACGGAAGAAGAAATGGAGATCTTAGAAAGATAAACTTCCCAATGTCATGAGGGAAGAAACAGGAATCAAACCTAATCTGGGACTTCCCTGGTGGTCCAGTGGTTAAGACTGTACGCCTCCAATGCAGCCGGACGAGATTGATCCCTGGTTTGGGAACTAAGATCCCACATATCTTGTCAGGCAGCCAAAAAACAAAACCCAGATCTGTCTGCCTGTACCCCATGCCCTTGGCCACTACACAATAGAGTCCCCCCCTTTACTATTTATTAATTTAGAATAGGAAAAACATGTCCATAGTACAAAAACTACAAAGGAAGTCACACATTCCTGACTTTATAAAGTCTGGCAACGCCTTTCCTCAGAGGTTAGCAGTGTTCCCAATTATTGTGTCTCCTTCCAGAAATATTCCAGGCCTTTTGCCTGTTTACTTTTAAAAAGCATCAATTTAGAGTGCCTGCTCCCTAACATATTCAACTTTACTTTCATAATTTCTCTTTTAACTTGAAAAATTTTGTATCATGTAACCCATGGTAAATGAAAGGTACTCCTTCTGATTATAAGACATAACAGAATAGTAAATAAGGCAGTTTTTCAAGACTTCTAAACATGAGTTAAAACAAAGTGACATAAAATGTAGCTGGCTTCTCCATCCTGGAAAAGTAATGAAAAATTATTTGGGGAAACTTTCAGATTTCAACATGAGATATGTCGAATGTGAATACAAAAACAGAACATACCCCCTGTAGCTTTATTAAATTGTAACCTGATGCCATTTTTTCTTCAGATAGTTTGGTAAACAAATAAAACCATATTGCTTCAGTTGAGAGTGACTGTGTTGCCATCCTCTGTTATACACTCCTGCCTCCTGAGAGTAATCATAATCATGAAATCAGTACAGACCATATTCATCTATTTTTTTTTAACTTTTACTACCCCAAATCAGTCTTCCAAATTTTCTAGACTGTACTGTCCAATGCAGGAGCCACTATCCACATGAGGCTATTGAACATATAGAAGGTAGCCAGTCTAAACTGAGATGTGCCATAGGTAGAAAACACACACGAGATTCCAAAGATCTGGTACAAAATAGAAAATATCTCATTAGTAGTTTTTCTATTGATTATCTATTGATGTGATAATATGTTGGATATGCGAGTTAAAAAAAGTATATTATTAAAATTAATCTCACCTTTTTAAAACCTTTTAGGTGGTGGTTATAAGAAAATTTTAAATTATGAATATGGCTTGCATTAGTTTCCAGTTGGATAATGTTGGTCAGAGGTGCTTACCAGGGGGACTCTTTGGTAAAGGGGAAATTATCTCATTGATGTTTTATATTAACCTGGTTTTGCGTGTACTCAGACTTGCCTAAAATGAGGACTGTTTGCAAGTGCACTCACTTTTTGTGTCTGTAAACATTGGCCTGTTGAAATGTTCCAGGAATGATATCGAAAATCCTCTATTCCTCCCACACAGCAGGGATAGCACAAGACAGATTTCTCCTCGCCCTTCCGGCCACTGGATGATGAAATCCTGAGTTGTTTTAATTTGAAGGGACCTTCTAGAACTACCCCTTTCTTCTGTATACCACTAAAAGCTGAGGCCAGGCAGGAATTTCCTGGTGGCTCAGATGGTAAAGCGTCTGTCTACAATGCAGGAGACCTGGGTTCGATCCCTGGGTTGGGAAGATCCCCTGGAGAAGGAAATGGCAATCCACTCCAGGACTATTGCCTGGAAAATCCCATGGACAGAAGAGCCTAGTAGGCTACAGTCCATGGGGTCGCAAAGAGTCGGACACGACTGAGCGACTTCACTTCACTTCACTTCAGGCAGGTGGGGGCCTGGGTGCTGCCGAGAAGGCTAGAACCCTGGGCTCCTCAGACTTCCAAACTGCCTTCCTGGAAAAGTGATCTTCCTTTTCTATTATAGCAATTTTAGATGCTCTTTCATTCTCAACAGTTAATAGTTTCCTGATTCCTGACTCAAGACCAGGAAAAAAAGGAAAAAGATATTTTTTTCCTTATCTGTCGTTTTATTTCTGTGAGAGAATCAATGTCACTCAAAGAGAAATTTGCAAATGACAAATTCAATCTGTTGCTAAGTGCATCTGACACTAGTAGCAGTGTGCAGTGTGTGTGTGTGTGTGTGTGTGTGTGTGATTTGAAGAAGTACCAGGTACAAGACATTGCACTGGGAGGGAGACGTCAGTTCTTTTTTTTTTTTGAAGTATAGTCGCTGTACGATATTAAATAAGTTACCAGTGTATAATACAGTGATTCACAATTTTTAAAGATTATACTCCATTTATAATTATTATAGAATATTGGTTCTATGCCCCGTGTTGTCCGATATATCCTCATAACATATTTTATACCTAATAGTTTATACCTCTTATCCTCTACCTCTATGTTGCCCCTCCCCCTGAGCCTCCAGTCTAGCTTGGAGGCTTGGCCACCTTCTAGATGTGTGACTTGAGAAAGTGACAGGAGCATGGCCTTTGGAACCAAATGACCACGGACTAATCCCAGTCCCACCACTTCACTTTTTGTTTGACTTAGAGCTATTTGCTTAATTTCTGGTAGTCTCCGTTTCCTGTCTGGAAAACCTGGATAATCACACCCACCTCACAGGTTTGTTGAAAAGATTAAATGAGATAATGCATCTAAGATTCTAATAGAATGAAGGTGTTTTTACTAGTCAGAAAATTAGATGACTGCACTAGAAGGTTTTTAAGATCTTTTATGAAAATATAAGAATATTCAACCCTTTAAATAAATGGAAATTCTGGCTTTTGAAGACTTTAAGCAGTTTTAAGATGAGAGACTATGTATTTATAGACGTTGTGCTGTGATGAGAGTAGATACATTCCAGGGTCCTGGGGCCAGGAGATACTTATGCCAAACTCTTGGCTTCTGTGCACTGGCACTAAATTGGAGCAGCATCTCCCAAAGTGTGTTGTTGCAAGGACTCGTAAGAAAAAGGTTATAGTCTCCTATGAGATCAGAAAACTCTGCAAATTACCATGTATGTGTGTGTGCTAAGTCGCCTCAGTTGTGTCTGACTCTTTGAGACCTTATGGACGGTAGCCCACCAGGCCTCTCTCTCCATGGGATTCTCCAGGCAAGAATCCTGGAATGGGTTGCCATGCTCTTCTTTAGGGGATCTTCCTGACCCAGAGATCGAAACCACGTCTCTTATGTCTCTTGCATTGGTGGGCAGGTTCTTTACCACTAGTGCCACCTGGGAAGCTTGCAAATTACCATATATACCCAAATATAAACTAGGAAAAAAATAAGCTTTATTGCTTTGCTAGGCCAAAGAGGACACAGCAGGCTTGTGCTCTGAAAAACTATATGTTCCAACCCCGGAGGATTGGGTGAGGAGTTTTATAGCAATGGTTCAAGAGCAGTGTTGCTATCAGGATCAGGGTGTGTGCAGGGCCTGCACTGCTTTAATCCGGTCTCAGGTGGTCTCCTGATGAGTTTCTGAAAGTTATCAAACTGTGATTTTCTCTAAAATGCAGAATGCTAACATCTTCCATTTGTCGGGGGTCTTAATTCTGTAAAGAGCCCAAAGATATTGCTATGTGTATCCCCTGAGACAGAGCCAGGGCCTGCCCCAAGGCTGCACTATTGTTTCCTGGCCATTCCTCCCTTGTCTCTGCATCTCCTTTCTCCCCTTGTTAGCAACTGTTTTGAATCTGACTTTTGGGATTCTGGGAAGGTCATGGAGGCTGCAGTCTGTTCCTTACAAACAAGAAACAGGGGACATGGAAAGGCTTCCATGCTCACGAGTCCTATAGTGCCCTACTAGGTTTTTATATGAAAGAGAAAATGGTCAGTTCTACAGGCACGAGAAGTCAGATATGGTCCATGGAACCAGAGTTCAGTCTTGGAAAGTTGCATCCAAAGATATTAATACATAATATGATATATGACATGAATATGAACCCAAGCTAAATAGATGACATAGATTCCAGGTGTTTAGGCACAATTAGATCCTCTCTACCCTCTAACTCCACCCTCAAACCCTCAAATATGCACTGTGAAAGGACTGATACCAATACAAGGAGCAGGAAAAAGGAAGTATCTGACATTTACCTTATGTCACCATGTCTAATTTAGGCAGGCTTTATCATGCACGTTTTATAGATGAGAAGCTAAGACCCTGAGGCTACATTCATTATGCAGGTTCATCACACAGGGAAAAGTAGCATCGCTGAGATTTCAGCTTAAGTCTGCTGACTTTTAAACTCTTGTGCTTTGCACTACACCTTCATGTCCCAATGCAATGGAGGTGATAATTTTTCATCTCTAATTTCAAAATTGTTAATGTTTCCAAGCTACTCTCTAATTACTGTTTAGAATGGAGATTGCATCTCTATGCCTAAATTTTTTCATCTCTAAAAAGGGGTTAGCCTAGATGGGCTCCAAGATTGTTTCTGCATTTTATATTCTATAATCTATCTTGATTTCATAATTGGAAAAAAAGCACTAGTACAATCCATTTTTCACTAATTAATCTCTGTTATATAAAAATATTTAAAAGAACTGAAATTGTTGGGCTTGTGTAACCCAAAGGAGAGAAAACTTGCAGCAGGTGGAAGGGGTGGAGAGATGTCAAACAGAAAATATTTTTGTGTAAAATATAAAATACCTTCAGATATTTTAAAGATTGCTACCTGATGGAAGAGAAGTTGGACTTCTCTTTTTGAACTCAAGGGATGTAATTAGGATTGAGGAGGAAATATCCTAGATTTCTACCCTTTCTCATAAGCAAAACCTGCCTGCACATGAGGTCCCATGATGACTTAGACTCAGCAAGATGACTGGACCAGAAAACATAAGATTACTTCCCATTCTCAGAGTCTTTGATTCTGTAATAGACTGGTCTTCCATATTAACCCTGTGAAGGGCAGTCTATTTTTAACAAAGTTAAAAATGCTGGTTCAAAGGTATAAAACCATAACTACCACATGAGTTCTCAATGAATAGGAGAAAAATATATGGGAATGGGGGTAGAGAAGGGAACATGAAACATCAAAATTCATTCTAGGAAACTCCACAGGCCCCATTTCCAGGAAAGACTGGCTTCTACCCCAGAACTTCCCCATATTCATCACATCAATGCTTGGACCGTCAAGAGTGTTGCATGTAATCTCTGAACACCTTAAGAACCCCACATGGTCTCTCTCTTTCTCTTTCAGATGTTCACCTCCACAATATTTGCAGTGATTGGAGGCCTGGGTGCTGGATACTCCTTTATTGTTTCAGCCATCTCAATCAACAAGGGTCCAAAATGTCTCATGAGCCAAAACAGCACATGGGGTTACCCCTTCCAGGACGGGTAAGGTACACCCTGCAATACCAATGTGTCACCACAGTGGGCACCAGAGGTAAACGCCCAAGGGGGACACTGTATAAGGTCCTCCATCTTCAGTCGCAAGCTTCAGGCATGTTGCTCCTTTGAGGCAGAGCTGCAGTTGTGCAGTGAAGTTCCATAAGATCTCACCTCTCAGTGATCTTGTGATAGACACCAGAAGAAGTAATGAAGATGGCACCTCATCTGTTCCATCCCTGGGTCAGGAAGATCCCCTGGAGGAGGGCATGGCAACCCATTCCAGTATTCTTACCTGGAGAATCCCACGGACAGAGGAGCCTGATGAGTTACAGTCCATAGGGTCACAAAGAGTCAGACACAAGTGAAGCAATTTAGCACTTACTCACTAAGCTGTCCTGAGGGAAGAGGTGGGTGGTATCACCCCTTGTACTCAAACCGTTATTAGCATCAACACTAGGCAACTTGTAACATAAATAAACAGAGAGCATTGTTTGAAAATCTTATAATAGAAATTGAGAATGATTACTCGTACACAGAGCTCAAAGGCCTTCCCTGGTATTCATAAACAGGGTGTAAAGACCTTCACTGAGAGCCTGCATGATAAATACTTAGACAATCTTTTAAGGTGCAAATATACTGAAAAAATTGTAGGTTCTTCATGAGAGTTAATGTTAATAGCACTCATTAAAGTAACACTTCATATTTTCAGGTACTTTGTAAAGAACTTTTTAAACAAATGAATTTATAATTTAATCTGCACAACAACCTCAAGAAGTGTGACTTCCCCCCACAAGGCAGGCTGAATAAGTGTGAGGTGTTTCACGTCTCTCAGTTAGTAAGGGGCAGAGACCAGGCACAAACTCCTGTCTTCTAACTTTGGGGCTTAGTCTTTTTATATTACACATTATTTTGCTCCTACCTAGACTGCACCGCTCAAGGCAGTAGACAGTTGCTGTATGTGTCTACTTAAACTTAAGTTCCAATAAATGAAACAAAGCTTAAAATTCCTTAATCACACTAGCCATATTTTAAGCACTCAGTAGCTCCAGATAGCTATTATTGACCATATTGGGCACTGCAGAGGTGGGGCATTCCCATTAGATAGGGTTACATTAGACTCTAACTTCCAAGAGGGCTGAGATGGCCTCTGTCTCATTCATCATTGCAACCTCCCTGTCTGGCACAGGGACTGACATATCTAGGGAGTCAGAAACTAGAGCTGTTGGGTTTTCCTACACACAGAGGATGGGCCCATGCCTTAAAAAAAAAAAAAAAAAAAAAACCTATAGGACATCAATTCATTAAGTCAAATCCCTAGTTATGGATGTATATGAGAGGTTACAGAATCTTAGGAGCAGGCTCCAGAGGAGATGGAGGTGGCTGATTCTTATGACCTGAGGTCTCAGTATGTCCACAAGGATTTCACATAAAATATCCCCACCCTTCTCTGTAGTTAGAAGTCCTCTCTACATCCTTATAATGCATGTAGCAATTGCCATGAGTGTTTATGTTGCTGTGCCAAGCCCTGTCCTTTTATAGAGGACTGCTGTGGGCTTGACTTGCTTGAGTGTAGCATTCAGAAGGCATGAGGCTGAGCCATGTCCTGAGGTCCTTCTGTGGATGGAGCCCTCCTCCCAACCCAGGGGCATACCTACAAAGCTACACATTATGCCTCCTTTCAAGGATCCTTCTCCTAGTATTTCTACGGACAGCATTTATCCTATAATGTGAACGGTACTCCCCTTGATGGATCTGAATGTCCTGAGGTCCTTCTGTGGATGGAGCCCTCCTCCCAACCCAGGGGCATACCTACAAAGCTACACATTATGCCTCCTTTCAAGGATCCTTCTCCTAGTATTTCTACGGACAGCATTTATCCTATAATGTGAACGGTACTCCCCTTGATGGATCTGAAAGCAATTAGAATATATCTACATCCAAAACAAAGGAGAGAGAAAGAAACATAAGAGATGCCAAGTTACACCCGAAGGCAGTACAGTGGTCTTATACTGTTCTGACACCCTCATACCCAGCTTTGGGTGGGCTGGCACTGATGTTCCAGGTCAGGACAGAGACAGCTGGTCTATGGGTCACCACAGGAAATATCAGCTTGGGAGAAGAACAAGAAACCACTTTCTTATTTTTCTCATTTGTTTATTTGTTTAATTGGAGTATAGTTGATTTACAACATTGTGTTAACTTCTGCTGCGCATGCTAAGCCACTTCAGTCATGTCCAACTCTTTGTGACCCCATGGACTGTAGCCCAACAGGTTCCTCTGTCCATGGGATTCTCCAGGCAAGGATACTGGAGTGGGTTGTCATTTCCTTCTCCAGGGGATCTTCCTGACCCAGGGATCGATTCCACACCTCTAACATCTCCTGCATTGACAGTTGGGTTCTTAACCACTAGCGCCACCTGGGATGCCCCAATTTTTGCTGTACAGCAAAGTGATTTGGTTTACATATATATATATATATACACATTCGTTTTAATATTCTTTTCCATTCTGGGTTCTTTGGTAGCTCAGATAGTAGAGAATTTGCCTGCAATGAGGAGACCTAGGTTCGATCCCTGGGTCAGGAAGAACCCCTGGAGAAGGGAATGGCAACCCACTCCAGTATTCTTGCCTGAAGAATTCCACAGATAGAGGAGCCTAGTGGGCTACAGTTCATGGGTCGCAAAGAGTCAGACATGACTGAGTAGCTTTAATTTTTTCATTTCATTTTCCATTCTAGTTTATTTCAGGATATTGAATATAGTTCCCTGTGCTACACAGTAAGAACTTGTTCACCCATCCTCTATGCAGTAGTTTGGACCTGCTAATCCCGAACTCCCAATTAATTCCTCCACCACTTCCATCCCCCTTGACAACCACAAGTGTGTTCTTTATATCTGTGAACCTGTTTCCGTTTCATAGAGGAGTTCACTTGCATCATATTTTAGACTCCATGCATAAATGATATCCTCTGATATTTGTCTGACTTACTTCACCTGGTATGATAATCTCTAGGTCTATCCATGTTGCTGCAAATGACAATATGTCATTCTTTAATGGCTGAGTAATATTCCATTGTATATACAGACTATATCTTCTTTATCTGTTCATCTATCGATAGACATTTAGGTTGAAGACACCACTTTTCAAAGTCTTCTGCATCCATCCTGCTGAAGCAAGTTTGCATTCACATTAGACACCTATATCACACATTACTCTGTGATAGATCCTTTTGTATGTGTCATTTTATTTACCCCTCTCAACAGCAGCTAACCCAGCCATTAAGAGGTATTGGATTCAGTTCAGATCAGTTCAGTCACTCAGTTGTGTTGGACTCTTTGCGACCCCATGAACCGCAGCATGCCAGGCATCCCTGTCATGTGATCAGATTGGCTAGAGCGGTTTAATAATAAAAACAGAATAAACTGTGCAGAAAAGCAGGAACACTTCAGAATTCTCCCACTCATCCCCTTTTTGCCAAAAGGTTTTGATAGTTATCAAAAGGGAGAAAGGTTTGTGTACTCACACATTTGCATAGTAGCTTCAAACTATAGTATGATTAAAAATTGTTGCATTCATATTTATTACAAAATCATACATACTATACACTCTACAGGTGATTTATAAGATAGAATGATTTTGAATATTAGTGCTCTTTCCCATCAGGCCCTGACTGTAGGATTTAATCCCACATAAAATGCAGGTCCACCCTTGGTGTGAAATATGCCATGATTGCTACAGAAGGGCTTTCAGGAGGATGGGTCCAGACATGTGTCTCACCACACCCTCTCCCACCCGGCAGGCTTTCCTCAGCACCCATTCTCCCCTACATCCCACGTCTTTCCTCCTTTATGGCCTTATCTCCTGCAACCAGCTCCAAACCTTCCTTCCAGCTACAGAGGCTCATTTCAAGTTTCTTATAACAACCCGCAAATCTTGTGTTGCCTAGTATTTTCAGTCAAAGTGGGAAGGGGTAGTGGGGTGAATCGGGAGATAAGGATTGACATATATGTCAATATATGTCTTGAGGCTACTATGTATACAACAGGTAACTAATGAGAACCTATTGTATAGCACAGGAGACTACTCAGCGCTCTGTGGTGACCTAAATAAGAAAGAAATCCCATTTTTAAAAACAGGGGATATATGTATATATACAGCTGATTCACTTTGCTGAACTGCAGAAGCTGACACAGTGTATAAAGAACTATACTCCCATAAAAAAATAGTAAAACAATAAAACATTAAAAAAAATAAGGAAAGTGCTTCCACCTACAGTGTTTCATTTCAGCCTCACAGAAAGCTCTCCTTCAGAGGTAATTCAGCAGAGGCCCAAAGAGGACAGATGACTTGCCCAAAGGAATGCTGTTCTTAGTGATGGAAGCGCGAGTCCAAGTTTTCCGACGTCAGGTCACAATGCTTTTTCAACACTGTATTGATTTGCACTGTCTGATTTTTGTAGTCCATTTTGAAAAGCCCAGGGGCCTCTGTCTCCAATCATTTTTACTATTCCATGGATTCATCCATCAGATCCCAGTGTGCAGGCATCAGAGGAGTTATGGTAGCTGCAAGTGTAACACACATACATGGCTACTTAGTGAGTAGGAAGGAATAATCATGTGTATGAGACCAAAGGAAAAGACTCAGGACAGTTTCCCTCATCACCCAATGGCCGCAGCAGAACCTTCCCTTCTCCTCTCTTTCCTTCTCTACCTCTTCCTCCTCCTGATAATTAAAGTCCAAGTGTTTTTGCATGCATTATCTCACTTAATCTTCCTAATAAATCTCAGAAGATTTTTTTTTTATCCTTAGAGTAGAAAAAGTATAGTTCAAAAGGTTAACTTGCCTGGGGCTCCACAGCTGGTAATTAGTAGAGGAGTTTAAAAAACAAAAGCACCTGATGGGACCTCACTTTTTGCTGAAATCTGTCTCAAATATGGAGCAGAGGAGGACAGACCTGGTCCCCTGCCCCAGTGAGCACATGGTAAGTTAGGGTGTTAAGAGGGGATGGACCCTCACCTGCCAAAAGGGCGAAATGAAGGTGCGCAAGGGAAATTTCTTGGAGGAGGTGACAGGGGATGATCTTGGAAGATGTGCAGAAGCGTGTCTTTTGGAGAGGAGGGGAAACAGGTTTCAGGCAGAGAGAAGAGAAAGTCCTGAGGCTACTTTGAAAAGGTTCCATGTGCTCATAGAATGTCAGATCACTGAGTGGCCAGAAGCTCAGGGTGGATGTTGAGGGGGGAGCAGAGGGACGCCACAGGAAGGGCTGATGGAGACACAGGAAGACCTTCAAGACACTGGAGGACTTCAAGCAGTATAAGCCATGACCACTTGGGAGTTTTAGGAGGATCGTGATGTAGTGACGGGGAGGATGAACAAAAGGGCCCAGTAACTGACAGAGAGAGCAAAGCAGGAGGTTGGAGGAACAATCCAGATAAGATTCTGAGCATCTCTAAGGCAGTGGAACTGGGGCTCCAAAGGGGAGAAAGTTCAGAGACTCTCTGAGATGGAATCATCAGGATTAGGAATGAGAAGAAAGAGGGAAGGTTATCAAGCTGGACTCTGAGGTTTCCAGCTTGGGGCACAAAATTCAGGGCTCTTCAAGAGTATAGAATTTAGTTCTGTTTTCCTTAGAAGTGCCTGTTGTTGATCGTATTAAAGGAACAAAGGCAATTAACTTTTTCAGTCATGGGAACCATACTGAAGAAGCATCCTAGAAGGAAAAAGAAACCTGGGACATTTTGAGATACACCCTCCTGGTTTCCTTTGAATTAGGACCTCCTCCCATCCAGGGTCTTCCTTTCTGAGACAATTGGCCCATCTACCTTGACCCTGAGCCGCTGAAAGGGAAGCAGCTGGCACAGGGCATGCAAACAGCTGCGGGAGGGAATGCAGGAGGCCAGGCCAAGGACAGTCAGCAGTGGGGGAGCGACAGGGGACACCGCCAAGCACAGCACTGCCAGCTCAGGCTGCAGCCCTCCCTGTTCCCTGAGGAAGGAGTTCAGGGGTGAAGAGAGTGCTCTCTCACCAGACACGGAGCTGAAACCATTCGGTGTTCTGCCTGGACTTCCAGTTACGACCGTCTGCAGCTGCTCTTCGTGATTACTTCTTAGCAAGGAACTGCTGTGAACACACTCCCCAGAGCAGAAAGTCACATAGATGGGGTGAGATGGGATTGCAACAAAGTGTTTCCTGCTTTCGTGAAGCAGGAAAGCCCCAGAGATGTTAAGAGGCGACTTTGCCCTTGACCTCCAAGACCAGACTTTGGGTCTGGTCACGTACTAGCGGTATGATCTTGGCAGTCACACCTCTTAGCTCTTTCTCTGTGATATGGGGTGACAGTAAGATCTACCTCATCGGTTCAGGCAAGAATGAAATAACATGACATACACAATGTAGCACTTGCTAAACATTCGACCTTACTATTCATTTTTATGAATATAAAAAATCCATTACCTTGAATGGAATGTATTATGATGTATTAGAACTTTCTAAATGTTATGTTTTTATAATAATTTTGTGATGAATTTCTGTCTTTTCAACCAGCCTCATGAAGGTTCAAAGAGAATAACCTCTTTATGATGTTATGTTGTTCAGTCGCTAAGTTATGTCTGAGTTTTTGTCACTCCATGGACTGTAGCCCGCCAGGCTCCTCTGTCCATGGGATTCTCCAGGCAAGAATACTGGAGTGTGTTGCCATTTCCTGCTCCCAAGGATCTTCCTGACCCAGATATTGAACCTATGTCTCCTGCATTGGCCCGCAGATTCTTTACCACGAGCCACCAGGGAAGCCTTTATTATGGTACAGGGAAGCCCTGATTGACACACTGCTAGAGATGCTATCCATACTATTAAAGATATATAGATCAAATTTCATGAATAAATCGTATTTTAATTATTCTAAAGGAGTGACATTACTCAAATACAGGGCATGTGTGTTTTGATTAAGAGCAATGGCTTTGGAGTCAGACAGAAGGAAGATCAAATTCAGGCATTTACATTCCCTAGCCTCGGCTTCTTTTCTCTTTAACACTTTCTAAATATTTAATGTCTTTTTTTTAGTAGTGCATTTTTCATAACCGAAGTATAGTTGATGTACAACATTGTATAAGTTACTGGTGTACAATGTAGAGATTTGTAATTTTTAAAGGTTATACTCATTTATAGTTATTATAATTCCCTGTGTTGTCCAATATAGCCTATAGCTTATTTTATGCCTAACTGTTTGTACCTCTTAATGTCCACCCCCTATGTTGCCCCTCCCCACTCAATTTCTCAATCTGTGTATATGTTCATTCACTCAGTAACTATTTCTTGGGGGCAACTGTATGTCAGTCATTGTTCAAGGAAAGTAGTACCTCCTTGTAGGATTGGGAGGAATGGTGGAACACAGCTGGCCCAGTGCCTGAAACATGGGTGGGACCCCATACAGGAAAGCTGCCCATTTATTGAACACTCCCTGTGGTAGAATCGGGGACAGAGATGAGAGACAGAGAGAAGACAGACAAATAGAGGAAAGCTCAAGGTCCCAGGCGCTCTGTACAGAGGGAACCCAGAGAGTTGAGAAGCACAGGAGTACCGCAGCCAGCTGAGGTCACGAGGAGAGTCAAGGGGTCTAGGAGAGAGGAAGTGAAGTGAAATCGCTCGGTCGTCTCCGACTCTTTGCGACCCCGTGGACCGTAGCCCACCAGGCTCCTCCGTCCATGGGATTCTCCAGGTAAGAATACTGGAGTGGACTGCCATTCCTTCTCGAGGGGATCTTCCCGACGCAGGGATCGAACCCAGGTCTCCAACATTGCAGGCAGATGCTTTAACCTCTCAGCCACCAGGGAAACCCCTAGGAAGTGGCACCTATTATCCAGGCAAAGCACCCAGTCTCCCCTGCTCCTTCCCTCAGCAGCCTTTGCTGCTGATAAAAAGTGAGTTGTACGAAATCCATGGCGTTGCCTCTGAGGTTGATGGAATTACTGCCGCTCAGTTGGGACTGCCTTCACAAATGATAGGATCCAGGGAGTTTAAACTGTCTCTGATCTCTTCGATTCACAGAATGTGGGAGTATGATTAGCCTTCGGATCCACGAAAAATTAGGGAGCCCTTTCACCTGGGGTTGAAGGGCTGGAAGCAGCAATCATTTCAGGGATCTGAGACCCTCAGAACCTGAGAGTTTGGGGGTAAAGGAAAAGGGCCTGTGGAACAACTATCCGTGAGGGTTTGTAAGGGGTGATACAGCTGCTGGAGTGAAACTGAAAGGATCTCTCCACCCAAACTCAGTTGCTGCTTCCTAGCTTCCCCGTGAGTGTTTCACCAATCTTACCACCAGAGGGCACTGTCATCCCACCATTGGACAAACCCTTTCCACAAGGGCAGGAACTCAGGATTGACAATTAACTTCATTTTAAGATCTTTTCTTTATAAAAATGTGACTGGAATATACTGCCTTTTATTACCTCTTATTATCATCAAATTGAAAAATGGTAAAGATAAGAGAGACTGCATGGAAAAAGGCAGAAAAGAAAAATGGGTGTTTTATAAAAATAACATACTGAAGTCTTACATAGCAATACATAAGGTACATTACTGAATTTTCAGAGTTGTGCAGTTGCTCTCAGCCCATTTTATAGATGAAGAAACTAATGGTAAGGGCACGGGTCAGGGGGTGTTAGGTGACTTATATGAGGGATACACAGCCAGTAAAAGGAATACTTGAATTCAAACTCAGGTCTGTCTGAATTCAAAATAACCAATCTTTTTCCTTTAGACCACGCTACTCAGCTTAAGCAAAGTAATTAACAATATTAGGGTTTATTGAGCACTTACTATCTGCTAGGTATGGTTCAAAGCAGTTTACCAGTGTTAACTCATTTAATCCTCATTTTAATCCTTATTTAACCCTATGATTTGATAGATATTGTTATTCCCACTCTACAGAGAGATACACAAGGCACAGGGCCAGTGAGCAACCAGGACTGTATTCTTGTGGGAAGGTGAACCAATGCAATATGCAATGCTTTATTTTTAAATCAAGAATGGCTCATTCTTTCCTTTATCCCTTCTGGATAAAGGAAATGTCTTCCATCATTTCAAAGGTTTTTCAAAATCTTAACACAAAATATATCTCAAATTAGTGTGTACTGATGCGCTGTCAGAGACAGATGGTTAAAAAGATCTAAAAACAATGAGATGGGTGTTCCTTTAGTAGCCAGATAGAGAGTTTTCTACAGAGACCCTGAAAAGAGAGTGGATTCCTAAAGCAAAAGGGAAAAACCAATTTGGGGCTCTAATAATGTGAGAAGAGATTATAATACTGCAGAAATTTTATCCCTTTACCCTCATTTTTGTCTTTTAAGCATACTTCACATTTCTCCTTCAAGGCACAATGCCTTTGATATTGCGGTAGACTGTTAATAATATATATATAATATATATATTATTTTATAAATATACTGTAATTTCTCCTATTTCAAAGTATTTATAAAATATGTAATAAGGCAGCAGATTATTTCTTTCTTCTAGTTAATTAGACCTTTTTGAATCCGTATATTGTCACAAAAATACAGCTGAGTCAGTTCACAGTTTGACTGGAAGAAGGCCTCAAAAGAATCAAGCCCTTCCCTTTAACTATATGACACGATTGTACTCTCCATGGCTTCAGAGGGCCACTAGAGGTGACAAGTCATTTGTCACAAGTTCAAAGGGTCCCTGCGGGCAATAGTAGGATAAAGGCTACGGACATTTGTAAGATTGTCCTCCTGGTGTGTCTTCATTTTCATGGCCCCTTAATACATATTCGATTTGCCCATCTGCCTGGTCAGTTCACAAAAATCACTCTGTCATTCAGTAACTGTGTGAGCTAGGTAAGTCACTTAACCTCTCTGCGCCTCAGTGTTCCCATCTGTGAAGTGGGAGAAAAGAACCATGAAGTCTCCATGAGAAATAAATGAGTGGATATGTTTGAAACATTCAGAAGAGGGTCCATTCCAGCACATAGTAGATACTCAATAAAATGATTAGGTATTGCATTTAAACATGTTGTTATTATGGGATTCTTTTTCTCAGGAATCTTAGGTCTTGGATAAATAGTGCTGCAAAAGAAAAATCATTGCAGAGACTTTCTAGCCTAGGGGATTGCATGCTTTTTAACCAGTGTCTCTTTTCTCTCCCATGTCCCTGGCAGAGATTACCTCGGGAAGCCTGACTTATGGAGCAGGTGCCAAAAGCCTAGTGACGTGGTTCCCTGGAATCTGACCCTCTTCTCCATCCTGCTGATCATAGGAGCAGTTCAGATCATTATCTGTGCCATCCAGGTGATCAACGGCCTCCTGGGGACCCTGTGTGGAGACTGCCAGTGTTGTGGCTGCTGCGGGGTAAGCTGAGGTCTTTGGTCAAGGCAGGCCACCAGCGCGAATGGGATGAGGGGGTGGAAAGAGTGGCGGCTGCAGGACCTCCAACCAGGCTGGAAGGTCCAGGCAGCTCCTCTCTCAGCCAAAGGAAACTCTGCTCTCTATGATGCTGTTAATAGCATACCGAGGCTGAGGCTGACCACAGTTTCAGTCTTACCCGCACCTGACCATAGTTCTGAAGGCAAAGGACTCCACACACGTATGGAAGTTTATGATAATGTCTACATGAAGATTCTTAGGAAGTGGACATCTGTTATAGGAAAACACATCACAGTCTGTTCCCAAATGTTCTCTTTCCTAATTCGATCTACACAGTGTGTTAAATTTGTCAAGTAATACATGAAGGGTATTTTCTTCCCCTTGGAAAAGATATGGAAGAGATTAATTATTCTTATGTGCAAGAAATAGTGGAAATCATTAAGAATTTCCTCTCCAAATATGACTGTAAATTATCAACACTATGAAAAATAAACCTGTGGACAGTAAACCAAGATGATTATTTCAACTACTGACTAAGCCAGACCAAGAGATTATTTCATTCTCATGAAGTGATTTTTAAACACAGATTAAAGTATGAGGAAAAAATTAAATAGGACTCAATAGCTGGGGACTTCTCTGTCAGTGTAGTGGTTAAGACTTTGCACCTCAGGAAGCACAAGTCTGATTCCCAGTCAGGGAACTCTCATAAGACCCTGCCTGTGATGTGTTTCAGCCAAAAAAAAAAAAAAAGGTTAACCAGAACTTCAGAGCTCCCTTATTGGGGAATTATGTAACCAAGTATAAATAAAGGTCTATCTACTTAATATAATATCACACCCAAATTAAAAATGATCCAAATAATTGTTTCAAATAATTCTTATAAGCAGTATATGTATATAAGTCAACCATTGTGTGTGTGTGTGTGCACAGAAGTCAAGGGAGGTGTTCCGTTAGGAAGTCTGTGCCCTGGCCTTGTCTCTCACCCACCAATTTCTTCAGTTATGTGATTCTGATATATCCTCCCAGAGTTTCGCTGTTATTGCTTTCATTTCCTGTACCTTAAAAGGATTTTTTTCAAAACTGTAGTAATACTGAAAATGCTTATGTTATTTAAAAAGAGCAATATTCAAAAAATATATACAGAACACACAATTATATAAATTTTAAAAATCAATATTCTAAATGGGAAAAAAATCTAAAAAAGAATAGTACATAGATATGTATAACCGAATCACCTTGCTATACACCTGAAACTAAGACACCATTGTAAATCAACTATTTGTGTGCATACTTAGTCGCTCAGGCTTGTCCAACGCTTTGCGACCCCATGGACTGCAGCCCACCAGGATGCTCTGTCCATGGGGATTCTCCAGGCAAGAATACAGAAATGGGTAGCCATGCCCTCCTCCAGGGGATCTTCCCAACCCAGAGATTGAACCCAGGTCTTTCACATTGCAGGCAGATTCTTTACCAACTGCGCCACCAGGGAAGCCCGATTATACTATACTCCAATATAAAATAAAAATTTAAAAATAAATAAAATAAAATAAATGAAAACTCAAACACAATGAGTAGAAAAAAGACCTAAAAGAAATCCAACCAAAATGCTTAATGATAATTATTTGTAGGTAAGAAAACTTTGACTTTTTTTCTACCTTCTAGCTTATATTATTCAAAAATGCTTACAATCATATATTTTGAAATATAAAAAAATAAATAAAAACTTCTTCCCAAAGTCGAGTAAAATGCATATATTAAAAATAAATTTCCCTGACTATTGGATTTCTGTTCTATAAATTTTCAATTCTACAGTGCTGTATTTAAATTTTTTGGTCTTGAAACACAATTGGGGAGGAAAAAAAAAAAACTACCAGCTAGAAATCCATCAAAATTATTTTTACAATAGTGGTTAAGAGTATTGTGCACTTGAATTCTGTAATTCGTCCAACAAGAATGTAAGCTTGCTAAATCAGCTAATTCATTTCAAACACTGATATTTGTTTTTCTGCTTTCACGGAAGAAATTACTTTTTTTTGGTTCAGTTCAGTTAAGTCGCTCGGTCGTGTCCGACTCTTTGCGACCCCATGAATCACAACACGCCAGGCCTCCCTGTCTATCACCAACTCCCGGAGTTCACTCAGACTCACGTCCATCGAGTCAGTGATGCCATCCAGCCATCTCATCCTCGGTCGTCCCCTTCTCTTCCTGCCCCCAATCCCTCCCAGCATCAGAGTCTTTTCCAATGAGTCAACTCTTCGCATGAGGTGGCCAAAGTACTGGAGTTTCAGCTTTAGCATCATTCCTTCCAAAGAAATCCCAGGGTTGATCTCCTTCAGAATGGACTGGTTGNCACAGTAGTAGATATAATGGTCATCTGAGTTAAATTCACCCATTCCAGTCCATTTTAGTTCTCTGATTCCTAGAATGTCGACGTTCACTCTTGCCATCTCCTGTTTGACCACTTCCAATTTGCCTTGATTCATGGACCTGACATTCCAGGTTCCTATGCAATATTGCTCTTTACAGCATCGGACCTTGCTTCTATCACCAGTCACATCTACAGCTGGGTATTGTTTTTGCTTTGGCTCCATCCCTTCATTCTTTCTGGATTTATTTCTCCACTGACCTCCAGTAGCATATTGGGCACCTAATGACCTGAGGAGTACCTCTTTCAGTATCCTATCATTTTGCCTTTTCATACTGTTCATGGGGTTCTCAAGGCAAGAATAGTGAAGTGGTTTGCCATTCCCTTCTCCAGTGGACCACATTCTGCCAGACCTCTCCACCATGACTCGCCCATCTTGGGTTGCCCTGCAGGCATGGCTTAGTTTCATTGAGTTAGGCAAGGCTGTGGTCCTAGTGTGATTAGATTGACTAGATTTCTGTGAGTATGGTTTCAGTGTGTCTGCCCTCTGATGCCCTCTTGAAACACCTACCGTCTTACTTGGGTTCCTCTTACCTTGGGCGTGGGGTATCTCTTCACGGCTGCTCCAGCAAAGCGCAGCCGTTGCTCCTTACCTTGGATGAGTGGTATCTCCTCCTGCTGCCCTTCCTGACCTTCAGCTTCGGATGGCTCCTCTAGGCACTCCTGTGCCAGGCAGCCACCACTCCTTGGACGTGGGGTTGTTCCTGCTGGCCACCACCCCTGGCCTTGGGCGTGGGGTTTTCCTCCCGGTTGCCGTCCCTGGCCTTGGGTGCGGGATATCTCCTCCCGGCCATCGCCCCTGACTTCAGACACGGGGTAGCTCCTCTGGGCCGTTCCTGCACCATCGCAGCCTGGCACTCTAGGCCGCTGTCCCTGACCTCGGACGTGGGGTAGCTCTTGGCCGCGCTTAGTGCGCCGGCCCGCCCCTGCTGCCTGTGCTTAGTGCACCGGCCCACCAAAACAAAAAAGCACACCCCTAGTTGTAGTCAGTTAACTCTTCAGTGACTGTCGTCTATTCAGACTCCTTATTTTAGCAATTTTAATGAATAAATCACCTGATAGTGAAAAGAAAGCTGCTGAACACTCTAGCTGACACTAGAGAATCACAGAGAATGAATGTACATCACCAGAATTCCCTTCCCTCCTTCCTTCTCCATCTTTTTATTTGGATAACTTCAAATCTATGTAAAATTTAAAAAAAAATACAGTGAACACCTGTGCCTTTTCACCTAGATCCACAGACTTAACATTTGCTTGCTCTCTGTCTGTACCATTGGAAAGTAATTCACAGACATCATGAAACCTTACTACTAAATATTTCAGTACACACAAGATTGGAGGGGGAAAAAAAAACAGTGGTCTGCTGAGGATTCCTGTCTTGTGGGCAGCTCCCCTTTTGTACAGCTGGTCAGGGTCCCTCCCACAGGAGGAAACGGGGGAGTGTTGGGCTCCCAGGTAAGCACTCACTTGCTGAGAGAGCTGAGCAAGCTGCCTAGCTTCTAGAAGCTTTGTTCTCCCTGCCGCCTTCTGCCGAACTTCCATAGAGAGGGTGCAGATAGACATCCATCCATTCAGACAGGAAGTATTATTGAGAGGCCCCTGGCCTGGCACAGTCCTTACATGAGGTAATAGGTGGAAACGTGCCTCAAAATACAAGCTATTGAATGCCAGCTGTGCAGTCTTATTGCCCTCAACTGTGTCTTTCCTATAAAATGTGATTGTTAAACCTACTTCCTAAGGTGCTGAGTGAGTGTCTAACCTGGGATGATCAGTGTGCATCCAAGCGAGAACTTCTCCGGTGGTTGAGTGGTTAAGACTCTGTGCCACAGCACGGGTCCTGGTTGGTGAACTAAGATCTCACATGCCACGTGGCGCAGCAGAAAGGAAAAAAAAAGCATCCATGTCAGTAACTAGAAGCCTCAGCACACTGTACTGTTATTTCCTTAAGAGGATGGAAATCTGTGTAGCAGCGTAAGTTCAAGAAAAGGAACACAGATCTTGGGTTCCTCCTCCCGGGGTTCTCTACTTATTAATTCCTGGCTTCTCTATTTATTAACAATGGCTTCAGATATATGACTTGAGCCCTCTGTTCCAATTATTAAAAATGAGTTTTAATAATAAAGTGAAGCTTCCACACTTCTAGCGTAAACATAGGTAAGTGACAACGATCTGAACCAAAGTCACAAAAGTATAGAAAACATTCAGTAAGTGACCAATAAGGGCAGGAGTAATCAAGACTAAGGGGGACTTCCCAGGTGGTACAGTGGTAAAGAATCCCCCAGCCAGTGCAGGAAATACGGCAGTAGGTTCAATCCCTAAGACCCCTGGAGAAGGAAATGGTATCACACTCCAGTATTCTTGCCTGGGAAATCCCATGGAGAGAGGAGCCTGGTGGGCTATAGTCCATGGGGACACGACTGAGTACACAAACAAATTAAGACTAAGAGGGGGGATGGGGAGGGGAAAGTACACACGCACACACACGATGTTTAATTAATTAATTTTTTCTATCTTCTAGGGAGATGGGCCAGTCTAAACCTCCATGATGAGCTGTTGTAACTTGATGGCGTGTGAGAAGATATATTAAACTTAATTCTTCCCTTCTTGGAGTTGCCGGTTCCTACCTGCTTCCTAACTGACAAAGCTTAGGCAGGCCAGAGTTATTTCTTCTCCTTTCCAACCAGCTCAGTTCAACTTAGAATTTTATGTTAGTTTCAGATTAAAAAAAAAAAAATAGTTTGACCACTTCAGGAATATTTATGAATCTTTCCAATTAGCTTCCTTTTATAATTGAAGAACAGGTTCAAAGCAAATGTTTCATAATTTTTTTCTCTAAGAATGAAAAATGTATAAGAACACATGTACTGCTGCACTGCTTCTTTGTATATAGAGATGTTAATATCTTTGGAAGTTTTACAGAACTCAAAGGAGGAAATCACATTAAAAATGAGAAGCTACGACCAATTTTTATTTTTAAGATTTATGGGGAAAACAGAGTGACTGATATATCATAATTTTTATTTATTGCCTTTTGGACTAACATGTTTGAATTACTTGTGACTGATCTTTTGAGCGTGACATCATTTACTAGGGTTTCCTTATGTATTAAATTAAAATCAGAATTCAAAGGTGATACAATAAAGATTGTGTGTTTGCGAGGAAGGAGGGGCAAAAGATTAAATGAAAATTCATGTTTTCTACAAATGCTTCCTTTGAGCAAACAAAAGCAGTGTTTTTAAAAAACTGGTTTGGGTAATCATTTTGTCAGCCTATGGCCCAGGATTAAGGTAATAGATTTGTATGGTCAGTTCTACATGTTATATTAGGACATTAGCTTTGGTCTTATGAATCAGGCACTAATATAGACTCAAATTCATTCCACTGATTTGAGTTCAAACCCCATCTATCCACCTGTCAGCTTGGGGTCCTGGGAAAGTTACTTTCTAAACTTCAGTTTCTCCATCTGTATAAAGGGCTACTGAAAAGCAATCAATCATCCAAGAAATGTTGAAGTCCCTCAAGGGGAAACAAGGAGATCTGTGTGATTGTCCACATTACTGATGTATAATAAGAGGATTCTCAGAGGTTGACATAAGCTAGCATCTCACTTCTGCACCTGCCAAGCTGATGGGCAGCACTATATAAGTTAGGCACACCAAAAACTGGGTTTCTCAGAGTCACCAAAAAGACAGTTACTAATCATAGTGCTGGCCACTCGGGGCTGGGCACTGAAGACACGACATGCTGGGATTTTGCCCTCACTGTAGTGAAATCTCTGAGGCTGGAGTGCACCTGGCACGAGCCAAGTTGAAGGAAGCAAGGCAGGGAGACAGACAAGTAAGATCTCATTTGATGGGGGCAGGGGGTGGGGTACTTCCCCGGTGGCGCAGTAGTTAAGACTGCCTTCCAATGCAGAGAGTGCAGGCTCAACCCCTGGTTGGGGAGCTACCATCCCACACGCCTTACTCCTCTGAAGACACGACATGCTGGGATTTTGCCCTCACTGTAGTGAAATCTCTGAGGCTGGAGTGCACCTGGCATGAGCCAAGTTGAAGGAAGCAAGGCAGGCAGACAGACAAGTAAGATCTCATTTGATGGGGGCGGGGGGTGGGGTACTTCCCCGGTGGTGCAGTAGTTAAGACTGCCTTCCAATGCAGAGAGTGCAGGCTCAACCCCTGGTTGGGGAGCTAGCATCCCACACGCCTTACTCCCCCAAAATCAGAACATAAAAACAGCAGAAGCAATACTGTAACAAACTCAATAAAGACTTTAAAAATGGCCCATGTAAAAAAATCTTTGAGAAAAGATCTCAAAGGGGGAACTATGAATGAAAACACTCACACACTTACATGCAATGTGTTTCAAATCAGTTTAGACCATTGGTTTTCCAACATGGCTGATCATTAGAATAGCCTAGGAAGTGTTCTAAAATTATGATTCCTGAACCCTAGCTTAGACCTACTACATCTGAAAATCTAAGCATGAAGCATGAAAGTTTGTTTGTTTTTTCCCATTCTGTAGTGTTTCGAGCTCACCAAGTGATGCTAAATCCAGCCTCTTTGAGCAACCATTGATTGAGATCACAGCCTTGTGGACATCAAGGATGACAATGGGTTGAACCCCGTGACAGCTTGTCGAGAGCTCACACTTTACTGATGAATATTAATTAATGGAATACATGCTAAACCCTAAAGGTGACAGAGGTATCCATGGAGGATGTTCATCTAAAAGGTGAAACAGAACAAATAAAGAAAGAGAAAGAACAGATGAAATACGAATAGGAGGAGCAAAAAGGAAAGAATACGCCCAGGGTTTAGAAAAATTCTTGGGAGAGAACCATTGAGATTGGCCCCAGGAAAGAAAAAATTCTGCCTTTCTACAAAATTATTTTGTCCTGTGTTAAAAGTACTAATTGGTTGATGTGCACCTTAACGCATGTCAGTCATGGTTCAATCAGAGATTAAAGATCTCTGTGTGTATAAATTACAAAGATTTTCCTTTACTAATTGTGAGAGCTAGGTAATCCTTCTCTGATAGACCAGGGGTCCCCAACCTCCAGGATCTAATGCCTGATGATCTGAGATGGACCTGATGTAAAAATAAGAAAAATAAACCACACAATAAATGTAATGCCCTTAAATAATCCTGAAGCTACCCCCACCTATCTTGGCCCGTGGAAAAATCGTCTTCCACAAAGCGAGCCCCTGATGTGAAAATGGTTGGGGACCACTGTTTCCAACTGTTGTCTCAGTGTCTGATGCTGGGGCTTGAAGTCCACAGGGCAGAATCTGCGAGGAAAGATGGATGTAAGGCGTGAGAGAGCGTGAACAAGCTGGAACCCACAGCATGAGCTGAAGTCCACGAGGAGTCACTGAGACCCATGGCAGTTCTCATTGCCTCTGGCTTCAGTGGAATGGTGTCCTGCGGAAGCTGAAACCAGGGGAGATAAACACACTGGGTATGGTGGGCCCAGGGGTCAGAAGAGCTGTTGATCCCAGGAGGGGTGAGCAGATGTAGACCCTGTGTCAACGACGATGTACAGGAGCCCCAAGGTGCTGCTGCTTCTTGTCTGCCCTCCAGGGCTGGCAGAAATTGCTCTTGTGGCCCACCCTATTGGGAAACATAACTTTGGGGCATGCAGTTTGCCCTAGCCATGCTAACATTACAAAGCCACCACACTCAGATGGGAGAAGGGAATTTTTTTTTTTTTTT
>SJYX01018314.1:97384-133959 GCA_006410675.1 Oreotragus oreotragus | reverse complement strand
CGGGGAAGGCAATGGCACCCCACCCCAGTACTCTTGCCTGGAAAATCCAATGGACGGAGTAGCCTGGTTGGCTGCAGTCCATGGGGTCGCTAACAGTCGGACAGACTGAGCGACTTCACTTTCACTTTTCTCTTTCATGCATTGGAGAAGGAAATGGCAACCCACTCCAGTATTCTTGCCTGGAGAATCCCAGGGATGGGGGAGCCTGGTGGGCTGCCGTCTATGGGGTCACACAGAGTCGGACACGACTGAAGTGACTTAGCAGCAGTAGCAGCACTGGTATCTCAAAGCAACATTTCTAAGCTGAACTCTCCCAGTCCTTCCATACAGGCTTGTCCTGAAATCTTTGTCTTAGTTGGGAGAAGGGAATGGTTTTTTTATTTTTATTTTTTTTTACAGTCATCATCTATATCGGGCAGACACAGAAATGTAGGAGTGAGCCAAGACATGTCCTAGACACAAAGTTTAGCATGCCCCTGCCCTATCTATGCTTCCCAGGTGGCACTAGTGTAAAGAACCCACCTGCCAATGCAGGAGATATAAGAGATGTAGGTTCAATCCCTGGGTCAGGGAGATCCCCTGGAGAAAGGAATGGCAACCCACTCCAGTATTCTTGCCTGGAGAATCCCATGGACGAGAAGCCTGACGAGCTACAGTCCACAGGGTCACAAAGAGTCGGACACAGCTGAGTGTGCACGTATGCCCTTTCTATGGTTTCCCTCACCTAACTCCCACTGGCTTCTGTCCTTGCTCTGCCCGAAACACAGGGATACAGTAATTGCCTGATGTCCTGGGCACCCCCCACACTCTCTGAGACCCTGGCTTTGTATGTTGTGTTCTGTCTGCCTGGGAACACTCTCTCCCTATTGTTCATCAGGGTAACAGCTTCTTCTTCAAGACTCAACTCAGTTCTCATCTTGTTCTTCTTACATCACTCTACCTGCAGCTAAGTCACAAGCGCTCTATACTCTCCCATGACATCCCATGTATATGAGCATGATTGCCCTTTGCAGGTTGTATCATGTAACACATCCTTCTTTCCCTCTGGACTGAGAGCTCCTCGAACTCAGAAACTCTGTCTCAATGTTTGTACCTCTTCCCAGCACTGAGCCTGGAACATAGCGCTGGCTGGGCCAAAAAGTTTGTGTGGATTTTTCTGTGGACTGTTGTGGAAAAACCCAAATGAACTTCTTGGCCAACCCAATAAATACTCACGGAATGGGCTGTTACCCTGGTTATGGTTCCATGACTAAAATTATTCTCCTCAAAGGAAAGAAAAAGCTACTCTCTAGCATTTTAGAGTCAAGCATTTGTAACAAAACAGAAAGAAAGAACTTGGCGTTCATATATACGCAGAAATCTTGGCAAGTGATACACATGGAGAATTTACTTGATCTTCCAAACAACTGGCCAAGTGTTCACAACTGCCCATAGCTTACCCACTGCTCTGTCTTGATGGAGCTTCAATGAGGGTCTTCTCCTCCCCACAGGACCATGAACTCTGCTCACTTCCAAGCCTGAGGAAGCACGACAGCATTCCTTCTTCAGCTTATCTGGGAAATGGGCTGCCCCAGTTAGACACTGTTACTCAGACCCCAGCCATTATGCACCCTTGCTCACCTAATTTCCGATTGCTGCAAAGGTCTGCTTACCCTTCTCATAAAGGGTAAGCAGACCTTTAAATTTATTTTTGAGATGCCTACATATTTCTGAAATTGGAGATTCTCCCATTGCAATAGTCCTTTTGAATAGTTTCCCTTTTCTAAGTCTGGGTTTGTTTATTTGATTCAACTGTATGATAAAGAAACTACAATTAGCCCATTTTCTGTGAGACAAAAGTGAAGCTTAGGAAAAAAAAACAAAAAACAAATAATTCCCCAGAACCTCATAAAAAGCAGGTAGGAAATCCAGGATCTAAGCCCAGAGAGTCTGACTATTTGAGGGTGAGAATCTCTACACTCTCAGCCACTGAGCTCTTTACCCTCCTAATTCTTCTAAAAGCATCTGGGAAGGGATGCTTTGTCACGTTAAAGTTCCACTGTAAAACTGAAAATACTAAAACATTGTTATTTTTTTTAAGTCATGGGAACTTTCCTGATGGTTTGGTGGCTAAGACTCCATACTCCCAATGCAGGGGATTGACCCCTAGTCAAGGGACTGGATTCCACATGCCACAGCTAAGAGTTTGCATGTTACAACTAACTATANCAGCTTCGTGAAAGTTACAAAGTGTTTTTATCAGTTCACACTGCTGCCAACGGGACACTGTCTTCCCACTTTTCCACATCCTAGCTGACCCTTGGTGTTGTAAGTCTTTTGGAATTTGCAGTTTGATATAAGTGAAATGTTGTGTTACTACTATCTCATTTCCATTTTCCTGATTGGTAACAAGGTTGGGGAATTATTTGGCACCTAGTTTTCCATTCTGCAAAATTTCAGTGCATATCCTTACCCCACATTTCCATTGGATTGTTTTTCTGATAGATTTACAAGAGTTGGCTGGGTATTCTGGATGCTAACTTAGATCTGGTTTCCAGAAGCAGATCCTGATATAAGGCTTCATGTACAGATGGTATACTAAGGGAGCACTGTTTAAGAAAAGGATTTATTAAGGAAGTGGATATTTAGAGGAGAAACTGGTGAGTCGGGGAAGCAGCACTGGAAAGGGGAAGAAATAGGAAATGTGCTGTCAGGTAATATCCCGCAGAAGGTAGTCTCTGCCCGATCCCACAGGGGACTCTGGAATGTGAGTTAAGGACCACCTGTCATTGGACAAAATCATGTCCTAGGATGTAAATTCCTATGCATTTCCAGCTCTCTTGTGTATGGGGGCAAAGTGATCCAAACAATCCGTTTTAAAGAGCCACAGTTGTTAGCTTTTGGAAGTGAAAATACGCCATCATGGAGGTGAAAAGTGAAGTGTTAGTCGCTCAGTCATGTCCGACTCTTCATTGACAAAATCATGTCCTAGGATGTAAATTCCTATGCATTTCCAGCTCTCTTGTGTATGGGGGCAAAGTGATCCAAACAATCCGTTTTAAAGAGCCACAGTTGTTAGCTTTTGGAAGTGAAAATACGCCATCATGGAGGTGAAAAGTGAAGTGTTAGTCGCTCAGTCATGTCCGACTCTTCATGACCCCATGGACCGTAGCCCACCAGGCTCCTCTGTCCATGGAATTCTCCAGGCAAGAATACTGGAGCGGGTTGCCATTTCACAAAAGGTAATCTGGGTGATTGAGAACTGACATCACCCACCATAGACAATAATCTTACAAAAAGATCAACTTCACTATTAATTCAAGAATTACAAACTATAATAGTAAGCTATTTTCTATATATCATATCTGCAAAGTTTTAAGAGTTAGTCAAAATTCTTACTGCACACAGAGAAAAATTTTGTAACCATGTGAGGTGATGCATGTGTTAATTAATCTGTGTTAATTTTGCAGTATATACATGCTTAAAATCACTATGTTGCATACCTTATATTTATACATTATATCTCAATAAAGCTGGAAAAATCAGAAAGAGAAGCTAATTTGTTTTGTATGCTATTGATAGAAATAGAAAAAATATTTTTCATTCAATTTTTGAACTTCATATATTCCACATATATTCATGAACATTTTGTGGTATGTATACGTGGGTGGGGGGGACAAAAAAAGTTAATGTTCATACAAATCAAATTTGACTTTCTTTTTTTTTGAGACTGTATGTTTGTAGCCTCAAACTGGCAAAACAAGAAAAACAACAAAAGGTAGGCAATATCCAGCTCTAGGTTGGCAATGGTGAAACAGGCCTTTGCATACATTTTTCTTAGAAGTATAAACTGGCATGGACTTGTTTTCAAAAATATTTGACAGAATCTACCAAGATTTAAGATCACATATCTTTTGATATAGTGATTTCTTTCTGAGGAATTGATCCTCTAGACATACTCATACAAGAACAAACTGTTGGGACTAGTGGTCCAGTGGCTGAGACTTTGCACACCCAATACAGGGGGCCAGATCCCAAATGCTGCACCTGAAGATCCTGCATGCCACAAGTAAGACCCAGTGCAGCCAAAATAAATAAATATCAAAAGGACAAACTGCTACGTCCAGTACTATTTTAAGGGCAAAAACTGAAAACAACCAGCTGACTACAAAGAGGGGACATTCGTGCAAAAGGATATTACTTAGTGTTAAATATAATAAAATACACATGCACTGGCATGGAAGGACAACCTTGAGCTTTTAGATATATTTCTTGCTTACCATGTACCCTTATAAAAATTATTTTACCTCTCTAAGCCTCAGTTTCTTCATCTGTAAAATGAGGACAGTATTGAAATAATAGTGTTGATGTGCAGATTAAATTAGATAATTCATATCAAATGTTTTGTAGAGTGTCACCTAGTAAATGTTCAATATGTATTGGTAATATCATTATTATTCAGAGAAAAAATGAAAGCTTCAAAACTTGACACAGAATTGCTCTTCTTTTGTTTAAAAAAAATCCAGCTTATAGGGGGGAAAAAAATCTAACAAACTTATTTTTTGAAGTGTGAGATTTGAAAGATAGAGAACTTTCATATTTTTACTTTATACATGTTGGTACTTATAACACTTTCAACAGAGAGCCTCTGTTAACTTAAAAGTAATGATGAAATACAGTTTTTAAAAAGATGCATGAGGCTTAGACTCTGGACTGTTGCTAAGCTGTTTCCCCCAGGATTTCTTCTTTTGTTGTTCAGCTGAGTGCTTCTGCTTAAAAACACTCTGCTACTAAAAGTGCCCTCACATCATAAAGTGTCACCACAGCAAGAATCAGGGGGCTCAAAAGACAGAGGAAATACACTGTCACAGAATGAATGATGAGCTGCTTTAGGTTTGACAAGAAGTCACGCTGTGCTTAGTCACTCAGTATGTCTGACACTTTGCGACCCTATGTTCTGTAGCCCTCCAGACTCCTCTGTCCACGGGATTCTCCAAGCAAAAATACTGGAGGGGGTTGCTATGGCCTCCTCCAGGGGATCTTCCCAACCCAGGGACTGAACCAGGTCTCCCGCATTGCATTCTTTACCGTCTGTACCACCAGGGAAGCCCAAGAAGCCACAGCATATTGTTAATAACAGAGAAACAAAGAAAAATACTATAGTCCTGATGCATCAGTCAAATCTGCAAGGTTGTTGGAAGGGCTGACTTGGGTTCAATTCCTGGGTCAGGAAGATTCCCTGGAAGAGGAACTGGCAACCCACTCCAGTATTCTTGCTTGGAGAATTCCATGGACAGAAGAGCCTGGTGGGATATGGTCCATGGGGTTGCAAAAAGTCAGACACAACTGAAGTGACTTAGCACAAGGACACACACACACACAGTTTTTAAAGTCTCAATGAGTTACTTCAAATAAAGTAGAAACCAGAACTCTGGATATTTAGAATACTGAAAACCAGGCATTTGAGCCAAAAAAATGTTTGCCTACAAAATTTTCTTTCCTTCATTGTTTGCCAGGAAGGTTACATAAGCCTTCCTCCAGTACCACCCAAAGCCCTCAGTAAAAAGCACACACACACATCACGACAAGATAAAGGCTCCAAGTGGAAATTCAATTGTATTTATTTTTCTTATACAGAATCAGAGAAGTAAAAACCAGTACCAAACTCCGGGTAAAATAGTTTGATCTGATTGATTTTTCTGCATATTCTCTGTATGCATAGCAATTTGAATTAAAAATAAACACACATATATCATATTACAAAATGTAGAAATAATTTTTTTTAAAGTTAAAGTATGAACACATAAATGATGTAGTGTGTTAGGGAAACAGTCTCTGTTGATCACCTACTTTCCCAATTAAATTAATCTACAATTTCCTTTTAACAGCTTTTGTTTGTCATAAAAGTTGCACTTCTGGAAGTTGCTTTCTGTTTTGAGAACATCACTTGTCATTAGCAAAACTCTCTCACTCCAGATCACCTTCTTCTCCAGAGAGATTTTCTGCCAAGCTGGAGTCAGTAACACCCCCAGCACACCAACTGTTTTACTCTGTTTTTACTTATATTGTATAATCAGCGAAAGAAAGGCATATCACATCCTAAATTCTATGGTGAAACACTAATAATTACTTAGATTTAACAGAATTGCAAATAGGTCTTGACAATGTATTTGCTTCAAGGAAATGTGTTTTATCAGGGAAAGAAAATACCTTAAAAGAAAGATTTTTGAAATTATTTTTCCATTTTTAACCTGGATGAAATGTTGAAATCTACTGATTGACTTAGGACTAAAAAGACACGATATTTGGCAGTCATTTTACAATAAGAAATATAGTATAAATAGCACCTTATCATGAATTCTGCAGGGGTTTTAACACTTATAGGAAAGAACCTTTAAAGAGTTGTTTCTAGATTTCTAGCTTTAGTGTT
Source organism: Oreotragus oreotragus (assembly GCA_006410675.1). Lineage (NCBI taxonomy): Eukaryota > Metazoa > Chordata > Mammalia > Artiodactyla > Bovidae > Oreotragus > Oreotragus oreotragus. The sequence continues at coordinate 127,550 of SJYX01018314.1, read as the reverse complement.
CTTTAACAAAGGCCATATAACATGGCCTTAAAAATAACAACAAAAATTAGATCTGGCTTCATTTATTAGTAAACATGTAGTCAGGATCTGTATCTAATTCTGGAAAAATAATTGTTATGTTCATTAATAATGTTCCAACTAATCTCACTAAAAAAAAAAATTCTTCTAGTATTTTCTAATGCCACAAGCTTACTAGGAAATTATTTCTAAAAATTGATAATACAAATCATCGATGTTTTAACTACTTTAAAAAAAGGAGGGATAATTGTTTCTTTAATGTTTAATAACCTGAAAATGAATCTATAAAAATATTTTTTAAAAATACAGTAACACTGCTCAGTTTTACTAGGTCCCTTGTTTTTGAGTCTTTTTTTTTTTTTTTTTTTTGCCTTTTCTTAGAAAGAATGTACAATGCTTTTTGCAATTATTGCTAACAGAAGAGAAAAAGAAATAGTGCTCCCTTCAATATAGTAGCAATAGAAACGTCTACCCTCATCTCTCAGAGCATTTTGAAAAAGAGATGGAATCAGAAGAAGAGAAACCATGGGTCCTTCAGGGGAAAAACGTCACTTCATTGTGTTGGAAGCAACGGTAGGTTTAAGCTCTCATCCACCTACTCACTTAACATCAGCGTGGACAGGGTAACACGAGCGCTGTGCCTCCTTCTCCCACATAAAGTGCACCGAAGCCTTCTTTTCTTCTACAACAGTCTTGGTACAAAAGTTGTAGGAGAAAATCATTGCTTTGTTCCTTGGGGGCACCTCACACCTGCTTCTCGTTTTGCTTTTGGGGCACCGTAGCTTGTCTATTTCCATGTCACACCTAGTAGCCTTTCCACTGTATTCCCTAACGTTACTACTTCATCTCTGACCTTTACACTTGCCTTCATTCCAACAAGATAAGATGTATTCTGCCTGTCTGTCTTTTGGTAGATCAGAAAGGATCTCAGATCCCCAGCAAATAAGCCCCTTTGGGAATGGAAAGGTTCCTCTCAGAGACCTGCATTATTAATGTCTCTCAAAAAAGATATTAAATTCATAGATTATAAATAATGTCAGTTCAAAATATTAAACAATTGAGGACTTCATTGGAAATGCAGGCAGAGTGCATGCCAGGCGAACCCGATGCTCTCTCTCAGTCCTTAAAAGCTAATAAAAAAACAAACAAACAAAAAAAAATGGTTTTGGTTACATAAGAGGTACTGAGTACATATTTCATGCCTTTCTATACCAACTGTAGCAAACAGGATTAGGATAATACACCAAGGAATCAACTTTAGTGACTTTGGAAACACTAAGGGTCTCCACCATACACCCTCAGGGGGCATTTTTTGACCCGTCTGTCAGAAATCTGCTTCATCTTTCAAACAGCTTCATAGATAAGATTATTTTAAACCCTAGAAATCTTGAAAGAAGAAAAACCAACAAGGCTTCAGAATTTTAAAAGCAACAGCTCACTGTATGCCATCAGGTTGAAAGCTATGTGGTACTGATGTTTTCAGAACAGTTTCAAAGGACAAAAATATAGTTGCCACTGATTTATCAAAAACATTTGGCTGCCCTTTGTCATCAGTCACCAAATGATAATGCTTCATAAAATAAACATCAAATTCTAAGCTGTAATTTTCTTAAAAATCCAACTTGTCAATTAAAAACCTTTTGTTTAATAAATGTTCATAATTAGTACCAAACTGGTCTCTTTCTCTTTCATGAGATCTTGGTGTAGGAACTGTGACTAATACCACTGCCACTCTCCTGTTGGAAGGACTAGATGCTGTGCAGTAAAATGATGAAGGATAAACTACAATAGGACTCTGTGTGCCTTTGAGAATACAGGTAATAAGAGCCATCAGAACCTGCATGGATTGAAAACTACATTGTATTCCAAACAGCAGAATTTTACTATCAGTACAATGATTTTTAAAGCTCAAGTTAAATATTCTTTAAAGCATTTGGTACTAATGTCATCAATACAGTTTTTGAAACTGTAAATCAGGTCGAGTTTTGTGTACATTTCCTGGACCGAGCCACCTGTCAAAAGTCACTGCCTGTGGTCATCAGTTTTTCATGGTTTATAATCAATTGATGTATAAATTTCAGCTAACACCCATAAAGCTTGGTCATGGGGTAGCAGAGAGGAAAACAAAGAAGCAATTCTGCATAATCAGTTCTGCTGCACAACCTATCACAGGAATGCAGGCTTGCAGAAAACAGAAATAGAATGTTTATTCATGTTTAACTTAAGTGACTGCCAATCAAATCCAGGCAATTATTAAACTGGCCACAAGGAAAGGAGGGAGCATGTGTGATGGAGGCAGGAGGCAGCTCACCTGCCACCTTGTTCTGCTCCATCGCTTTTTCCAAGAGGCCCAGGAAATGTCAGGTCACGGCTGCATCCAAGCTACAATGGTATTAATTACAGCCAGGTTAGAAAAGGCTCGCTTTTGTTCAGAGCAGATTCTACATCAGTGAAGAGGGGGATCAGATCTTCAGATTCCAAAGTTCCTAGATCAACGTTTGTTCCTGGAAGACAGTCAAGAAAATCAGGGAAACGGGTCTGCTGAGGGTTGATATTCATGGGTGTCTGTCCTGTGTTTTCTCCTGTAATGGAAAAGAATGAAACCATTTTAATTCTTTTATTGTAGTATAATCATAATATTGTGTTGGTCTCTGCTGTACAATGAAGTGAATCAGCTACGTGTATACATGTTTCTGCTTCCTCCTAGACCTCCCTTACTCCCCATCCCACACTGCTAGGTCGTCATGGAGCGCTGAGCTGAGCTCCCCGTGCTACACAGCAGGTTCCCACTAGCTACCTATTTTCCACATGGTCATATATATATGTCAATCCCAGTCTCCAACTCATCCCACCTTCCCCAGACCCCCTTGTCTGCACATCTGTTCTCTATGTCTGTTTCTATGCCTGCAGAGTGAAGTAAGTCAGAAAGAGAAAAACAAATATCGTATATTAACACACATATGTGGAATCTAGAAAAATAGTACTGCTGCTGCTGCTAAGTCGCTTCAGTCGTTTCCGACGCTGTGCGACCTCATAGATGGCAGCCCACCAGGCTCCCCCATCCCTGGGATTCTCCAGGCAAGAACACTGGAGTGGGTGAAAAATAGTACAGATGAACCCTATTTAATTCTTTTTTAAGGCTCCTGAAAAGAGGAACAAGTTCAACTGTCAACATAACTCTCATCTTCATTTCCACTGTGCTCACATTCCACCAGAAGATCTTATTGCTGCAGGTTGCAAATATGTCATCTCCTTGCAAAATTTCAGCTACCACGTTACTGAAACTGAGTTGGTGGTGCTCACGCCTAAGAGACACAGAGATGCTGGGTCAGTCTTTAATTGTTCTGGGTAGACATGGCCCAGAATGGGTACGTCCAGGGACATAGGAGAGGAGAAAATGAGGACACTGTGGATCTGACTACCATCACTGACTTCCCATGACAATGGCATGAAGAGCTGGTTTGAGTAGAGAGACCCTGACAGTCATAAAAACCTTATCACAGAGCTATAATCCAACAATTTAATTGTAAACTCAAATTTGCTCATATCATCCTCTTTATGTTCAAAGGTAGTAGTAAGGAGGTTCTTTTAACTATGTAATTAAAAAATAGTCTTCATTGACAACTCTGGGGATCATGTTCAAAGTATTTTAGAAAGTGGCTTCTGCAGATGGCCCCCCTCGCTACACATGTACATATCCCCCAAAACTATCGAGTATTCTCATAAAGCATATAAGTTACAATGCATGGGGGCATATAGGTTCTGAGAAGTCTTGTAGTAAGGAAAGTCTGTTTTATTTTGTTTAAGCCACTATCACCTCCTCGAATCCAATTTTGGCAGAATTTATATCCTAACAGAACTAAAGTCTGCAGAACCTAGTTGAGACAATGCTATTGTAGAGGAAAGTTCAGTGTCTGGGATATGATATGAAGAACACATCCTTCATGAATGACAGGATAGGAGAAAACGTACAGACCATTGTGCCAGGAGATGGAGCTTTTTAGCTGTGTGGCATAAGACACACTCGCTTGTCTGGAATGGGGAGGCAGGTGCCGTATCGTATCTGCCACACATGATATGAGGCTCTGGGCTTCATTCATACATAAATTAAGTCGCTAAGTCGTGTCTGACTCTTTGTGACCCTATGGACTGTGGCCTGGCAGGCTCCTCTGTCTATAGAGTTCTCCAGGCAAGGATCCTGGAGTGGGTTGCCACTTCCTTCTCCAGGGGATCTTACCAACTCAGGGATCAAACTCATGTCTCCTGCACTGCAGGCAGAGTCTTTACTGACTGAGTTACCAGGAAGTCCACATAAACACATACACAAATACAAAGACACCATAAATGTTTGTTGACTGTGCTGAGAGAACTCGGTCATGGTTAATTAATTACATAATATCAGAACAACTGGTTCATTCCAACAGCCCCAATCAATTTTCTGAAGGGATAAAATATACCTCAAACTCTGAGATGCATTGATAACTATGGCCAGCTTTCACCATGGAATCATTTCTAAGAAACTTATTCAATTAGCTTTTGTGTCATACAAGTCCTTTAGGCTTCCTGAGAAGCCTGCAGAGAGATTTTACTATTCTAGACAAAATGAGAGAAAATTCATTTTAATAATATGCACTTTCCAAGGAGAAAAATTACTTCTTTCATAGCGACGAGGGAAACATAATCACACTTACATTTTTGGAGGTAGCAAAACTTCATGGCTTTTCTACAAACTGATAAAATATCAGTGACTCTTGGGAATATTTTATAGGACTTGCATTGCAAAAAGCAGTCATTTGAAAAATTAAAATGAGTTCAACATGACCTCAGGGTTGTTGTGTTATCGACATTGAAAAACAAGGTTAGTTTAGAAAAAAAAAATCCAAATAACTTTTTTCTACCCAATAGATTGTAACAGAAGGAAATTAGGCTTAAAAAAAAAATTATCTGCCCTGAAAAATTACCTGATCTAAAGTGCTGGATGTCTGTTTTCTTCGTATCCAGATAGAAATATCTACCTCAACTTATTTCCCATTTTATGTTTTCAATAACTCAAGAATTGATTTTTTTTAATGAAATAAAATCTCTCTGTTTTAAAAAATTCTCTTATTTCTTTTTCCTCAGAAAGCATGATGAGACTAGTTAAGGTTCTTCATTAAGGCTAACAATCTTAAAATATCTCTCCTTGGAGCAACTTAGCAACCTTCACAGTAATCTTTTTGGTCATTACAGTTTTCTTCATTTGAAAAGTGGGACATATGATACAACATGGGGAATATAGCTGATATTTCACAATACCTATAAATGGAGTATCACCTTTAAAACTTGCAAATCACTGTATCATACACCTGTAACATATAATATCGCATGGCAACTATACTTCAACTTTTAAAAAAGATGCACATTTGCATCAATAATAAAAACAAATGGATGAATAAAAATGAGACAGACCAAAAAAAAACAAAAAAAGAAGACGTTCTTAAAAGGGTGTGATGATTGTAGAATATTCTGGAAAGTGGACGACCTCCAGCCTTTGCTCCTATTATTCCATCTACTCCATCCTCCTATGTCTCTAACACTATGTCCAGCTGTTGTTTCCATGTGTATTTTACAAAGGGAGTGTTTGGCTGGCTTGTCACCATTTAGCGTGCGGTCAGCATGTGATCAGTGGGCCTACCAGACCTTTTCCAGCCACATTTGAGCTCTGCCCATCCCTTGGCTTTTTCTTTTCTTGTTCCTGTGTAATTAACTATATGTCTCCCCTTCAGGGGGCTTATGCCCATTTCCCATAAAGATTTCACAGATGTGACTGTAAATGCAGCACTCACTAAGCCAGGCTAACCTGGAACCCCAACATTTAATAAGACTAATCTCATCCTTCTTAGATGATACTTCATCCTTCTCAGAAGGAGAGGAGGACTTTGTGCCAAGTGCTGTGACCTCATGATGCCTCACCACTGTACCAGGTGTGCACATTACTCCCACTTTACAGGTGAGAAGTCTGAGGCCCTGGGAGGTCATGTAACTTACCAAAGTTACTACTAAGAAGTAGAGAAGCAAAGATCCAATTCAGGTGGCCTGTTTGCAAGGACTATGTTCTTTACAGGACATGACTTAATCCCACATTTTGGTTTCAAAACATTCCCTACTTATCTACTTGATGTCATTTTAAAAAGCCAAAGACTAGAATCCATCTTTTTTTACATTTTAAAGTCAAGCTAGGGACTTCCCTGGTCCTCTAGTGGCTACAGCTCCACCATCCCACTGCAGAAGGTCTGGGTTCAATCTCTGGACTAGATCTCACATGCTGCAACCAAGACCTGGCACAGCCAAATGCAGCTAGTGGGAAGTTGCTGTATAGCACAGGGGGCTCAGCCTGGTGCTCTGTGATGACCTAGAGGGGCGGGAGGAGAGGCCAGGAGGGAGGGGATTGTGTATATTAATGGCTGCTCCACCTTGTTGTACACCAGAAACCAACACAACATTATAGAACAATTATCTTCCAATTAAAAACAAAGAATTTTTTTAAGTCAAACTTGCTTAGATTTCGATTTCCTGAGTCTTTTCTTATTTAACTTTGCTTTTTATGTTTACTAGCTTTCCAATGTTGAAAAGATGAAAGCAAACAATTATTAAACATGGGAAGGAGCCGCTTCGTTACGCTGTTCCAAAGAGGGCAAGATAAATCTCACACCAAAAAATAAAAAGAAGGATGAAGAAAGGGAGGGAGGGAGGCAGGAAGGGAGGCAGAACGCTGAAGTAATAAATTGAAGACTAACAAAACAAACAGTTCAAACTATTCCTGGGTGACTCCTCACAAGACAGTCTGTGCAATTCTCTAAACACATGGATGATAGGCTGCACGGAGAGCCCAGAACAGCTGCTCCTCCGTTCTGGCAGAGTCTGCATCTTGTCTGACCAACTGTTTAGTTTCAGAGCACAAAGCACAGCCATCGAGGAGCAGAAGGTGACAAACATGGGTCCTCTGGACAATGGCACCAGGGAAAACAAATCCTTTTCATCACAGAACAATTTTCTATCATCAGTGGTGATGGGGGAGAAACTTACATGAGCAGCTCCAAAGAGGGACATGTCAAGTATTATTTATTTTTTTAGGTCTATTTTTAAGGGTTTTTTTTTTTAATTGAAGTATAGTTGATTTACAGTGTCATGTTAGTTTTAGGTATACAGCAAAGCAATTCAGTTGTACATATATATTTTTTTTCAGATTCTTTTTCATTACATGTTATTTCAAGATACTGAATATAGTTTCCTGTGCTATACACTAGGTCCTGGTTGTGAGCTGATGTCATTTAATTTTGGTTCAAAAGAGTATCTTCTGGGAGTTTAAGACTTTGATAATTAAATCTAGACCAAGTTTGGAGGCCTTGCTCCTGGAGAAGTAGAGAAAAAGAGGTAACCAGGAAGCCAGCTGAGGCCTAGCCTGAAGGCAGAGCAGGCCAGGAACTACTTAAATTTAATTGCTGAAGGAGGACATTGTTAGGACTTGGAGCTGACAATTCAGAATCCTCTGAGTTGCTTAACTTTCCAAAAGCCCACTGCCAATTGCTTCCCAAATGCAATAATGACATGAAAAGCTGCATACTGGTGGCCTGTACATTACAACAAAAAGCTAGAAAAGTATGAATATTCAATTGTGAAAGAATGGTAAAGCAGACAGCGGTATATTAATGCAATTGTGAGGAAAGACTAAATAAAGCAGACAAGAAAAGGAAGGGAGAGAGGAAAGGAGGGAGGGAAGGAAGAAGAAAGAAAAAACCAGAAATTGAAATCCTGTGCCCATATTTAAAACTATATTTGCATAAACTATGGGGAAGGAGCTGGAATTTACTAATGGTGCTTGGGTTCTGGGGGCTCTGCAGCTGTGTTCCTGTTTGGATTTTAGAATTGAGAGGATCACTGCATAGGGCACAGGTTCGAACCCTGGTTGGGGACCTAAGATCCTACATGCCTTGCAGTGTGGTCAAAAGAACTGAGAGAACTAAAGAGACAATTTAGAAGTCCAAACCCACTGCAAGGCTTCACAGGCTCGGCCCCTACCTGTGTCCATCTCATCCACGTTGCTGAGGAAGTCCTCTGGGGTCGTGGGGACGCTGTAGCACCCCAGCCCCAGGCCACTGTCAGTGCTCTGCTCCCTCGAATGATACGGCCCCCTGTAGAGCAAAAGACGGGAAGACGTTTTAAAATTAAAATATAATCATGAAGACCCCCAACTAATGGAGATCTGCCTGATGTTCCAGATAACAAAGGGAGGTGGACTCTGAACCTCATTTTAATTTTGAAACATACATCCCTGTGTCGAAATTTATCAACTGTAAGCAAAGAAAAAACCAACTGGCCAGTCATAATAAATTGACACTGATTCCCTTTTCACTGAAAATAATAAAATAACAATACATATAGAGAATGATATCATTTATGTAAATTTAAAATAAAAAACTAAAAAAGATGTTGAATATTGCTTCTGGATACAGACATTGACAGGCAGTGTGTGTGTGTGTGTGTGTGTGTGTGTGTGTGTGTTTGTACACACGCACAGTGTGTCCAACCCTTTGTGGCCCCATGGACTGTAGCCCGCCAGGCTTCTCTGTCCATGGAACTGTAAGAATACTGGACTGGGTTGCCATTTCCTCCTTCAGGGGATCTTCCTGACACATGAATCAAACCCGTGTCTCCTGGCAGGTAATTCTTTATCAGTAGTGCCAACTGGGAAGTCTTTGATAAGCAATGAGAAGTATAAAAATAGGTGTGACGGATATACACCAATTTCCAAATGGTGGCTACCACTAGGCAGGGAAGAAGAAAAAGAAATGTATTTCAGGGGTGGTGAGGAAGAACTGAAATATTAGTTGTCATATTTACTTAAAAAAATAAGATCAATGTAAATATGGAAAACCTGGGTGTTGCATACGTGGGTAAATCTCAAGTTATTCTTTACATTTTTTCTGGACATTTGAATTATTTTTGTATCAGTCATTCAGAAACGCCTTTCCTTCAGTATTTTGATTACTGTTTTTTTTCATTCTTCTCTCTATTTTTAGTAACTTTCATAACTGTATTTGCTTGTTGCCTGAAGCCTCCGCAAGGGCAGAAAAGACACAGGAAATAGAAAACTGCCCTTTATTTGGGTTTAAAAGGCTACAATTAAGGTTGAATACTTCTACTCATGAAGATATTTCTGGTTCAATTACCTTTCTTCTGCTCATATATTTCATATTTTAAAACAACCCTTCTTTGTTTTATTTCATTCTTTAATTGTGAAATAATTTTAGATTCACATGGAAGATGTAAAAACAGTAGAGTTCCTGTGTATGCTGTGTGCATTTTCCCCAAGGTTACGGTACATAACCACAATAGAAGGATCAATATCAGGAACTGACAACGTACAACACTATTAACTGGCTTCCCTGGTGGCTCAGTGGTAAAGAATCTGCCTACCAAAGCAGGAGACCTGGGTTTGATCCCTGGGTCAGGAAGTTCACCCAAAGAAGGAAATGGCAACCCACTCCAGTATTCTTGCCTGGGAAATCCCATAGACAGAAGGGCCTGGTGGGCTACAGTCCGTGAGGTCACAACCGAGTCCATAACTTCGTGCCTAAACAACAACCATAATAATGCTATTAACTAACACCTTGGTCATATTTCATCACAAACATCACCTCTTATTTGTTTTGCTCCTATTTGCCATGTAACATGTTTTTAATCTCCATTGGCTATATCAAACCACAAGATTCTTCTAAATAATTACTACAAACACCATGCTATTGAAATCATAAATTCATCCCTATTTTCAAATTGACTAGGGGTTTACTCCATGCCATAGCATCAATTTTTGGAGATTAAAAAAAAAAAATTGGTGACCACTTGTCTACTTTTATTTTTTCTGCCATGTCCCTCCACATCTTCCCTCTATCCTTACCCCAACCTCCAAGCTCCCCAACTTTTCCCAATATAAGCAAAGATCCATTATACTCTAAACCTCCTAACAAAGAAAGCAAAAATAAGTGGCCTTAAAATGTTGACTTACCCATTGAGGAAAGGATCCGAGCTATTATTAGTGATGGATCTCATGTCTGGGGTCATGGCAGGAGGGTTGACAGCGGCCTGAACCGTGGCTAGAGTCTCGGCCTCCATGGGGAGCTGTCTACAGAGGGCGGCTTCCTGCAAAAGATGACAGTCAAGGGGAGAGGCAACTCGTTACAAGGATTGGAGCAAAGGATGCTTCATATAAAAACTTTTCACCAAACACAAAAGCACTTTATGTTTATTCCTCATAAGTCAAAATCATCAGGAAATCATTAGTGTTCTTTCTCTGAAGAAGTCTTACAGGCATAAGTCACCAAGTTAATGAGAAGCTCATGTAATAGTTGCCCTCAAAGCACTGACAGAGCAATTGTCCAACCCACCCAAATTGCTTAAACACCCANAGTCAAAATCATCAGGAAATCATTAGTGTTCTTTCTCTGAAGAAGTCTTACAGGCATAAGTCACCAAGTTAATGAGAAGCTCATGTAATAGTTGCCCTCAAAGCACTGACAGAGCAATTGTCCAACCCACCCAAATTGCTTAAACACCCACCAAATCATATAAAGACCTCTCAAGACACTTTCTCAAGGATAAGGCTATTTTTACCCCAAGCGATCAGACCAAATATAAGTCAATCAAAGCAACTGGACTCTTCTGGACTAGCAGGTACATTCTGGTCTTTGCCACTTACAGCCCAGTAAAGCTGTAGAATTACAGAGTTCAGGGTCTGTGTTAAATCACAACTGGCAGTTTTAGATGATAACCAGGAGAGCAAAGCAACCGGCTTAAAAGTTTGTTAGTCAATCGCTTTTTCTATTTGACTAATTATTCTGTCGACTAAAATGGCTGAAGTTTGGAGAAGCATGCAGATCCACTCCAGATCTCACTTGATGATTAACTGTTGGATAGCATATGGATTTCATTAGCAAAAATTAAAACACCAGCATTTTTTAAAGCTAACATGATTTTGCCAAGGAGAGTCAATCCAAAAGGTTACAAATTTGACTGCAATTACTTTCTCTAGATATAACCTCCAGGGAGTCTGTCCTATTTTGACAAACATGACCAGACATCAGATTCCTTTCAAATTTGCTGCTGTTTCCAGAGAATAAAACTTGTGCATATTTTTCCATGTGTCCAAAACCAATGTTAGGCCCTTCCCATGTTCATGCCTATCACTTTCCCTCTACCTAAGCTGAATCACTGGTCTTGCCATCCATCAAATCCCAAAACCAAGGCTACAACAGCAAACAGAATATTCAGGTCATCTAAGTTACAGGGTCTGCCTTAGATCTCTTCCAGCCCTAAGAAGTGATGATTTTAGTCAGCAACAGAGTAACTGCTGTCTAGACAAGTCTAGTGAAGTCATCGGCTATAAAAACTTTCGGTTACAGGTGTTCATCATACTGTTCCTAGGAGTTATGGAAGCATGACTATCACAAATCATGAAGATCTGATAGATAAGAAACTGCTTTTTTAATTTATACTGAAATGAATACCCTGTCTAGAAAGGGCTCCTGGTTCACTTCTGTTCATCTATATTTCAAATAATTCAATACTTAACTAACCTAAATTTTATTCAGTCATCTAAGAAAAGCAAACTGCCCCCCTAAAAAAGGAGATTTTAGTCCGTAATTCCAATCTTAGTAGTACCTTCTGAATACATGTAGAAAAACTGAATTATTTGCTATAGTTGTCTTTATGTGGTAAGCAGTGTTCATTAGAAACCTTATCTTCTAACTAAAGCTTACCTGGAGGCTTCACACATAAGAATAACAGGGATTGGACCTGGTGTGAGGAACACAGAGCCCACCAACCCTTCAAACACACTCATATACACACACCACAGTCTGAAAACAGCTAGTCAATGACATAATTTTTAGTCTTTTATAGTCCTTTATAGACAGTAAAGGCAAAGATCCTTCAGGCAATAACTTTCATTATCCAAAACAGAAAATCAACTTTAGAATCTTCCCATTCTTCAACCATTCTGAATAAATGTGGAGTTTAGCCCTAAACGGCTACCTTCTCAAACATAAAATTTGAAGAGATTGCTCCATTTCTTCACATGTGATGCAATTTTATCACCATATTTCTTAAAATACTAGACAAATTTGCAATTTCCAGATGGTCTGAATTTAAACCTAATAAGAATCATTTCTGGAACTTCATTGGATAAAAAATATATATACAATATATATGAATTATTATTATGGCCTTCCCTGGTGGCTCAGATGGTAAAGTGTCTGACTACAATGCAGGAGACCCGGGTTCAATCCCTGGGTCGGGAAGATCCCCTGGAGAAGGAAATGGCACCCCACACCAGTATTCTTACCTGGAATATCCCATGGACTAAAGAGCCTGGTAGGCTACAGTCCATGGGGTAGCAAAGAGTCAGACATGACTGAGCTACTTTCTTTCCTAGTAATATGAAATATTATTATAGAAATATATAAAAATTATATAATATGAATTATTACTATAGAAATATATAAAATAAGACAGTTTTAATATTTTAAGCTTTCCTGTTCATTTAAGTTACTCCTGGGATAGTTCTAATAGAGTATTTATTTTAAAAGAATGCTTGTGAGTGGCTAAATATATAAACGAAATTCAAAAGGACTATTTATAATAAGCATCACTACGAACAAAGCTAGTGGAGGTGATGGAATGCCAGTTAAGCTATTTCAAATCCTGAAAGATGATGCTGTGAAAATGCTGCACTCATTATGCCAGCAAATTTGGTAAACTCAGCAGTGACCACAGGACTGGAAAAGGTCAGTTTTCATTCCAATCCCAAAGAAAGGTAATGCCAAAGAATGCTCAAACTACCCCACAATTGCACTCATCTCACACGCTAGTAATTTTGAGCTAGTAATGCTCAAAATTCTCCAAGCCAGGCTTCAGCAATACGTGAACCGTGAACTTCCAGATGTTTAAGCTGGTTTAGAAAAGGCAGAGGAACCAGAGATCAAACTGCCAACATCTGCAGGATCATTGAAAATGCAAGAGAGTTCCAGAAAAACATCTATTTCTGCTTTATTGACTATGCCAAAGCCTTTGACTGTGTGGATCACAACAAATTGTGGAAAATTCTGAAAGAGATGGGAATACCAGACCACCTGACTTGCCTCTTGAGAAACCTGTATGCAGGTCAGGAAGTAACAGTTAGAACTGGACATGGAACAACAGACGGGATCCAAATAGGAAAAGGAGTACGTCAAGACTGTATATAGTCACCCTGCTTATTTAATTTATATGCTTATTTAACTTACATCATGAGAAACGCTGGGCTGGAAGAAGCACAAGCTGGAATCAAGATTGCCAGGAGAAATATCAATAACCTCAGATATGCAGATGATACCACCCTTATGGCAGAAAATAAAGAGGAACTAAAAAGCCTCTTGATGAAAGTGAAAGAGGACAGTGAAAAAGTTGGCTTAAAGCTCAACATTCAGAAAACGAAGATCATGGCATCTGGACCCATTACTTCATGGGAAATAGATGGGGAAACAGTGGAAACGGTGTCAGACTTTATTTTTGGGGCTCCAAAATCACTGAAGATGGTGATTGCAGCCATGGAATTAAAAGCTGCTTACTCCTTGGAAGAAAAGTTATGACCAACCTAGATAGCACATTAAAAAGCAGAGACATTACTTTGCCGACTAAGGTCCGCCTAGTCAAGGCTATGGTTTTTTCCTGTGGTCATGTATGCATGTGAGAGTTGGATTGTGAAGAAAGCTGAGCGCTGAAGAATTTATGCTTTTGAACTGTGGTGTTGGAGAAGATTTGAGAGTCCCTTGGACTGCAAGGAGATCCAACCAGTTGATTCTGAAGGAGATCAGTCCTGGGTGTTCATTGGAAGGACTGATGCTGAAGCTGAAACTCCAATACCTTGGCCATCTCATGTGAAGAGCTGACTTATTAGAAAAGATTCTGATGCTGAGAGGGATTGGGGGCAGGAGGAGAAGGGGACGACAGAGAATGAGATAGCTGGATGGCATCACCGACTCGATGGACATGGGTTTGGGTGGACTCTGGCAGTTGGTGATGGACAGGGAGGCCTGGCATGCTGCGATTCATCTGGTTGCAGAGTCGGACACAACTGAGAACTGAACTGAAGTGATTTATAATAACCAAAGCTGGATGCATTTTTACTATATTGGTGCAAATGTTTAATGGTGCCATTTCACTTCTCCTCCCTCTATTTTAAATGAAAGACACCTGAAGTTCCATTCCTCCACATCCATATTTTCCTAATGATTCAATACTTTTGAGGATTTGACCCCATATCATAAGAGGCAATGCTTTGTTCTTCCTGTAGGGGGCTCATGATATCATTTTCACCTTGAAATAACTAACAAATACAGACTACAGACAATGTGTTGAATATACCTGAAAACAAGCTCCAAAATATAAATTAGGCCAGTCTGAGATAGAAAGTTTTTCGGGGTGGGAGGATGATGCAACATTTTCTTCGAGATTATTATGAAGTATAGTGAAGTCACTCAGTCGTGTCTGACTCTTTGCAACCCCATGGACTGTAGCCTACCAAGCTCCTCTGTCCATGGGATTTTCCAGGCAATAGTACTGGAGTGGATTGCCATTTCCTTCTCCAGAGAATCTTTCTGACTCAGGAATCGAACCCGGGTCTCCCGCACTGTAGATAGACGCTTTACCGTCTGAGCCACCAGGGAAGTCCATTATTAAGATTATTATGAGACCATTCTTAAGTCACAGCAGCCACTGTGAAGGCGATATTGGCCCCTGGCTCTAAACCCACATGCTCCCTATCCACAGTGGTCCACAAAGCCTGCCTGACATCACTGGCCATGTCTCCTCCTTTGTCTGGGACATGTGCCCCCTCACTCCCTCATTGCCTTCCCACTGCTCCTCCCGCTTCTGGCCTCTGTTCCAACCGTTTCTTCTGCTTGGAACACACTGCTCAGATCTTCCCAAAATTCATTCCCTCACTGATGTCTGTCTCAACAGATGCAATCTCTTCAGAGATTACATTATTAAATGTTCTTCATGGCAACTGACATATTTACTGTCTGTCCTTCTCTTTAGAGTATAAGCTCCAGAGGAAAGAGATCTTATTTATCATGTTTATCATCATACCCCACTGTGTATAACAACCCAGTAAAATTCATTCCCTCACTGATGTCTGTCTCAACAGATGCAATCTCTTCAGAGATTACATTATTAAATGTTCTTCATGGCAACTGACATATTTACTGTCTGTCCTTCTCTTTAGAGTATAAGCTCCAGAGGAAAGAGATCTTATTTATCATGTTTATCATCATACCCCACTGTGTATAACAACCCAGACATATACTAGGTACTTGATAAATATTCACTCAGTGAAGAAATGAAAATATCGCTGGAATTCAAATGGAAATATTTTCAATTATAACCAATAATAAAAGAAAAAATTAACTAAGAACATTCAATTCTCACCCCCAACCACAAATATGAGTAAAATAATAGTCTATTGTATACATCCCAACTAGCCAGGCTCATATGCCATCCTAATGAAATGATCCTATTGTGTTTTTCCTGCTTCCAACACAGAAGGTGAACAGAAGGGCAGAGTCGTCAGGAGCAGCATCTGGGGCCAGATGCCTGGGTCTGAACCCTGGCCATGCCATCTCCCAGCCAGTTACCTAATATTTTTGTTCCTGATATGTAAACTGGGGATAATAATAGAATCCGCCCAATAGGAAAGCTGTGGTGATAAATGAGGTAATTCACTGTGCATAGAACAGTGCTGGCATACAAGATCATTTAATAAGTGTTAACTAAATATTATTATTACTGGTACCTCATGTTCTGTATTCCAATCCCAACAAAACTAAAGTAAAAATAAACCATCTTAAAAGTCACACTACAACATGGAACTAATCCACTTTGAGTGGTTTGACACTTTTTCCTGATCAGCTTTCACCTTGGAAGATTAAACCAAGTGTGAAATTCATCATGAGTCAGCAAGGTTAAAAATATAGCTTAAAAAAACAAACAAACAAGGACAGGTTTGTAAACCTTTTTATATAACATAAAATTAAATTTTAATGTAATTGGACAAAAATGAGAAGCTTCATTTCATTCAATTATATTTTATATAAGATATATAATTATATATTTAATAATATATTGCATATTTAGAACTTTTAAAGGTCTAGTCTCTTTTTGAATGAAAATAAGTTTCCTATTTCTGTTCATAAACTGAAGAAGAGCAGTACAAAATCTAAGGCTTGGAAATAAAAGAACTAACCTCACTGACATGTCCTCATCCTGACATGTCTTCATCCAAACTTTAAAAAAAAAAAAAAACTGAACTAAATTTAGGTATAAAATTAAGCCCTAGATCCAGTGTGATTTTAGCTGCCACACGACATCCCCTCCCCTCACATGGGCAGAAATGAAAGGTGAACACCTGACTTTAGTTTGACTAAGATGTGGAGTTGAGACTGATGGAACAGCTGAGGCAAAGGCTGAAGTTGGGGCAATGGACTAAGTGAACTGACATGCAAACGGGGCAGCTGAACAAGGCTGGTCTAGGATGTCACTCAGACCTCCAACTCAGAGCTGGCGGTGCAGCTGCCCTAACCCCGTGCTCCCTCCCCTCCTCCCCCGAGTCCAAGCAGGATAACAGAAGCTAAGCTGGAAGCACATCTAAGCCTTTGGTTTGTCTCTCACCTCCTACCTCCACTCCAGGTCAGCAAGTCTATTCACAGATCCCCTCCCAGTGTCCCTTCCACTGCCACCCACCTGTCCTCCCAAACAAGTCTACAGTTTCCTGGACTTGTCAGTACTTTGGGTCCCTCTTCATCAGGCCATTTCTCCTCCACCTTTAGAGGTCCTGTTCCACTGCCTTTCTCCCAGAATGCCTTTCCTGATGACCACAGCAAGCCACGACCTGCCCCTCTCCCAGCCCTGAAGTCCAAAATAACATGTCCATCTGGGGCCTGAAACTTCACATCTCACAAGTACATTCCTCACCTGGCCCTAGAGCACCTCTTCCCGCTAACTTCAAGTTTTTTCTTAATGCCGTTGCCACCTCTCCTACTTCCAAATCTCAGCCAACTGTCTCCCAAAGACCCCATAAAGACTCACTCATTTGCACCTGTATTTTTTTTTTAATACTATGGAGAGGGCTTCCCTGGTGTCTCAGTGGTAAAGAATCCGCCTGCCAATGCAGGAGACATGGGTTCAATCCCTGGTCCAGGAAGATCCCACATGCCTCCAAGCAATTAAGCCCAAGCACCACAACTACCAAGCCTGTGCTTTACAGCCCAGAAGCTGTAATTACTGAGCCCACATGCCACAGATACTGAAGCCTGCATGCCCTAGGGCCCATATGAAACAAAGGAAGCTACAGCAATAAGAAACGCTCACACCACAACTAGAAAATAGCCCCCACTCGTTGCAACTAGAGAAAAGCCTGAGCAGCGATGAAGACCTAGTGCAGCCAAAAATAATAGATTAAAATTATTTTTAAAAAATACTATTGAGACCATCAGAGGCCAGGCACCTCAGCAGCAGGCATACAGCAATGAAAAATACAGATAGTACCCTGCTTGGTGAGGATTCTAGAGGGGAAACAGGCTACAACAAAAAATCATGGAGAAGGGCCATGCCTAGTAGGGTCTCCCTCCCTGACATCTACATGCTCCAAACCTTCTTTCCAACTCAAGTAGTTAGCACTGCTTCTATTTCTACTGCATTCACGGATCTACCGAACTCCACTTGCAAGACTGCATCCAGGTCTCTGTTC
The DNA here is from genome assembly GCA_006410675.1 of Oreotragus oreotragus. NCBI lineage: Eukaryota > Metazoa > Chordata > Mammalia > Artiodactyla > Bovidae > Oreotragus > Oreotragus oreotragus. The sequence goes on along the minus strand of SJYX01018314.1, from coordinate 109,711 downwards.
TACACTGTCACGATTTTTACAAAGAGTGATCAAAGGAGAAAATTCAACGTGGGAAGAGGTCAGGGTATTATGTCTATGAAGAAGCAAGTGAAAGTGAAATTGCTCACTCGTGTCCGACTCTTTGTAACCCCATGGACTGTATAGCCCACCAGGCTCCTCTCTGTCCATGGGATTTCCCAGGCAAGAATACTGGAGTGAGTTCCTCCTCCAGGGGACCTTCCTGAGCCAGGGATCAAATCTGCATGTCCCGCATTGCAGGCAGATTTTTTACCATCTGAGCCACCAAGAAAGTCCCATGAATAAGCAAGGGGACTGTTCAAAAGAGATAATGAGTGGCAACTGTGGCTCTCAAACTATTAATGGACTGTCACATGGAAGAAGGAAGATTCCCTCTATCCCAGACTGGAGCCACATCTGATGTAGTCCATTCATTGGTAGGACTGGCTGCTTCTCAATTCTCTGGGCTACTGGCCACTGGAATTTTCAAACACTTGTTGAGGCGTAAATGCTACTGGACATGACCTGGGCTTGGCATAGGAAAAAAAAAAAAAGTGTTCTTGGAATCAAAATGATTAAAGCTTAAATCCTAGCTCAGCTATTCCTTAGATATAACATCTTGGACTACACTTTTTTTTCAGTTTGTTAATCTGGAAAAAAAAATGACTTTTAAGATTTATCTTGCTGGCTGGTTATAAAGATTAAAAAGCATATTTATCAAGAACCTGGCACAGGGAGGCAGCTATTAAAATGAGCTACTGATGGCGCTAAATGTTTTAGGATACAAAGATATTAGCTAATACTTGCATATCACTTACAACTTGTGAAGCACTGTCCTAAGTGTGTTAACATACTATTTGATTTCATCCTCGACAGCCCAGCTGTCTCCATTTTATAGATGAAGACACTGAGGCACAGACAGGCTAAGCAACTTTCCCAGGATCTGGCCCCAGAGTCCGTTCTCACAGCCACTACACAGTCAGTGGCAGAGAGAGGAAAGCCAAGGACTGAGGTTGGCAGACCTCAAACTATCAGCCCTTTCACCTACTAGCTGTGGGACTTGGGTGCATTATCTCATTTCTCCGAGCCTGCTTTCACAGTTAGAACATGGAAATACCAGTCGCCGCCTTCTTCAGGTTGTGCNAAAAAAAAAAAAAGTGTTCTTGGAATCAAAATGATTAAAGCTTAAATCCTAGCTCAGCTATTCCTTAGATATAACATCTTGGACTACACTTTTTTTTCAGTTTGTTAATCTGGAAAAAAAATGACTTTTAAGATTTATCTTGCTGGCTGGTTATAAAGATTAAAAAGCATATTTATCAAGAACCTGGCACAGGGAGGCAGCTATTAAAATGAGCTACTGATGGCGCTAAATGTTTTAGGATACAAAGATATTAGCTAATACTTGCATATCACTTACAACTTGTGAAGCACTGTCCTAAGTGTGTTAACATACTATTTGATTTCATCCTCGACAGCCCAGCTGTCTCCATTTTATAGATGAAGACACTGAGGCACAGACAGGCTAAGCAACTTTCCCAGGATCTGGCCCCAGAGTCCGTTCTCACAGCCACTACACAGTCAGCGGCAGAGAGAGGAAAGCCAAGGACTGAGGTTGGCAGACCTCAAACTATCAGCCCTTTCACCTACTAGCTGTGGGACTTGGGTGCATTATCTCATTTCTCCGAGCCTGCTTTCACAGTTAGAACATGGAAATACCAGTCGCCGCCTTCTTCAGGTTGTGTTTGTGTGCTTAGTTGTTCAGTTGTGTCTCTGCGACCCCACGGACTATAGCCCGCCAGGATCCTCTGTCCATGGAGATTCTCCAGGCAAGAATACTGCAGTGGGTTGTCATGCCCTCCCTCCAGGGGATCTTCCCAACCCAGGTCTCCCGCATTGCGGGCAGATTTCTTAAGGTCTGAGCCACCAGGAGAGCCCAAGAATACTGGAGTGGATAGCCTATCCCTCATCCGAAGTATTTTCTGAACCCAGGAATCGAACCTGGGTCTCCTGCATTGCAGGCGGATTCTTTACCAGCTGAGCTACCGGGGAAGCCCCTCCTTCAGGCAGTTTAGAGGATTTAACAAAGTGTCCTGTTTCACTTCCTGAACACATTTTCTCTCACTGAATTGGAAAAGAGATCGAACTGGCCTCTCTGATCCGGTTCAATGTATATGGGTGGAGCTAGTGTCCCGGGAATTCACAAGCACAGCCAGCAGAGTTACAAGTGAAGATGTTAAAGGCCTGTTTTCAGAAAGATCTGGAAAGCTGCCCCTGGTAACCCCACCCCTACCCTCCTCCACCACAACTTTTTTTTTTCTCTACATCCAAGCTGCGGGAGGAGAAGGCAATGGCACCCCACTCCAGTACTCTTGCCTGGAAAATCCCATGGACGGAGGAGCCTGGTAGGCTGCAGTCCATGGGGTCGCTAAGAGTCAGACACGACTGAAAGACTTCACTTTCACTTTTCACTTCCATGCACTGGAGAAGGAAATGGCGACTCACTCCAGTGTTCTTGCCTGGAGAATCCCAAGGCCGGGGGAGCCTGGTGGGCTACCGTCTATGAGGTCGCATAGAGTCGGACACGACTGAAGCGACTTAGCAGCAGCAGCAGCAAGCTGGGGGTGTAAAGACTGGTACAAAATAAAGGCCTGAGAATCTCCTTCAGAGTTTGTGGTCTTCCATCTAGCTTCCTGAAGCGAATAATTATATATATATGTGGTTTTAAAAGTGCCCTCTCCTAGGGGCTGGGGATTGGGATGGTGTTTAAAATAGCTGGAGAGGTTAGCGAGTCAAAGACAAATGCCGATTCATAAGAGGAAGATTCCCTGGAAGAGAACTTCAAACCTCCTCTCCCTCCAGCTCCCCATTGGCCTACCGCCTGCCCGTGGAATATATCAACAGAGGAGGTGAGAAAGTAAACAGCAGTTGAAAGTGCCCTGTAGCCCTGTCCGTCCTGGGTGAAGGGAGTGTCTCTCGACAGCCAGCCAGCTCTGGCCCTCACTGGAATGTACTTCAAAGACAAAGGAAGAAAATAACTTCTTCTGAGGGTGATCTGTTTGATTTAAGTGTGTGTGGCCAGGGATACTACAAAAATGGAAGATTGGATTGTTTTAATTATAAGGGGTGGAGTGAGTAGAAACAAATGAAAAAAAAAAAGAAAAGAAAGACAATATTTTGAAATCTTAACATTAAAAAAATTATTCTGGGGCAGAGAAGTTGCTCTCGCTGCCAAAACCCTGAGGGACTTCAGAGGCAGAATGCCAAATTATTGACCTTCTTTACAGGGGGGAAAAGAAACCCATGCCCAATGTAAATTTCTTTTTAACTCTGTGCCAAGGGATTCTAGAACTTCATTGTCACATTTCCTGGAGCCTCTCTTTGGAAATACCTCATCACACAGGCTCAGCTGCCAGACCCAGGCTGTCGCTAGGAAAGAAGATTCAAAATTCTGACACTTTGGGAAAGACATTTGTTGAGTCCCTAATTATTAACCACGGCCTTCTTGATGCTCTTTAATTCAAGATGTATATAACAGTATTGTGTTGTTCCATAATCTCTGTTATCCTTTAGAATCACATTAAGGGAAACATTATAATTTAGATATTCTCCTCTTCACTTAGAAAAAATAGCTGAATGGATTTCAAGATGGAGTATTTCTTTATACCTCAGAGATCTTATCAAGATCAGAAATATGAAGCTGCTTTTCCTTTGTTCAAACTTGGTAAACCTCCATTTTTAAAAATGTGTTTGTACTACTCAGCCTTAAAAAAACAGAATTTTGCGATCTGCAGCAGCCCGGGTGGACTCGGAGGGCACTATGCCAAGTGAAATAAGTCAGAGAAAGACAATGTGCAATATCACTTATATGTGGAATTCAAAATTACAAGAAACTAGCAAATATAACAGATATAGAGAACAAACCAGTGGTTACCAGTGCGGGAGTTGGGGGTAATACATGGGTAGGGGAGAGGGAGATACACACTACTGGGTGTAAGATAAGCTAAAAGGATCTACTGCACAACATGGACAATATGGCCAATGCCATGTAATTGGAAATGAAAAGGAAAGTTTAAAAATTATCTAAAAAATTTCAAGAACCTATAATGGAAAATAACCTGAAAAAAGAATATATGCATGCTCAGTCGCTTAGGTTGTGTCTGACTCTTTGCAACCCCATCAACTGTAACCTTCCAGACTCCTCTGTCCATGGGATTCTCCAGGCAAGAATACTGAAGTGGGTTGTTATGCCCTCCTCCAGGGGAACTTCCCCACCCAGGGGTCGAAATGCTTCCTTATGCCAATTCAAATTGGTTGACCAATTTAACTAATGATTAAGAATGCTCAGTATTTTCCATTTTTGGCTTTTTCCATCACTCTCAAATTCTGATAAGGCTTTCCCAGGATTTCAGCCATACAGCATGTATGGCCCTAGGCAAACATTCCCTATATCGCAGAGATGATATACATATACACACACATATATACGTTACTGAAACACTTTGCTGTACCCCTAAATCAAACACAACACTGTAAATCAACTATATTTCAATAAAGTTTTTTAATTGTATAAAAAAGTAAACATTTAAAAATAAATAAAATTTTAAATGGTTGATTTTATAACATCTTTCAAAAGTGCCCTTTTTAAAGGAATTGGTAATTTTTTTTAGAAAGTGAATTATTTCCAGGACCTGTAGGCAAATAGAACACTGACAGCAGTTAGAATGGAAACTCTATGAAGGTAAAGAACAAGCTTGTTAGTTCACTGCTGTGCATTCAGTGCCTAGAACATGTTGAACAAACGAGTGAATGAATGAATGTACACAGCCAGGCTACTCTAGTGGGATCCACGGGTGGACAACGTGACCACTGATGTTCCCGGTCAACCCCGAAACCTAATTCCCTGAAATGCTTTTCTAAAAGGAAATCATAGCCCCATGTGCTGAAGGCATGACTCCATGAAGCTGCCACTATTTATGCTATGATATGACACTTTTTAACCTCTCTAAATAGTCGTTCTTCACATGACAAACAACAGACCTCGGAGCCTTCCCTGGACCAGCCGGGTGTGTCCCTCCCCAGGGCCCTCAGTCAGGAATGGCTGAACGAGGCCGGCCAGCTGGCCCGGCAGACGCAATAGTGGCTGTCAAGCCCCACAGCAATCGGTGAGACCTGCCAGAGAATTCTGAGGCCTCCCGCCCAAGCCCTCTCCCCTGGTCCCCGTTGTCCTGGCAACCAGAGGCCGAGCTGAGTCAGCATTTTTGTCTGACAAGCTGCTTTCTCCTGTCCACTGAGCCCCAATTAAGTGAAGGATGGGGGTGAAAGCAGTGCTGAGTCTGCCTGAGAATAATAACGGTTTCTCAACAACACAGAGGGAATGAAGGCTTCTCTACTTAAGATTCTTCCAAGCCCTGGGGGCTGACAGGAAGTCCTCCAGTCAGAAATCATCTTTGAGCCAGAAAGACCCCAAGCTTTACATCTGAATGAATAAAACAATGGAATACTCTACTCAGATAAAGCCAAGAGTCTGTTTTCATCTCAAGGAATTGTTCTTTCAGAGGGACAAATAGGGACTGAGAAGCTTGTTTCTCAATTTCTGACCAGTTACTCAAATTTTCCATTTCACTGGGTAAAGCTGTAAACATGCCCTTTATGATACTGAGCAAATATTGTGTTGGTTTTTAAGCTGTAACAGCAGAATAGTCTATACTCTTGTGGGCATGTGTGGTTCATGGTTTCTTAAAATTTATGTCCAGCCTTGTTGTAGAAAGGATTCCCGGCAGCATAAAATAGATAGGTCCAAACTCAAAGCACCACCTCCATGGCTAATACAGAATAAATAGATTACTTCTCAAAATATATGAAGAAAAGAGGTAACACAGTAGTATAATATACTACCAGTTTTGTTTTAAACTAAATATATATATTTTTTAAAAAGATACACACAAAGACTGGAAAGAAAGCACCAACATCTTCACAGCTCTCTTGAGGTAAAAGAATAGATGACGATTATGTTCCTTTTTGGTTTTGATTATTTTAAATATTTTCTACCTGTCTCTTCTGTGCAATAATTTTACTTCATTACTATTTTTATTTACACATAGTCATGGTCACACTACATGACGACGAACTTCCAGATGTTCAAGCTGGTTTTAGAAAAGGCAGAGGAACCAGAGATCAAACTGCCAACATCTGTCCAGTCCATTCTGAAGGAGATCAGCCCTGGGATTTCTTTGGAAGGAATGATGCTAAAGCTGAAACTCTAGTACTTTGGCCACCTCATGCAAACAGTAGACTCATTGGAAAAGACTCTGATGCTGGGAGGGATTGGGGGCAGGAGGAAAAGAGGACGGACAGAGGATGAGATGGCTGGATGGCATCACCGACTTGATGGACGTGAGTTTGAGTGAACTCTGGGAGTTGGTGATGGACAGGGAGGCCTGGCGTGCTGCGATTCATGGAGTCGCAAAGAGTCGGACACGACTGAGCGACTGAACTGAACTGAACTGATGGTCACACTTTGTGAAATTGTACGGTTCTGAATTTTGACAAATACCTAATACAGCTGTGAAATAGCTACCCCAACTAAGACACAGAACTGTGTTCTCACTCTCCAAATCCCCGAGTGCCTCTCCTTTGCAGGGAGCCCCTCCTTCACCCCTAACTCTGACACTCTCTGCTGTCTCTATAGCTCTGCCTTTCTCATAATGTCATATAAGTGGAATCATACGATATAAAGTCTTCTCTTTTTTCCCCTTCTTACAGTTATCCCACCTCCAGAGCACAGCACCCTCAGCAGAGTGGTTTTCCAGAGGCTGGGATTTGCTCTGAGGTTGAAGGTCAGGGAGAAAAAGTAATGAGACAGAACCACTTGGGTTTGTTTGTTTTGGCTGCATGGAATGTGGGATTCTACTTCCCTGACCAGGGACAGAACTTGTACCCCCTGCCTTTTTCACCACTGGACCACCAGGAAAGTCTCTGAAGTCTGTTGAGTCTGGATTGTTTTCAATTAGCAAAATGCTTTCTCTTATGTCACTCAGACAAAAACAACTACTACTAGTTATAATTTAATGAGAAGATAGCAAGAAGTACATTGTCCAACCGAGACTTTTTGGTTTTGGTTTTGGTCTTGTGGCTTGTGGGATCTTAGTTCCCAGGCCCGGGATTGAAGCTGGGACCTCAGCAGTGAGAACTCAGAATCCTAACCACTGGACCACCAGGGAATTCCTGAGAACTGCTTTCTTTTCCAGGGTTGCTATTACTTTGATGGACATGAAACTGCTTCACCAGCAAAAAATAAAACTCTCATTATCACGGATAATGGAGAATGTCTTTCATGAAAAGTCATTCTCCATAAGGTCTGTGAGAGACACTGAAAGCAGAGAAAGTTTCCTAATAAGGCCACGTTCTGCAGACCTGGCTGGGATCCCTTTGGGCCCGTTGGCGCCCCTGCCCTGGGAGCACCTGCCATGTTTCGAGATAATTCATCAGTTATCAGATACAAGCAGTTCAACTGTGCTGCTACAGCAGCCAATGTTAATGCATAGGAATCAGTTTGAACAAAACTCTCCTATTTAAAAAGATTCCTAATCAGGGGAGATACCAAACCTCACCAGCCCTTTGATCCTAATTCTGTAGTTATCCAACAACTTGCCAGCCTGTGGGGACTGAAAAGGAAGGCAAAAAGCACCTTATGCCCCTTTCCCAGAACTCTGGGCTCAGGTTATCTGGTCTCTGCTCCAGTCATAAAAGTCAAAGATGGCAGCCACTGGAACCCCACAAAGTAGGGAACAGTTTGAATTCATCCTTTGGGCCACCAATTCGGATTAAATTTAATCATTTTTTTCTCCAGTGTTAAAACGTAAGTTATCTGAAGGTAGCCGTGTCTCGTTTATCTTTTTATTATTTTGCACTATGCAAATGTTGAGTGAATAAACAGACAAGACAAAAAAAGGAATCAGAAAATTATTTTCCATCCTGAAATAATGGAAGTTCACTTCAGATCCGTAATCAGACTTTCCTCAAATTCATTGTGTTAATATCTTCCACATGATTTCAGTTGGCATCAGAAGTTATACGTCAGATTGTGGAAGAAGGACTAAGGAATTGTTTTCTCCACAGACTACATGCCTAGAGGAACAATGGCAAGGAAGCAGAAAGAAGAAGGAAAAATAAACAATATTTACATAGTATATAAGGAGCTTCCAGGGGACTTCCCTGGCGGTACAGTGGTTAAGACTCTGCGCTTGAAATACAGGTGGCCTAGGTTCGATCCCTGGACAGGGAACTAAGATCTCACATGCCAAGAAGCCACTAAGACTGTACACCACAGTAAAAGGTCCTGTGTGCTGCAGCAAAGACCCGAAGGAGCCAAAAATAAATAAATAAATCGTTTTAAAAAAATACAGAGTAGTGGTAATTCCCCAAGAATTAGGGAATACATTCATTCTACTTATTAAAATGTACCAACCCCCTTTCCTACCTAGAGATGAAGGATAGGAAGGGACCTCTCTCCCAGAAATTCTCCTGTGAGAGGAAGGTCAAGGCCTGCCTGCAGGGCAGGGGTTCTGAGAGGACAGGCTAGACAGCCAGGGCCCTCCTGCAAATTGCAGGGGGACCAGGCAAATTATCAGGCTGCACAAATGGTAAAGAACCTGTCTGCCAGTGCAGGAGACATAAGGGATGCGGGTTGGATAACTGGGTCAGGAAGATCCCCTGGAGGAGGGCATGGCGACCCACTCCAGTACTCTTGCCTGGAGAACCGCATGGGCAGAGGAGCCTGGCGGGCTACAGTCCACGGGGTCTCACAGAGTCGGACACGACTGAAGCAGCTTACCATGCAGGGGAGTTATAAGTGCCCAGAGAGCAAAGGATATGCAGGAGGTTGTTGACTATGAAGAACGGGGAGTGGGACAGAAAGAACAAATGGAACTGACAATCTCCAGAGCTCTTCAGGGCCAAAGTGCCTCTACCTTCCTACCAAGCCAAACAGGTGAGCCAGGTATCACTTTTATTTCCAGCCCATTAAGTTAAAATCGTGATGCTTAAGAGCAAAGCAACAAAAGAAAAAAGTAAAAAAAACTACACACCAAGATGATACACATAATCCACACCTGAACAATCAGACATCTTGGCAAACACCCCAGAAAACTGTCATCACTCTAACACCATTTATTGTACAGTCTTAAATAATATCTTTGAGACCCTGAGAAGCAAGCTAATTCTGGATGGAGGAAAACTTCTTCCACTACGTAAAAAAGCCTCTTTAGACCTTTCTTCCTGTTCAGTTCAGTTCAGTCGCTCAATCATGTCCGACTCTTTGTGACCCCATGAATCGCAGCATGCCAGGCCTCCCTGTCCATCACCAATTTCCGGAGTTCACTCAGACTCACGTCCGAGTCAGTGATGCCATCTAGCCATGTCATCCTGTCGTCCCCTTTTCCTTCTGCCCCCAATCCCTCTCAGCATCAGAGTCTTTTCCAATGAGTCAACTCTTTCCATGAGGCGGCCAAAGTGTTGGAGTTTCAACTTCAGCATCATTCCCTCCAAAGAAATCCCAGGGCTGTTATCTCTTTCAGATGGACTGGTTGGATCTCCTTGCAGTCCAAGGGATTCTCAAGAGTCTTCTCCAACACCACAGTTCAAAAGCATCAATTCTTCGGCACTCAGCCTTCTTCACAATCCAACTCTCACATCCATACATGACCACAGGAAAAACCATAGTCTTGACTAGACAGATCTTTGCTGCAAGGTAATGTCTCTGCTTTTGAATATGCTATCTAGGTTGGTCATAACTTTTCTTCCAAGGAGTAAGTGTCTTTTAATTTCATGGCTGCAGTCACCATCTGCAGTGATTTTGGAGCCCCCAAAAATAAAGTCTGACACTGTTTCCACTGTTTCCCCATCTATTTCCCATGAAGTGATGGGACCGGATGCCATGATCTTCATTCTCTGAATGTTGAGCTTTAAGCCAACTTTTTCACTCTCCTCTTTCACTTTCATCAAGAGGCTTTTTCGTTCCTCTTCACTTTCTCCCATGAGGCTGGTGTCATCTCCATAATAAAGATAAGACATCAGAACCACCCATTCCATCTTCTCCTCCTCCGTATGTGTGCGCTTGCACGTTCAAAGCTAACTATGTGAACCTCTGTGAGCAAATCTGGACAGTATTTCTCCCCATGGTCCTGTACAGGGGAAATGACACTGTGATGAAGCAAAATACTCTGAGTTCCACAGCCTCTAGGGATCAGCATTTAAGGAACTTGGTTAGTATTTCTGTAATACGAACCATCAATACTAACATTCTGGTTCAAAGGCACCTACGGTTGGCATAAGGGAAACAATCTGGGGCACTTTCCTCCACCCCTTTTCACAAATGCTTTCTGTGGGAAAGGAAGAGGTGGGATAAGAGAAAAGAAACAGAACAAAGCAGAAACTGAGAAGCAAGTCATTCTTTGCAGGATAGTCATAGCTTTGTGGGGGGAAAAACCATTAAAATCTATAAATGCTACTCTACTGCTATTTAATTTACTCTATATTATAAAATAGATCTATTATTCCAAGTAGAATCATTATCCAAAGACAGAAAACCATAATACAATCATTTCCTGCTAAGAAACATGACAGTGTATATCTAAAAACAGTATAAACAACGGTTTCCCTGAAATAACTACGAAAATTCAGACATAAATCCTCAGGGTAAAAAAGCACAATAATGGTCATATTACAAAGTTGTATTCCTCAAATTTAGAGGATAGTTCAACAGAACAACAAAGCACAATTTATATTTACTTCCCGCATTTTCAAAGACTGTCTAAGGAATTCTTTTAATTCATCATGGTTTTTAAACTTCCCACAGTGTAACTGTTAGTCACTCAGTCGTGTCTGACTCTTTACAACCCCATGGACTGTAGCCTGTGAGGCTTCTCTGTCCATAGAATTCTCCAGGCAAGAAGACTGGAGTGGGTAGCCATTCCCTTCTCCAAGAGATCTTCCCATCCCAGGGATTGAACCCAGGTCTCCTGCATTGCAGGCAGATTCTTCACCATCAGAGCCATGAAGGAAGCCACCACACACACTATAAAGTATCGCACAGTACAGATACTTTGTATTTTATAATTTATTTGATGAGAAATTCATTATTTACCTATGGCAGTAAGTGTATATTTTTGAAAGTATCAGATATAATAATACCAAAGGGAAAAAATTGTGTTTAATATCCCCAGCCCCTTGGAAAAAAGCTTTCTGGAACAGTCAAAACTACTCATTTCCTTAAACATGGAAAGGAAGCTACCCATGTACCTTGCTTCATGTGAGTCATAAGGAAAAGTCTAAAGAATTAGAACAATAAACTGAAGTCTTCCTCCCCAAAATGCAGCCAGCAAAATTTATGAGGCCTGAAAACATGTGCTACATTAGTTGAGCAGCACAGAAGAGAATTCTGCTCTTGCACAGATCAAGCGATTTCTGCAGGGAAAAGACTGTGGCCTCCTTCAAGGACTTTCATTTATTTTTCGAAGGGAAGCACTGAGCCTGACTCACTGAGGACACACCCTCTTTGGACGGACTGACTGCATGAATACATGAACGAGTGGAGGATGCCACAGAGGTGGCTATTCAAAGCCCAGGCAGTTTTGCCGACCCCTCTATCAGAGTCCATAGGCAAAGCATTTTGCTTTCTCAAGCCCCCTCAATTTTCTCTTTTTTTCATGCTTCATGGCAGATCAAAGACAGTTGCAGATTCATTGTCATTTCCTCCATGGAACACTCTCTGTTATCTGCTCTAATTTGGGGTGGGAAGGGTAGCAGGGATTAGAGGAGGAAGGTGCACACTGTGACTGCTTTAATCAAGAGAATATGGAAGAAGTGACTCTGTGGCAGTTTCTAGAGCCAGGCCCTAATACACTCAGTTCAGTTCAGTTCAGTTCACTCGCTCAGTCGTGTCCGACTCTTTGTGACCCCATGAATCGCAGCACGCCAGGCCTCCCTGTTCATCACCATCTCCCGGAGTTCACTCAGACTCACGTCCATCGAGTCCGTGATGCCATCCACCCATCTCATCCTCGGTCGTCCCCTTCTCCTCCTGCCCCCAATCCCTCCCAGCATCAGAGTCTTTTCCAATGAGTCAACTCTTCGCATGAGGTGGCCAAAGTACTGGAGTTTCAGCTTCAGCATCATTCCTTCCAAAGAAATCCCAGGGTTGATCTCCTTCAGAATGGACTGGTTGGATCTCCTTGCAGTCCAAGGGACTCTCAAGAGTCTTCTCCAACACCACAGTTCAAAAACATCAATTCTTTGGCGCTCAGCCTTCTTCGCAGTCCAACTCTCACA
>SJYX01018314.1:49848-82854 GCA_006410675.1 Oreotragus oreotragus | reverse complement strand
TTTTCCTCATGTCGGAGAAGGCAATGGCACCCCACTCCAGTACTCTTTTCTGGAAAATCCCATGGACGGAGGAGCCTGGTGGGCTGCAGTCCATGGGGTCACTAAGAGACAAACGACTGAGCGATTTCACTTTCACTTTTCACTTTCATGCATTGGAGAAGGAAATGGCAACCCACTCCAGTGTTCTTGCCTGGAAAACCCCAGCCTGGTGGGCTGCCGTCTATGGGGTCGCACAGAGTCGGACAAGACTGAAGCAACTTAGCAGCAGAAGCAGCACTGTCTTTATGGAACACACTTGTGAGTGAAGCCCGCTGAGCTGAGCAAACTCTGCCCTCCTCCCAACATCACCCATTCTGGGACAAACTGACATATGCCTCCTGACAGGATACAGAACACAAACATCACCTTTGTGCTACTCCTGCCAAAAAGGTACAACCTAAATCTAAACCAGGAGGAAACACCATGTCAAGGACCAGAAACACAAAAGCAATAGGTTAAAAAAATTCCAGGTAAAAACGAATTAAGGAGCGAAGACAATTAAATACAATGAATGACCTTCAATAGATCCTGGACCAGAAACCAAACGGCCATAAAGGAAACTACTGTGCCAAATGAAACTTCAAATAGTGAAAGTTGTTCAGGCGTGTCCAACTCTTTGTGACCCCATGGCCTGTAGCCCGCCAGGCTCCTCTGTCCCTGGAATTCTACAGGCCAGAATGCTGGAGTNTGGAGAAGGAAATGGCGACCTACTCCAGTATTCTTGCCTGGGAAATCCCATGGACAGAGGAGCCTGGAAAGCTATAGTCGATGGGGTCACAGAGAGTTTGACACAACTTAGCAACAACAGCAGAGCATAAAACTCCAATCGCCCTAAATCCTTGTCAACATTTGCATTGTCAGCAGTCGTAATTTTAGCCATTCTGTTACACTTTGAGTTTGAAAAATTATGCTGGCAAAATAATTATGTAATAATCAATTCAGTAATCACCTGAATGACTGGATATAAATATGGTTCACAAGATTTCAGATGACTTCCAGCCCTTTTATGGATATCAGAATTATTAAAGTATTAATCAAGTTATCTTTCCAAAATGCTTTTAAAAATTCCCACAAACCAAAATAGTAGTAATGTTATCTAACAGGGAAAGAAATGCCATCACACTGAGGTATTTAAAGAAGTATTATGCGAAGTTCATCTGGTGGAGGAAGAAAGGGTAAAGCACAAACAGAAGCCACCATATACACAGAGGGCTTTTAAAAAACATTCTAAGTCTGATTTAGATATTAACAAATCATGGATTTCTATTCATAGAACTATAAATAGCAGGAAGATTTACCTACAGAGATTTCCCCTTCTAAAGACTGCTTAAAGACTACAGCTGATTAGAGTCTTATAAATAACAAAACTTTTCTGGAAAAAAAAAAAAAAGCATATATTGATGTTGGAGAAAAATGCTATCCTCAAAACTTTCAAATGCTTTTCTGTTGGGTTTCAAAAGGATAATATCATGAACTCTTTTTACTATGAAAACTTAAAAATTTTCCTAACTATGAGTTCTCTAAATTAAAGAAATACTGAAATACCAATTTAAACAAATTTGTGATACTGAACACTGAACATGAAAGAAACCATTTATTCATTCAAGGTTTATCTGATACAAATATAATAATCCAAAAATATAATAGGCTTATATGAATCAATATTAGAAACAACCAGTTTTTTAATTTTTATTTTTACAGAATGTCACTTTTTAATTGCACTATTATAATCTGGTAGCCATACTAACAGACAAAATTAGAAAACGGAGAAGAAAATTACTCATCATCTCACTCCACCAATACAATAATATTCAGTAAACTTTTTTCTACACATTTTTCCTGGGCATATCTGACATAATTATAATGTTCATAATATGTATTTAGACTTTTCCATTTTATTCCTACAGTTACAGTCATAGAGTTTTACTTCAAATTAAATTAGCAAAAAAAGTAAGAAAGCAAAGAGCATAAGAACAATGCATTGTTTAATATGGTTTACCTCATAAATAGGAAGTGTAGGAGAGTTCCATGCATTGATTCTTGATTCATTGATATCAACAACCGTCACCCTGATTTCAGGGCACATGTGAGCAATGACACTACACGTGGGTCCACCAACGTAGCCTGCACCGATGCAGCAGATCTTCTTAATTTCAAACATGACTGTACTAGAAGAGAAACAGTAAGACTATTGAGAACAGAAAATTTAAAGAAATCACACTGCACATGTATCACACTTTATAAAAACTGCCAAGGTGACAGGTATAGGGAAAGATTTCCTACATTCAGACCCATTAAGAATTATGAAAACAGTGATTAAAAAAAAAAAAGTAATGTTCCAATTGGATGATCTAGCCTGTTCTCAGCTGTACCAGCACGAAACATGGAAAAAATTATTGTAACTGATATTACTGAAAAAGTGTGACAAAGATTATAATGACCTAATATTTAGAAAGTCAAGCAGCACAATAAAACCTTTGCTCTCTAACACAGTAGCATAACTTTGATTGCCAAGGGAAAATTCATAGGTGAACACACCCGTGCAATTCTTGCTTAACTAAATGTTGGTGTACAAAGGTCAGCTTTATGACAGGTTTAGACTAAAATGACAGATATTAAGATTAGTTCTAAGCCCAGAATTGAGCTCTGAGATTTTATTCCCTGCACGGTTTGGCTTCAGCCATTCTTTCTTAGGTATCGGACAAAGATCTTAAACTCTATTTCAACTTTAATCAGAAACTATGAAATAGTTAAAGGAAAGTAATTTCTGTAGTTGGGCTTGCATAGCTCAGTTCGTTAAGAATCAGCCTGCAATTCAGGAGACATGAGTTCGATCCTTGGACTGGGAAGATCTCCTGGAGAAGGAAATGGCAATCCACTCCAGTATTCTTGCTGGGAGAATCCCATAGCCAGAGGAACCTGGCGGGCCAGTCAATGGGGTCACAAGAGTTGGACATGACTTAGCTACTTAAGACTAATTTCTGTAGTTAGCAAAGCTATTTCACAGATTTTGATGACTTTTCAAGTGATTAGGTGAACTGATTCACACTAATCAAAATGACAAGGGACTGAGTTATACAAAAGAATGTCAGTTAAGAATAAAAATAATCAAACTGATCAAATTCTTAGAAATTTTGTCCTTGCCAAGGACTAAATCTAATCTCAGACACCATCTGAACTAACCCATTCCAAAGAGAAGGAAAATGGGAATTAGAGAGTTTAAGAACCTGTTAGTATATTCCTGCATGGATCAGAAAAGGTAATATGGAAGGCTCACTTAGTTACAATTCCTGGCAAGTATATCCCTATAGTGAAAAAAGGTACACAAAGCACATAATTAAGATGATCCAATTCCCTCTGATATGAATTTGCACTAATCAAACAACGTTCTAATCGTCACTGGTTCCCTGGGTAAGCTTCCCTACTGGAAATGAATGGCCTGACAACCCATACAAGTATCCTGGTCTGTGCTAATGAACAAATAATCTGGTTTATAAATTGATCTTTTGGTTATGATTAGAAGATATCAACTCCCAGAGTCCGATCTCTAATGACTCCTTTTTTCTTTTTTTGGCTGTGCGGCTTATGGGATCCTAGCTACATGACCAGGGATCAAACCCCAGCCCCCTGTAGAGGAAGCACAAAGTCCTAACCACTGGACCGCCAGGGAATTCCCTCTAATGACCTTTTAATAACTTAAAGTGGAATTTTAGTAAAACAGTAAATATGTACAGAATTTGTAACCTAATGACTTTTGAAAGAGAGCAATATGCTTAGCAATATGCATACAAAGTAATATTTTAAATGTATTTGTATTTTGAATAGGTAATAATTCATATGAGTCAAAAATTGAATCTGATGGGTTCCCTGATGGTCCTGTAGTTAAGCACTTTCACTGCAGTTGGTCTGGATTTAGTCCCTGGTCAGGGAACTGAGATTCCACAAGTCACCTGGGGCAGCCAAAAAAAAAAATCTGTGTAATAAGATAAACAGAAGCCTCACACCTACCCCATCCTTATCTACTTTGCTACCACAAGCAGCCTTTGTTAGTATTCCAGGATGCACCTTAAGAAAAACAATGAGCCTAGAAAAATAAACTTTCGGCAACCATGTATCTTTCACACGCCAGGCCTCCCTGTCCATCACCAACTCCCGGAGTTCACTCAGATTCATGTCCATCGAGTCAGTGAAGCACGTGCACTTGTCAGGCATAAAAATGAAAAGCATTTTATAAATATAAAATCTTGACTGGCCGCCGAACCATGAAAGGCAAAGATAAAATCTTATCTGCAAAAACACAATCCACCAGCTTCTTATAGCCCAGGAAGAGGCTTGGTGTTTTTTGGATAAATCTACCCCCCAGTTCATGACCTATTACACTAACTTCATAGAAGGAAGCCACACAACAAAGACTTTCTGAAACAGAGAAAGCCTATGTAATACATTTTGTATTGCTGGAAGCATACACAGATATAAAAATAGTAATGATCATGAGTGTTTAATTTTGAAAGAATTTGGAGTTCATAGCAACATAAGCTGTTTGCTCATATATGTGGGCAAAGATTTCATCTGCAAGTATAAAGTGTTTGGCCTTTTTACCCTTCCTCCTCTCTTAATATATTACAGAGTTTCACATTAGTTGTGTTGGACATTACTCAGGGCTCCCTCAACCGACCTGTTAGGGCAGGACTTAAAAGCAGCTTCTTACTACCATCGAGATAGATGGTTATGTGCAAGCGTTAGTCACTCAGTCATGTCTGACTCTTTGCAACACCACGGACTGTAGCCTTCCAGGCTCCTCTGTCCATGGGATTCTCCAGGCAAGAACATTGGAGTGGGTTGCCGTTTCCTTCTCGAGGGGATCTGCCTGACCCAGGGATCAAACCCAGGTCTCCTGCATCCCAGGCAGGTTCTTTATTGTCTGAGCCACCAGAGAAGCCCAGTTATCGGCAACCACACCAAAGAGATGGGAACATAAAGGTCTCCGTGCTGCGAAAGTGGAAGCGTTGGTGTCCGCTCTTTGTAAGCCCAAGCACTGTGCCCGCCAGGCTCCTCTGACTCGCTCAGAACTCAGTTCCTAGTCAGTGCTTCTTCGCGTCATCCTCCTGCCAGCCCCAGTTTCTCTCTGACCTCTCCTTTCATTCTTTTTCTTTTTTGGGCGGAGATACTAATATTTCTCTTACAATGCAACACAAGCTCTTTTGACAACAGAAAAGACCCAGTGTAGGCAGAGCAAGGTGTCCTACACATGCAAAACAATACTCCTGGAACCCCCAGAATCTTCACAAGTCCAACTGAGGGCATAAGTAAAATATCTTATTTTTTTGAAATCAGACATTTAAACCTCTTTTTTTGATTTAGTAGGCCAATTCACCACCCTCTTATTGTTATAACAAATGTTTATACAGACTAAAGATGAATTGCTTAAAAACTGCTAACTAAAATAGGTTTGCAACTTGCTTGTTGTGAACCCATTCAGTTAAACTCATCAGTGTTAAAAATGAAAACTGAAGCAGATTTGCATGAGGCTGATAATTTCCCAGGCAGGTCTTGCCAAATAAATTGGACCCACTGTCAGCAGAAAACAAATGCTACGCCAATGTTTAATCCTGTACCAGATGGCAAGAAGACTTGCCCAGGACTCACATAAAAATTTGAAAATTTTCCCCAATTAGAATTAAAATACAAATACGTAAAAGCTGGTTCACTTTTTTGTTTTATTTCAGGGATAAATGCTGTCTTTCAATTACATTAAACATGTGGGCAGTGTGTTCTGATTTAAATTTCAAGACCTAGGAAATGACACATCATATCTTACTCACATCTTGCATTTCTTTGAGTGGAGCCTTTTGTTGTGTTTGTTTTGTTTTGTTTTGTTTTGTTTTGCCAGTGATACTTGGCCCTTCCGATTGACACCAGAGATGGGTCTTAATCACAAGAACAAAGACAGCTGGCAAGCACACTTATAATTCTCCCAGGTTCAGAAACATACACTCTCCAGATAGTTCCTCGTGTTGTTTAGTCTCTCAGTCATGTCCAACATTTTTGCGACCCCATGAACTGTAGCCCACCAGGCTCCACAGTCCGTGGGAAGGGAGTGGGTTGCCATTTCCTTCTCCAGAGGATCTTCCCAACCCAGGTATCAAACCCACGTCTCCTGTGTCTCCTGCACTGGCAGGCAGATTCTTTACCACTGAGCCACCCAAACCCAGGAAATAGTAGGAGCTGATCACAGTGGAAGCCCCATAGCAGTAGCAGCTCAAAGCCCTCGTCTAAGGTAGCAGCCCATTCTGATTAGCAGCCATCAGTAAATTGTTCCCCTCTGAGTAACCCTATCACTCCAGCTGGATAATAAGAACTTGTCTTTTGAATACATTGACAACTGGAAATAAAGTGCCGGCTCTTCACCTGGCTGAAAAGATACACAGCTGATGTATTTTTTTCTTTCTAAAGCGACCAATCTCCCTCCCAAGTTGTCATCTTTCCTATTGTCAGCCCAACTGATGATTCTTCATCCCAAAGCAGCTTTCATTCCATTACATTGGTTATAATTCTTTGTCTGTTCTGCCAAAATCCTAAACATCACCATCACTTGCTAGTCCAATGCATAAGAATAAAAAGATACAAAGAGGTAAAAGTCAAGCTGCAAATGTACCCAGCTGACACATCCATTAGAAAACATTCATATCATTCATAGATTAAGTCCTAAAGCTATAAAAACTGACTCTCTTATGCTATACAATAAAGGTAACTGTTCACATAACAAAAGCGTGTTGGCTGAGAAAGCTCATCCTTCTTTGAAACCACAAGGAATTTATAGTTAAAAGGTTCCGGTCAGATTTGCACTTCGGCAGCTCATCAAACAAAGCTGCAGTCTATGACACAGGAATAATAACTCATATATGTAGGGGATTTTTTTAGGATCCTCTAATAAAAGATGATACAAGACCAGAAGCATTATTTTGGTGCATGCTTCCGGTCTCTACCATTCACTTGCCAATTCAAAAAATTTCAGAGTTCTCTGGAATTCCAAATGAATGACAGGGGCTGTATTTTTAACTACCAGGCTCTAATCCTCGACTTCCATCTCAGTGGTGCCAAGAAGTCTCCACTTGTTGAAATCAGCAGCAGTAGGAGCCGAGGCAGCATGGAAGGTCTTCAGGCACTTCAGGTGGAAGCCTCGGGCACCCATCTACACGAATCTGGCCTTTTCAAACCTGCTCCATCTGGGCAGAGAGCTGAGTCACGCAGAGCTGCAGTCAGTCCTGAAGGGCAGAGTGAGCCCACTTGAGGCTGTAATAATCATAGTTCCTTCCTGAAGGGGTTTATTTACCAGCGTTTATCCCTGGGGTGAGAAAGCCGGGGACACCATGAAGGCGCTGCTTCTGGAGAAAGCCTTTTTGGGAAGCCCATGACTCACAGACATGACCCAGAGGTGTGACTCAGTGACCTCACTCCAGAGGGTGAGCTTTTGTGTGAGAGGCACCCCCTCATCCCCGCTGAGGTCCCCAGTGCCATATGACTGGGGCAGACCTGACTTCCTCTGTGCAAACTGAGCCAACTCTTGCTTCACCTCACTTTTTCTATTCCCAAAAAAAAAGCGAGAAGAAAAAGGACTGTGTTTCTGTTTGCTTGCCTGCCTCTGGCCAAGCGCCTAACTTGGGCTATACTGCAATGGTATTATCAACACTGTTTTGTTTTGTTTTTTTCTGCTTTTCAGGTCAGGATCAATAATGGTATTAAAAGATTTATAAACTACATTGTCTCTTGTCTTGAAGCTGAACAAACACGTAAGAGTTTATTTTACCAGGTTTTATTATTTCCAGGCATCAAGCATAAAATAGGTGCTCAGTACCTCATTTTCCCACTTTTTCACAAACAAAAATAAGGGATAGTAATGAGAAGTGAAGATAAGGATCTTAATGAATGGTGAATTCTAAAATTAGCAAAGGAAGTGAAAGGCATTCATCCATTCAGTCATTCAACAAACTGTATTTACCCCAGGATAGTACCTTCCATGAGGATGCAGCCCCAAAAGCAGTTCTGGCAAATGTGGAGTGTGGTGAAAATTACCACTGCAAATCCTTTAAATGGGCCATAATGCAGTGTGCTAAGCTTTGTGTATATTATAAGGTCTTTCAGTAAGTTCAACACAGCCAGATCTTTCCAGGGTTAGGACATGGTACTATTTCTACAGCCAAGCTCCAGATGAAGTGATGCTGTCCCCAAATACTCATGTTGGGATTTGCTAGGCACGGAAAATTGAATGCATGCCACTTAAGTAGACATATGATCCTGAATGCCTGCAGTGTCCTCTCCTCCCTGGGAGGATGTAACAGAAGATGTAACGTGGGACCTGGAAGCTGGCAATCAGGTGGGCAGTGGCAATGAAATAAAGGTTTGATGTGGAGGGTAACAAAGCACACACCCTGTTTTTATTGTTGCTATAAAAGGTCCAGAGCCTGACATTCTATCTCAATAGCTGCATGTTAGATACGCTCCGATATCAACAGCATCTGACATCTGGGAAGCAGCTTTAATCTCTCAATCGGTTTTTAAAAGAAAAATTTTTTAAGCTACCAAGCTACTTTAAGTGCTCAAATACTTTGAAAATTGTTTTTCCAGGCTCTCTGTGCTCAACACATGTTTCAACATGTTGTTTTTCCAGTTGTTCTTAAATGGGACATTGACACACTGCTTGTTCCGGTGGGGCAAAATGAACTAAATGTCACTTGTCCAAGGAAATAGGACAAAACCTCCAAAAAAAAAAAACAAGAATTCTTTTGGGTTAATCTAGTCTCTCCACTATGCATGTGGGGAGAGCCAATTCCTTTTTGGTTTGTTATTGTTCTTGTTCTTAATTCTGGGAAGAGGATGGGCCATCCCGGTCTTCAGTCACTTTATGCACATGTTTGAATGACAAGACACATGGAACTAGAGAAGAGACTGGCATGAGCCCCAGCCCCGGTCTGGAGAAAGATTGGAGGTGCTCTTCAGAGCCAGCATCCCATTTTGCAAGAAATGGTTTGGAGAAGCAAAGACAAAAGAAGGGGAGTTGAGATAGATTTCCCAGCAGGGAGGGGAGAGAAACACAGGAGGCCTTGAAGAGAATCACCAGGCAACACTGCTTATGTTTCCTGTCAACCCAGCCCAAAGTGTCTGTTTACATGCATTTCTTTGCATCTTGGGTTGAAAGTGTCACCCAAATGAGGCAGTACTGCAGTGGTTTTAAGATCTGCAATTAACCAATTAAGAGACCCCGGAAACTACTTAGAGTCTCCCAGCCTCAGTTTCCTCCACTGTGAAACAGGCCTAAGAACAACCTTTCAAGCATGAGGCTGTTTAAATATTTCATCCCCTAACAAAATACCCACACAGTGCCAGACACACCCATGACACTCTATAAATACTAATTCCACTTCTTTCTCATGAAAATCTATCCCAACTTTTTACAAAGATCTGAGGAATTCAAAGGCAAAATTGTCAGCAAACACCCTAGGGTACAGTGAAAATGGGGAAAAAATAAGTGTGGACATTAATTCACTGCAAAAGCTACAGATTTATATGATTTCACATAAAGCAGCTAACTAACCATTGATCTTGAGACAAAAACATTCTCAAAACACAAAAGAACAAGCAAACCACAAGCCTTTGAGTGGCTCCTTCACTACCACCCCTCCCCTCACCCTACATTCTAATAATAACAACTCTCAGGTCCAGTGTAAGAAAAGGCCAAAACTGAGATTCCTCTAACACCTTTGTTAGGCACTTTTAATGGTGATGAGCATCCTCTGTCAGCCCAAGACTTCCAGTCTCATGTATAAACTAGTAAGGATTTCAGCTTGATGTGAAAATACTAGAAAAAGAGTATCTAATGGCTTTCCCTCCTTCCTAACAGAAATGCTCAAGAAGTTTTACCCTAACCAAGTTCTTTAAATCAATTACAGGGTGAAAATAGTTCACTCCCATAGTTTACCCCAAAATGTAGGGGCACAGATTACGTACAGAAACACAAGAAGACTTGAAACTTCTGTGAATCAACAAAATGGAAAAAAAAAAAAATAGCTTAAAGAGTACTATAGTTTTATACAAACATGTTAATGCAAAACAAACAAGTTAGCTTTGTACCCACGAGTGTATGTTAATCAAAAATATACTACTGTTGGGAATTCCCTGGCGGTCCAAAGGTTAGGACTCTGCCTTTTCACTGCTGAGCACCTGAGTTCAATCCCTGGTGAGGGAGCTAAGATCCCATAAACCAGGAAGTGCACCACATATATATATGTAATATATATACACACACACGTGCACACAGACACATATATATTTAACAAAGAATAGGAAATGTATTTTTTCAATTTTTATGACTTATTAACCCATCCAACCCCCACTGTTCTTCACTAACATATTATAGCTAGCATTAATTCTCATAGTAAGAAACATCTGTTTAGGTGTATGCACTTTTAATTTTGATATGATTTTTAAACTTATAGGAAATGGTGGAAGGGAAATCAAACATCTTTATATCTTAACACCGACATGGGCTGAGTGAGCAGCTTCTTGGTTGTGTCTTTTTACTTGATTGGCAGGAAAAAATTTCAAACTGGGTTCGCTTGTTAATTGAATCTCCAAATAAGTGTTCTTAAGTGGGGGAAACGTGTGAATAACATTTGAATTCTCAGGCCAATATCCTTCCAATTTTTGGAAGGAATACTCTTACTTCTACAGACCTTGATTTGAAGAAAAAATTGTATCAGAAACCCCTACATCGACTCTCTCCAGAATGTATGATTTAAAGAAAGATAAAAACACAGCTTCAGGAAGAAGTTTTAAAACGCCCTTAAAATGCTCACCAAAGAACCCACAGCCTCACTGAGGGTCACTCTTACATATTATTAAACTTAATTGGTAACCTCTTTCTGGAGAGTAGTTTGTCAACACATTACACAATCCTTGAAAAATCTTTGAATTAGAAACTCCTCCATGAAACATATACCAAGGAAACAGAAAGATATGGCTGAGATGGCCAGCTGCTTCTGAATATCTACTCACCCTCTCTTCTGGGTGCAAGGTGAGGCCAAGAGACTAAGTTCGACAGAATGCTGTGTGAAATTCTAGGGAAGTTCTTTAAATGGAAGGGATAAACAGTCTTTTCTGCTTTCCACCTTCTTTATTCCAGCTCGGAAAGTAGACGTTATGACCAGAGCTATAGCAACCCTTTTAAATCATGAGGAACGAAAGCTACTCAGTAAGAACAAGACAATAGAAAAGAGACAAGTGCATGCAGAACCATCACATCAGCCCTTGATCATCTTGATTTAATGTTAGAGACAATCTCATTTCATGTCCCTGTTAATTACAAACATAATTCCAAACCAATAAACAAGTATGCAAAATGTATGTGCAAGGACGTCCACTGCAGTTTTATTTATGTCTCAAAAGCGTTAAATGGTTAAGTAAATTATGAGTCAGCCAGACCATGGAAGACTAAACAGACATTACACATGACATGGATCTATACTTGTTAAAATAGAAACTGAACATAATGCTAAGTGAACATAATACTATTTTGGTTAATATCCAAACATATGAATAAGAGGCAAGTAGGCTTTAGTCATATCTTTAGATTTCTTGATACTTTCTCCGCTTTGTACAATAAGCACTACTTTCCAATCAGGAAAAAAAAAAAGGAGAGAAAGAATGAGAAAAGCTATCCTCCCCTGCCCTGCTCCAAGTAAACTCACTTCCTGCTGAAAAAAATAACACTGCATTCCACATTCGAATTTAACACTGCTAATTACAGCCTCCAAGAATAAGCCCACAGCTAGAGTGTAGTTGAACCTCTTGTCAGTCCCTTAACTGTGAGCTGGAAAAGGCACCATCCTAATACTCCCCTGAGTGCTCAGCCTAAAGTTGCTGTAAACCAGGGAGGGGCACCAAGCCGGGTGTGGGGAGCGGGAGAAGGGATAAAGAGGATCAAGGGAAGTTCTATAATTAAGCAATAGTTCATGGCTGCCTCTGGCAGCTGTTTGAGCGAGCTGGGAGACTGTGAACAGGCGTCAACAGACTGAGCAGCTCCGTCCTCTGGCAGATCAAGCGGGGCCTGTCATCCGGAGCAGCGTCTACACTTCACAGGACCATCGGAGGCATCTTATATCCGGCACCTGTCTGCTCTGGAGACGGCCAGCTGCGGTGCCGTTCTCACTGTCGTCTTCCTAATCCAGAAGGGAGAGGCATTTATTGTCCCTTGAAAGATTAGGGTGCATCTTTGATTCTCTTCTCATGAAAGAGAATGCATGCCTCATGTTCCTGTGTTTGTTTTCTTCTCATGACTCCTGACTTCTTCTCTTATTAAAGGAAGAAAACTACCCTTGCAGCTGTATTTTTCATTTTTTAACCCCCACGTTAATTACATAGTCATTCCAAATAATGGTTTAAATTTAGTCTGATGACCAACCACAAGCCTCGTTCTCCTCCCACTCCAAGGCGCATCCTGCCTGCAGAACTGCTAAGCAGTTCCCACTGAGCTGGAGAGGAACTCTGTATAAAGAAAGAAGCAGGATAAAGATCGTAAGAACGGTCAAAGGAAATAGTATTTTCTCTACAGGACACATTTAGATTTTTCCTTTCCATGAGACTTTTTTTTAAAGGATGTTGAATTGAAGGAGACTTTAAATAAGCTTTCAAGTTCTCAGTAGTTCCAATATTGGATCTAGAGTGGAAGACCCAAAGCAGATATTCAAAAATTACTCATGAAACAAATGACTTGAAAAAGCAAAGAGGGAAAAAATGTATTTAATGAGCTTCCTTTAACAAAATATTTTATTTCTCAGTGACGGGATCAAACAAATCACCCATATCTTATGTACCTTTATCTATCGAGTGTTCAAAAAACTCATCCAGGAAAATTTGTTCTTTACTGGTCCCTGGAAGGACATGAAGCCTAGAGGATGCTGTAATAGCCTCTAAAACAAATGAAAGCATTATTAATTTATTCTAGTTTGATTCAGCAAACTGGTCAACTGAACCACCAGCAAGTGCTGCTCACCATGGACCCTGAAAGTATGCCACCGCAGGCATATTGTAGACACTCAACAAATGCTTTTTGTTGCTCTTGTTGCTGCTGGGTTTTTGGCCACACTGAAAGGCTTGCGGAATCTCAGTTCCCCAACCAGGGATTGAACCTGGGCCACAGCAGCAAAAGCACCGAATCCTAATCACTAGATCATCAGGTTATGCTGTGCTTGGTCACTTCAGTTGTGTCTGATTCTCTGCGACCTCATGGACTGTAGCCCACCAGGCTCCTCTGTCCATGGAATTTCCCAGGCAAGAATACTGGAGTGGGTTGCCATTTCCTACTCCAGGGGACCTTCCCAACCCAGGGATCGAACCCGAGTCTCTTGCATCTCCTGCATTGGCAAACAGATTCTTCACCACTAGCACCACCCTTTTGTATAGAGACTGTCAGGGAAGTTCCAATAAATAAATGTTTGTCAAATGAATGAATGAGTGAACATATCAATGAAGTTAATAGTGACATTCATTAATAGTGACAGTCATGATAATGACCATTAGTTACACATCACAATATTCACAGTAATGATGGTAATAATAATGTCTGACAGCAACAGCTGACATGTATATAGCACTCCATAGCTCCAAAAATTACCTTAATTGGACCCTCACATAGCAGATTTACTGACCTTCATTTTTAACATCCAGAAATTGAGTTGGGAAAAGTTAAATGACTTAATAAATTTCCTGATGTTCTATGTGACACAGCTGAGAGCCCAATCTTACTCTAGAGTTGGGTCTTGGGCTTTTTTTTTTTCCATAACGGATACTACCTTGTGAACCCAAAGAGGCTGACACAAATAATCTGGACCTTTAGGAAGGAAGGAAAAGAGGGTACAGACAGTTGCTGCTGCTGATAGCCTGACTTTGTCCCGGAACATCACCTACAGGCTCGGTCCCTCGGAAGAAAGGGCCCCACAAGACAGACTCTTCCCCCCATTGTCTTGTTTCAGCAATCCCACCTCGAGGGCTTCCCAGGTGGCTTAGTGGTAAAGAATCCATCCGTACTCTGGAGACACAGGTTCAGTCCTTGGGTCAGAAAGATCCCCTGGAGGAGGAAATGGCAACCCACTCCAGGATTCTTACCTGGGAAAGCCCATGGAGAGAAGACTCCGGGGGGATCTTCTACAGTCTATGGGGTTGCAAAAGAGTCAGACATGACTGAGCACACACCAATCATCCTTCCTCATCCCTCCGGAACCCCTTGAGTCATGGAGTGTATGCACTTGCCTACAAAGTTGACCTTTTAACTGGCCTGGTTTTAATCAGGCCCATCTGGTCAAGAAAAAGGACTCCCGTGACAGTAAAACAAATTAGCTCCATGTGATCCTGTAGTTGATGTTAGGGAGGAAGGAGAGGAAGAAAGACAAATACTACTTTAGAAAAGTAAACCAAATACAAAGCCAGACTCTCTGCTGTGACTTAAAAGGAAGAGGTAAAAAGACTCTGAAGATGGATTTGGAGACGCAAAGGTAGCAACCGAGTATGGCTCTCAAGAGCAGGGCTCCCAGCCAGAACTGGGGCTGTTAAAGGTCCTGCCTCCTGGAAAGTTCCTTCCCTCAGAAACTCTGACAATAACAGCTTCAGCCTGACTTGTCTTTGGTCTTTATTAATGTTGATTACTAGAGAAAATATTCAAATATTGATGTTTTTGATGTTTGATAAATGTGTTCATTTATAATTCTAAAAGTTAGGTTATTAACTTTTGAAATTGACTATAATTGGCTTTCCAGGTGGCTCAATGGTAAAAATTCTGCCTGTAAATGCAGGAAACACAGAAGACCCATGTTCAATCCCTGGGTTGGAAACATACCCTGGAGTAGAAATGGCAACCCACTCCAGGATTCTTGCCTGAAAATTTCCATGAACAGGGGAGAGGAGTCTAGCGGGCTACAGTCCATGGGGTCACAAAGAGCCCGACACAACTGAGTGACTGAGCGCCCACACATAATTACTTAAGTGTAGATGAATCTTTCCTGCTTATTTTTTAATGGGAAAAAAGTATTAGAGATAATTCTAAGCTACTTTTCCTAAGCTACTCCCTTTTAGCTCTTTATGATATTTACATTTTTAACATTTACACAAAGTACATTTTTGTAACGTGCTCTGAAATGAAAACAGCTATATTAGAAGAAACAGCTACAAACTGTTAGGCTCTGGATTTATTTTAAATGACTTTTTGAGAAAAGGGTCACATTTGCATACTCAGACATTTAATTTTAATACAAAGTGCAAGAGTATGTGCACGTATTAATTATCATATGCTGTCTATGTGAGAAAAGAGAAGTCTGTTATTACACTGAAATGAAATCAAGAGGAAAATGACAGAAACGTGACTTTATATGACTATCTAAATAAACTACCTGTATTTTCTTATTTTGCTCCAAAATGTTGGTTGAACAAATTTTTCTCAGCATGGTCCTACAAAGACTTCCCCGGTGGCTCAGAGAGTAAAGTGTCTGCCTACAATGCAGGAAACCCAGATTTGATCCCTGGGTCAGGAAGATCCCCTGGATGGCAGAAGGATGGCACCCCACTTCAGTACTCTTGCCTGGAAAATCCCATGGACAGAGGAACCTGGTAGGCTACAGTCCATGGGGTCACAAGGAGTAGGAGTGAGTGATTTCACTTTCTTCAGTCCTACAAAAGGAAGATAAAATAAGCCGGGTTGAGCTTTGGTCTGGAAAATTCCCNGGATGGCACCCCACTTCAGTACTCTTGCCTGGAAAATCCCATGGACAGAGGAACCTGGTAGGCTACAGTCCATGGGGTCACAAGGAGTAGGAGTGAGTGATTTCACTTTCTTCAGTCCTACAAAAGGAAGATAAAATAAGCCGGGTTGAGCTTTGGTCTGGAAAATTCCCATAATCCTGGTAACAACTATTTTGACAAAAAGATGAAAATGAAAGTGTGCCGTGAGGTGGGGGTAAGGGAGGTAATTAACACTAAGTCCTTCTGTAGGGAAAGACTTCTGAGTCTGCCAACAGCTTCACTTCACAGATGGACCTCATCTGACATTCAAACTAAATCAAATCTACTTCTCAGGTGACAAAAGCTTTTGGACTTAGTCATACTGGCTATGAGGAGATGCATTTACAGGCAGTGTAACCTCAAGTACATTCTATGGGATTTAAGTTCTAGAAGATAACCCCCCAAAACTGCACCCCAAAAAAGTGTTGTTATCAAATAAATTTAGGAAACACTGAATGCTACACTTCCCTCCTAAATTGCATTATGACAAAAAGCTCTTTGTTTGAACTAGCTTAACCTAACATTTATTTTAGGTGTGATCTTTTCTTTCACTTTATTAATATGTTGTTGAATATATTTTGGACTTCCCAAGTGGCACTAATGCCTGCCAATGCAGGAGATGTAAGAGACGAAGGTTCCATCCCTGGGTCGGGAAGATCCCCTGGAGGAGAGCATGGCAACCCATTCCAGTATTCTTGCCTGGAGAATTCCATGGACAGTGAAGGCTGGTAGGCTATAGTCCATAGGGTCCCAAAGAGTCAGATATGACTGAGGCAACTTAGTATGCACTCATGCAGGCAGAATACAGAATAAACCATTTGTGGTATTTATTCCAAGCACAGCATCAGACTCAGTTCAGCAGCACTGCCTGAACACACAATGGTCTTCAGATGTGAAAATGAAAGAAAGTGAAAGTGTTAGTTACTCAGTTGTGTCCGACTCTGCAAACCCATAGACTGTAGCCCACGATGCTCTGTCCACAGGATTCTCCAGGCAAAAAGAATGGAGTGGGTTGCCGTGCCCTCCCATACTTCAGATATTATAGCATTATTTTTATACCCAACTGACCGGAATTAAAAAACATAGGCAGCTCGCATCCAGAATCAGTGGGCAAATGTGAATGTAATGCTATGAAGCTGTAATACCAAAGCAACCTGATGACTGAGTTTATCCAAAGCAGAGTGCGTATAAAGATTATAGAGCTGGAGAGAGACAGTGAGAGACATAAATGGGCATGTATATTATGATTTCAAGCTATTCCGTGTTTGTTATATACATTTCCATTTATGAAAGCTGGAAATTAAACTGAATTTTTGCACCCAGAAGCTTTTAGCTTTCTTCCTTCCTTCAAAATCGGGAGCTTGTAAGAGTCTGTCTATTCTTAGTGTGCCTTCAAAATGTAGCTTCCTTGGCTCGGGGGTCACAGCTGCTTTGCACTCTGGGTGGCTCCGCTCCATCCCCTTGAAACAACTGGTGGGAACCCAGCACTCAGGCCATCAACCCAGCTGTTCCATCTCACTTTCTAATTTTAGCAAGTCACTTTGCAACTAATGTCACTAGGGCATGTCACATTGAAAACCACACCAGAGAAGGTTGATTCCTATCTGCTCCCTGCCTCCACCCCCTAAAAAATTAAAAAACAAAAAACAAAAAACAAAAAAAAACCTTCAGGCACACAGAGCAAAGTCACCCACAGATAGCTACAACAATACCACCCAGATGCACATTGCAGGACCCTCGTGACCCAATTCACATGGGGCATACTAGTGATCTAGTACTCTTGCCCGGAGAAATCCACGGACAGAGGAGCCTGGCAGGCTACAGTCCACAGGATCGCAGACGGACACGACTCAGCAATTACCACCATCACCGGTGATCTAAGAAGGCTTCACTGGACACTACAAGTAGGCTTCCATCTCCCTGCTTAGTTCAGCCCATTAGATGGTTACCTATTAGCAGCTGCAGAGCTCAACAGTCTGGAAATTCATGAAAACCAACCTTGGGTCAAGAGACTTACACATACACTGTGCTGCCAGCCTTCTTACCAGAATGCAGGATGCATGCTTTTCCGCACCGTTAATGTACCATAAAATTGTCATGAAGCCTTCATAATGTAATTACTTGCACCGAATTGATTATACATGCCCCCAGCCTCGTTTTCTTTATTTCCTTTTTTTTTAACTGCATGCTCAATGTAATTACTTGTCCCAAAGCCAAGCAATTTCAGAATTATCTGACTATTTATTATCCTTTGCGAGTTACTAATTAAAATAATTTCCCTCCTTGAAAAATAGTTGCTCTTTTCCTGAATTCACTTTGAGATGCTCATCACTGAGGAGAACTCCAGGAATGCCTTGCTAAGCTCCCCTATAATTGACTGCCTCCATTGTTAACATATGCGTGGACTTAAAAAACATTAAACAACTTATCCAAATGGAAACAAAATGCCCTTTGAGTTCCATTGATAACTTAACCTTTAGCGTTTTGGATTAAATCCCATTTCTCGGGAAGCAGGAGGAGCCTCTGAATGAAACCATTATGTAAAACATTGTTGTGGGAATTATTCTGTGTGAAAATATATACAGTCTATCATTTACAATGTCTCTGAAGGTGGGCTTTCATAATTCCAAACTAAAATATACATATCTTTTATAGCTTCTCTACTTTGTGCTCGTTCTTTCAGGGAACTAGAAGTAATTTTGAGCAGACTAATGAACCCATCACACCAGACATCAGAAGAGTGATACCCTTGGGGACTGAGAAGGGGGCAGATGGGGTACTTCTTGGTCCTAGGAAAGTCTTATTTCTTGAAAGCTGCTTATGTGGGTGTGTCCAATTTGTGAAAATTCAACAGGCAACATACTTAAGATCTGTGTACTTTTCTACAAAAATTATAGCACATTTTAAGGTACTTAAGGTAATTAAGAGAAATGTCATTTTTTAAATTATTTCAATTTTAAAAAATAATTTCTATAAAAGAAAAAAAGGTGTGATTGGCATCTAGCAGAAACATAAACATTAACCTAAAGTGTTTACCAGGAACAGCATTAAAGCTAGTCTATTTTTCTACTTTGTTTTCTTTTTTCAAATGGTGCAAAGTATTTCCTTTGAACAGAAGTGAAAGTGAAGTCGCTCAGTCGTGTCCGACCCTTTGCGACCCCATGGACTGTAGCCTACCAGGCTCCTCCCTCCATGGGATTCTCCAGGCAAGAGTACTGGAGTGGGTTGCCATTTCCTTCTCCAGGGGATCTTCCCGACCCAGGAATCGAACGCGGGTCTCCAGCATTCCAGGCAGATGCTTTAACCTCTGAGCCACCAGGGAAGCCAAAGCATGGTTTGTATCTTGATTTCATGCAATAAGAAATACACAAACTGACAAGTATTTTTGTCAAAATTTTCAACCTAATGTAATCCTAAGAAACCCAAGTGGAATACTAGTCCAAAAAATTTTTTTAAACGTTTAAATATTGTGAAAAAGAAACAAAATGGTAAAGGGAAGAGGAGCACTTTTCTGAATCAAAACAGAGGCATAAAACTATAGCACAGAATATGTGAACACACACAGTGGCAAAAGATATTTTGCAATTGGGAGAATTTGAACAAGAGCTATATATTAAATTATATTATTTAACAAAGGCTAATTTTCTTGGGTAATCATGGTATTTACTATTGTGCAAAAGAATGTCCTTACTCTTAGAAGCTGCATGCTGAAGTATATAAGGCTAAAATCGTGGTTTAGTGAAAAAACAAAATACACAGAGACGTGTGGTGAAACATTTAGAATTGCTGAATTCAAATGAAGAGTGTACTCTTCTTCAGTACTTCTCTGGGTTTGAAAATGTTCAAAAAACATTTTTTTTTAATCATTGTTAATTTCTTTATGTCTGAAAATGACAATTTTGTTATGCAGGAATATGTCTTTAATTTTTAGAGATAACTACTCAAGTATTTGGAGTTAATTATTTGCTTGAAAATACTTCCATTAAAGAATAGGATACAAATATGGCAAATGTTAACCATTTTTAAATCTAGGTAAGGGGTTTATATAAATATTATAAATAGGTAGTCATTGTACTTCATGCAGGTTTGAAATTTTATATACAAAAAAGTCAAAAACAGCAAGTTCTGTCGTATTTCTTCTCTCTCTCTCTTTTTTTGCTTTTTGTGGGGGCCACACGGTGGAGCATGCAAAATCTTAGTTCCCAGACCAGGGATCGAACCCGTGCTCCCTACAGTGGAAGCTCGGAACTTTAACCACTGGACTACCAGGCGAGCCCCCTCTTCCTCTGTTTACCAATAAAAATCTTCCCAACTTTTTCTGGTCTCAAGTAATCAAAATAAATTTCGGTAAATTCCTCGCCAATTGATTTTCAAAGTTCTGCATGAACTGATAGAGCTTGGAGAGACACCATTAGTTCAGTGTACCTACAATTCTATTTGTAGAGTCAAACCGCACACTTCCCTCTCAACTTATTATAATCAGGGGCAGGGATGGTAAATGCTAAGAAAAATACTTAAGTCTGCTCTGAAACTTCAATGCTGTTTGGCCATCTTCCATAGATGAGCCCTCTCAGACACAGACAAGGCAAGGGCCTTTGGGCATGTTTTTTTTTCTCTCCTGGACCATCTGCACTGGGGAATTAGCTCTGGCCCCCCAAAACTCTTGCTGGAACACAAGCAGGCCCTGGCACCACAGCTCTCCCAGGAAAACCACTCTGTCACTTGCTGCTAAGTCAGTGCACTGACTCAGAAAAGTGCATTAACTCAGAAAAGGAGAGCCCACTTCACAGTGGCCATTTGACCTCATGAAGTAAGAAACTGTAGATTTTAATCCACAAGGAAACAGCTCTGCTGCAGTGGGCCTTTGATGGGGACCTGCCCTAATGTGAGTTTTCTCTGCTGTTAGGACAACAGAAGGCAAAAAGCCCTGAGAGAAGCACCTAATCCCTTAACCTCAGTCTCTGGAGGCCATATTGCACAACAGGCAAGAGTGTAGGTGGAGGAGTCAGAAAAAGCTTGGTTTGAAGGCCACATCTGCCTCTTACTAGCTATGAGACCTTGGACAAGTTACCCAGCCTCTCTCTAACTCTCAATTTCTTTATCTGTAAAATGATATCATAAGTAGAGCCTGCCTAACAGGTTGAGGGGGTGGGGGGAATGGGGGAAGGTGGTCAAAAAGTACAACTTTCAGTTAAAAGATAAGTTTTGGTGATATAATGTACAGCTGGACTATAGTTAACAATACTGCATTGTGTATTTGTAAGTTGCTTAGAGATTAGATCTTAGAGTTCTCATCACAAGAAAAAAATCTGTAACTATGTGAGGTGATGGGTGTTATTCATCATTTTGCAATATATTAATACGCTGGTGGTGGTGTCCAGTTGCTAAGTTGTATCTGACTCTTTCTGACCCCATGGACTGCAATATTTTGCAATACACACATACCAAATCATTATGTTGTACATGTTAAACTTTAGGCGTGTGACTTAATCACTCTGCACCTCAGTTTCTCACCAACAGCTATGGCATAAAGAGACCTTCAAACAAAGCCTGACAGGTAGAAAGCCATCAATCAGCATTACCTACCATTTTATTATTAGGACTAAAGTATCCACCCCACAAATTTATCTTGAAATTAAAGTTACTAAAGCACAGGAAGCTCTTAGCATTGTGCCCAGCACATCATAATTGTCTATAAATGTTTGCTATATGTCTGGAGACAAAAATGGGAGAAAAGGAGTGTTGCTGGCATCTAGTAGGTGGAGACCAGGGTTGCAGCTCCACGTCCAATGGTGCATAGGATAGCCCCAGAGTTGAACTACAGGGTATGTGGCAGCCAGGATGGGAGGGGAGTTTGGGGGAGAATGGATTCATGCATATGTACGGCTGGGTCCCTTTTCCGTCCACCTGAAACTATTACAATATTGTTAACTGGCCACATTCCAATACAAAATTAAAAGTTTAACAAAAAGAAAAAAAACTACAGGGTATCAAATGCTGATAGGGCTGAAGCTGATAAACTGCTACAGAAAAAAAAAATACAGTTTTGTGGTGGGGAGGATATTCACAGAATGGAGGAAAAAAAACTGTTTGCTATTATTACTGGACTCCACAGTAGTTCTGTTAGGTAAGCAATGCCTGTATTAGCACTTTGCAGATGAGGAAACGGGATGAAAAAGACGCAATGACCTTCCCTCTGTTACATGCTGACAACAGTGACTAACACTCCATGTTACTTCCCAAAATTCTCCATGCCTCGAGGATCCAGTAGGAGGGAGAGGGGGGGAAAAAAAAGCAATAAAATAGCATTTGAAGATATACTCTACTCATGAACATCAGCCTAAGCATTCTGAAGCTAAGATTGAGATTAAAAACTAGTAAGTGATGGAAACAATTATAGAATGCCCTGAGAAAGATGCTGGGAGCTGAAGCAACCCTGGACACAAGTGGACTTAACTTTGTGCCACAGAAAGCTCCTGCTGAAATCCTTTTTCGTTTGGTTTATGTTAATCACATTTTAAACACAGAGAGAGCTCCCTTTGAAAAATAATTCTGCTACAAACCTTTCTGGAAAGTCAGTGATTAATTTTTTTCTTCTAAAGAATTGACCTCCAACCCATTTTATCAAGTTATTATAGATACAGATTTTTCTGTACCTGTTTAAAATTATCAGCACCTGTATTCAAGACAGTGCATGCCTTCAGGTGGGTGTTGGTCCATCTCAAGTACAGTGATAGTCCCTAAACATCTGACAATACTCAACACAGGTGATGGTGTTTGATCTATATAGACAGTGGACTAGAAGAAGCCACAAAGGCAGATTCTCCCACCAGATGCTTTGCATCGTCTGTTTCTCAGCAGCACGTTAGCTTAGATCTTACAATGCAAAACTCACAGCACAATGCCAAAGTCAAGAATACAACTGAGAGTACCTTCTTGAAACTATTAGTATAGTTACCACCCAGCTGTTGGCCTCCTACAGAATCTCAAGAATCTTCCTTGCATGGTTATCTCATTTAATACAACAATCCTGCAAAGAGAGATTATCCCCATTTTATGAATGAGAAACTGAGGTACAAAAAGTTTGTGTTCTGAGACTTGCCTGAAACCCCAAAGCTCATAAATTATGTAGGAATCTGGACCCAGGCCTGCCTGGCACCAACGCCAAGCACTCTTGAAATTTTCTGTAATCTTGCTAGCATCCCTCAGATGAAAAAAGAAGATTCTCAGAATCTTAAGAATCTGAATCCAAAATTAAAAGAAAATAAATATTTTAAAGAATTAAGCCTAGTAGAGTCCAAGAATTCCCCCATGGGCTCTGTGCAAAGCAAGCCACCACTTTCTAAACAAATGCAGGCTGCTGGGTGCCCCTCCCCTGAGTCTTGCGCCTCCTGCTTGGTTTGAAGAGGCCACAGTGATAACCCGGGTCTCTAGTCCCCTACTATCTGTCCTGGGTTGCCACACGACTCCAAGATTAACTTTTATAAGTCCAGTCACAGCTGGGGAAGTTGATGTGGTATTAAAAGAGAAACAGAGGGACACAGAGCAGGTGGGGGGGAAGAAAAATCAAAAGGGGGTAAGAACTACCACTCCCCTCTCACTAAAGAATGTGAGTCCGTTGCTGGGCAACAAGAAGAAAAGCAGTTGACAGCCATTCTAGCATCTGCAGTTGGGCTTCAGTTCAAGAACAGTAACACTTGCTTTTAGCTTCTGCCTCTATGCTACAGAGCTGCACTTGGATATATTTATGTTTTCCACATTTTTATTCATTTTTACCTCCCAACTGGCAGGCTTTCTTTCCAAACCTCTTCAAGGAGATATGAAACTCAACTGAATGGAGAAAACTTCTAAGGGTAGCATCATTCAGGATTTTTTTTTTTTTTCAAAATAAATACAGGTGGTATTTTTAATCACTATAACTTGCAGTGGTAGCTATAACTACACAGTGTGGGTGAAAGGGGTGAGGCTTCGTGACACTTTTGATCATACTGTCCCCACAGTTTTACACATTCAGGAAGGTGGCTTACTCATTTGCAGCAACATGGATGAACTTAGAGATTATCATTCTAAGTGATGTAAGTCAGACAGAGAAAGACAAATGTCATGTGATACCACTTATATGTGGAATCTAAATAATAATAATATAAACGAACTCACAAAACAGAAACAGACTCAGAGACATAGAAAACAAACATGTTACCAAAAGGAAAAGTGAGGGAGGGACAAATTAGGAGTTTGGGATTAACATATACACACTACTGTATATAAAATAAACAACAAGGACTTACTGTACAGCACGGGAAGCTATATTTAACATTTTGTAATAACACAATAGAAAGGAATCTGAAAAAGAATACATGTATAACTGAATCACTTTATAGTACACCTGAAATTAATACAACATTGTAAATCAACTATACTTCAATCTTAAAAAAAAAAAGTTGGCTTACTTGTTTAGATTTTTTTAACTTGGCAAAAATGAGTAAAATTTTGATAAATTTCTTGCTATTTTAGTGACAGAAGCATCAAAGCTAGGGTCTTAGCATTTTTATATTTAAAATTCTATTTTATGTTTGAGCTCTCAGGAGAAAAATACATTCAAACAGACTTTTCCATAAGGACTAACAGTTACACATCCAAATGCAGCTCACAGTGTTATTTTCAAAAAAGAGCCTTGCAAGGATGTTTCAAATATACACATCACCATGCTCCATGCCCATCAAGTATAACGACGTCAATAGACTGATAATTAAAATATCAGGATTCTTTAATACTCATCCAGATTTCACCCCAGATATCTCTATCAACAGTCACTGATTACAACACCATAAATCATAAGCATCTACTACACTGTGAAAGTACTGTAACTTTCCCCAGCAGAACTCCTGTGTTCCTCAAGCTCTTTGTGCTATGTAAAGCTCACAAGTAGCCTACAGAGAAGACTAGATGTGCAAGTATCTTTAAGGCAGCCTCACCCTACTAAATAAATGGTTTTACTACTAATAGCATCCAGCAACACAAATACATTCATCACATATTAGAAGGGCTGTGCTTCTGAAAAGCTGTTATCAAATAGCTCTTTTTAAATCAAAGCCCCTTTTCTCTTTCACTTACATATGATCAGAGCTTACTCCAAGGAAACAAAAACGTACATTCCATGCACACCTTGGATATTAAGAAATTGGAAAAAAAAAACCTGAGACCATATAACCTAACTTCTTTGTTAATCTGTCTTCTGCATCAGTGTGCCACATTCCTAAGTGACAGCAAGAAGTATGGGAATCACACATCTCACAGAACATCTCAACTCACCCCATGGAGGAAAGGGAACCTGATGTGGGCATGAGGATTATTTTTTTCTGAGTGCAAGCCCAGGAGATCTCCCATTACTCGAGGGATCTGTTCACCATTCTGAAGACTGGCACTATCAACAGTCTACCAATGGCAGCAACTGGTTTTGCCTTAGGCTTAGTTTTATAAGGTGAAAAAGTGACTGCCTTATTATTGAGGGCAACTCATTACATATAGACTTTACATATTATGATTTGTGTATAAGAGCAATTTAATGACATCTGTACTATAAAATTATCATTGATTGATCAACCAATTTTTAATCATGTGGCATTGATGTTCCATTCCTGCCATGTTTGAATCATGTCAGTCTATAATATAAGAATTCCAAAACTTCAACAACAAAGGTCTACCATGGGAACCTTATTCAGAAATTAATGTCACTCTACATAGTACTGATGTGTAGATTAACAGCTGGATATTGGAGAGAAGATTTGATTTGTCAAAGTTAATAGGCAGGGGGAAACAATGGGTCTGATTAACAAATGGATTATTCTTAGACCCTTGGCTAATTTCAAAAGGCTAAGCTTATTGGTTCCCATGGCAGAAAATGAAGAACAAATAACCAGGTTAATCACTGAGGTTCAAAAAAGTTGGCCAGTAATGGTCGTCAAGGGCTCTGTGTCCAGGAAATCCCGCCAGACAGGCAATGTTTGCAAAAGGCTGGGAAATATGGTCGACTGCCATCAAAAACAGATGAAAAGCAGGATTTGGTTAAAAGAGTGAGTCTTTGCCCAAGCAAAACCTTTCCAAAATAAAGAAACAGTGTACGCCAGCTGCCAGCTGACCTTGGCTGAAAACAGGGGACAGTCCCGCACTGCTGTTCATTACACTGGCTCTCGGTACTACTAAATGGTGTTGAGTGGAAATAAGACTCAGTCAGAAAAGACCCTGACAACCCTGACAGCGTGGTAATATCCCAAACTAAAAGACTAGGATGATCATTACATCACATGTTTTTTAAACTTAAAAGTAAAATATACCCAGATAATATCTATCCAAGTGCTACGAGAAACTACAATAACAGGAGGAAGGATTTAAGCCTTGTGTTCAAAAACAACCAAATTCCAAGCATTTTCAGAATATCTCCATGGTATCTTTAAAAGAGCAACAAGGTATATATTATGGGCTTCCCAGGTGGCTCAGTGGTTAAGAATCCACCTGCCAATGCAGAAAACACAGGTTCAGAAAGATCCCTTGGAGTAAGAGATGGCAGCCCACTCCAGTATTCTTGTCTTGGAAATCCCATGGACAGAGCAGCCAGTGCATGGGGTTGTAAAAGAGTCGGAGATGACTGAGTGACTAAACAACAAAAAGGTTATATGTTATGAAACAGGGCAAGAGATGATTAAGAATAACCTCTTCTAAAAACAGTGTCGTTATAACAGTACTCCAAGACTCTACCTGTAACACAGGAAGAGTCTATAGGAAGTCTCCTATGGAAATATAATTTTGTTAACAGATGTAAAGAGCCTGGTATAGAGTAAGCATTATGTAAGTATTAGTTCAGCTAATAAAGACACACGCCCAAAAGCGGAAAGAGAAGTCTGCCAACTTTCTCATCCAATCCTAACACAGTGTGCCTTTCTCATCCCTCCAAGAAACTCAAGCTGAGATCCAGTCCTCTGTTCTGACATTCTGTTCACCTCAACAGGAATAGAAAAACAAATGTCACAACAAGCATGAATTTCAGCTCATGCACCTTCCTTTACACCTTGGTAGGAAGAAGGCCACATCCCCAAGATAGGAATCACCCTAAGGGTACCCATGTGAACCATTAAATGAAGTTCAAATAAAATGTTTCCTTAAAATTGTGAAATTGCCTGTTTAAAATTCACATTATCAACTACTTGACCAAGAGAATACGGTGCCAGTTTCCAAGCTCAAGTCTTTAAAAACTTGCAACTTCTACTTTCTGTCTCTTGGAATGTTCATTCTTAGAACCTAGCCACCATGTCATAAGGAAGCTCAAGCAGTCAATAGAGAGAGACCCTAATGTGGAGAAACTGATGCACCCAGCTGATAGCCAATACCAACTTGCTAGCCATGTGAGTGAGCTGCATTGCAGAGGTTATCTAAGCCTAGGCAAGCCACACTAATGGACACTGTGGAGCAAAGACAAGCTGTTCCTGCCAAGTCTGATCAAACTGCAGATTTGGAAGCAAAATTAAATTGATATTTTAAGTCCCCCCCTGTCCTCACCCACAAAAAATCATATTATCACAGTAAAACACAGAACTATGCTCAGGTTAATTAATCAACATTCCTGAAGTTAAAATATATAAATTCTAAGAGATGGGTGCATATTTTAAAAGAAGCAACCAAAAAATGACTATTTCTCCTTTTCTTGAAACTTCAGGATCAATTCTCCCCCTGAGAATTTTCCCATAGTTAATATGCAACACTTTTCTAGTTCACAACCAGTACAAATACCCACAAGCCAATATATGCTCTGATTTTTCATTCTATATTATCACTTAAACAAAGCAGTATGACCAAGGATATGAAAAACCTTTTTAAAACAAGGTCCTGTTCGTTACATACCTTATAAAAGTCCTCTAAACTATTTGAGAAATTTGTGCATGTTTATAACATCTAGAAAACAATCCTAAAGGCCATATAACAAGTAAGCAACCTTGTATACAGTATGCAGTGGCTGCCTCGATACAGAAAGAATTCAATGTAAGCAAGATGTGAGCATTGGGGTGCACTAGACCTCATTTATGGAGAAGGCAGTGGCACCCCACTCCAGTACTCATGCTTGGAAAACGCCATGGACGGAGGAGCCTGGTGGGCTGCAGTCCATGGGGTTGAGAAGAGTCGGACACGACTGAGTGACTTCACTTTTCACTTTCATGCACGTTTATATTTATTCAAAGAGTTTTACACTGAGGTTGCGGTAGGTCTTATTTCTATCAGATTTTAAACTCCTTTTGAGTCCAGACCNACGGAGGAGCCTGGTGGGCTGCAGTCCATGGGGTTGAGAAGAGTCGGACACGACTGAGTGACTTCACTTTTCACTTTCATGCACGTTTATATTTATTCAAAGAGTTTTACACTGAGGTTGCGGTAGGTCTTATTTCTATCAGATTTTAAACTCCTTTTGAGTCCAGACCACATCTAATTTACCACTAACAACCACAAACCAGACCCCACTAGAAAAACTATCAATAGCATTTTGCAGACACTGAAATAGTGCTGGGGGAAATGAGGAAACAGTAAGAAGTTTTCCCACAGAGAATTGTATCTATGTAGCATTCAAAAAAAAATGTTAGGAAAACTCAAGGCAAAGTTCAATTACATTTTCATTCTCAAAGTCACAGTGTAACAGGATATTTTAAAACCTTTCATATTTGTGAATGAGCATCCACATCTATTTTTGCTAACAACTACTTTATAATGATCTGGATTAAACAATAAGGGAAGAATGTGAACAAAGACAACTCAAGATGAGATGTTTTTGGGCAGCAAGGATCCTCCCTCCTTCACTGCACTCAGAGCCCTGACCAGCCCTCAAATCCCAGTAGTCACAGGATCCTAAGCACTTGGTATAAAGCAGGGGTCCCCAACCGGGCCACACAGCAGGAGGTGAGCAGTGGGCAAGCAATCCAAGTTTCATCTGTATTTACAGCCACTCCCTC
The DNA here is from genome assembly GCA_006410675.1 of Oreotragus oreotragus. Classification (NCBI taxonomy): domain Eukaryota; kingdom Metazoa; phylum Chordata; class Mammalia; order Artiodactyla; family Bovidae; genus Oreotragus; species Oreotragus oreotragus. Next base: position 53,998 of record SJYX01018314.1, on the reverse strand, counting down.
ATTGCTCACATCACCACCTGCCCTCCACCTCTTGTCAGTCCAGTGGTGGCATTAGATTCTCATAGGAATGAGAGCCCTAACCCTAGAGTCAAGGTGGACTATCTTGAGATTGCCACAAAATAAAAATAAAGTGAATGTGATGTTCTTGAATCAACCAGAAACCAACCCCACCTCCCTGCCTCCAGTCCTTGGAAAAAATATCTTCCACGATACTGGTCCCTGGTACCCAAAAGGTTGGGTACTCCTGGTATAAAGTACAAAATCTCAGGAGCTTAAACTCCAGTGGTTGATCATTTCTGTGACACCACTTTTGAGTGGTCACTAAACCCTTTAAACTGCTTATACTTTCATCATTGTTTAAACTGACCATACTGATGTGCAAAGAATTTATCAGAAAAGCATAATTTTAAAGCCAACTAACCAAGCTTCATACAACTCTAGGCTCCAACTGTATTTTCAAATTGCAAAACATACTAACTTTGAGTAAGAATGTTTAACATCTGGCAGGAAGTGACTCTTGAGGTAATATCTGGCTCCTCTTACTTTGAGGAGCCAATGTCACCACTAACCTGCCCCTCTTTGTCCCCACTCGCCCAGGACCCACAAACTGCTTTCATCACCACCTCTATCTGGCTTCCCACGAAGTCTTCAAGAGATGCGTTTCTAAGTTTGGCCGAATAACCAACCAGATTCTATGAAATAAATAAAAGGAAAGTGGAGTTCATGACTGAAATCAAGCTGGGTGGAGACATAAAGGGTCTTTTGTTAATAACTGTACAAGGGAATGCAAATGAAGTCAGGCTTCACAAGGAATTCTGACATCTTAATGAAGATATACGAAGAATGTTTGGCATATAAACCTCAACTGCAAGGGGAAATTGTCACAGAAAAATACTGGTTTATGATTTCTTTAGCTTCAAAACGATTCAAAAGACAGTTCCTTCATAATAATCCTAATAACTGAATTGTGAGGTTTGTTTTCTTTTTTTTCTGTTCTCTAATTACATTCCCCAACCTCCACTACACTTGTCTGATTCTTCTTTCTTTGGTTAACTCTGTAGTGGAATAGTTCATCAGCTTGCCCTAAAGCTGGGTACTGCCCCACTGATGAAATCATGAGAGTGATTAGATTTCTCTATGCCACACAGAAAATTTTCTGTTACACAGTTTTCTTTGTTCCTGTTCCTAGTAATGAAAAAAAATCAACTGACATTTTCTCCTAATAATGATTGGATTATGAGATAATGTCACTGAAAAAAAAAAATGCTGTCACAGTAAAATGCTTAGCGGGCGCTACATAAATAAGAAAGCAGCATGTGAAGCTGTGCAGATTTCATGAGGAAGACATTTCCCACACCCAAGGTCAGTGATGGTCTTCTGCCACAGTCACGGATTTTATGTTGCATTCAAGACACAGAGAATTAGAAAGGCAGAAAATTCATAAAATATACTCAAAGGACAGGACATTTTTCAACTTTAGAAGCAGCAACAATAATATTACCAGTAGGAACACACTATAAATAAGTTGCTTATGTAAAGTATTTTCATATCTCATAATATGCAAAGCATTTTTTTCTTTCGATTCTCCTGATATTTATATCATGCTCTAACCCCAGAAGATAAGTATTAAGAATTATCAATCCCACTTGATAGGTAAAGAAACTGTACTGGTGGTTAAGTAATTTGCCTAAAGTCATGCTGCTAGAAAATACCTCAGACCCAGTCACCTGGGATGGACACCCTCATCATTATAGCTCTCAGCCAGCAAGTCCCAGGGCACCTGAGAAGGGGATGCCCACAGGCTTTTGCAAGAGCACCCCAGTTGGCTTTGACATCTCAGCCACCAGAGGAGGAGCTGGAAAAGAAGCCAAACTTGGGAAATCCATGATAGCAGGGCTTGGTTTACTCCTAGGGTTCTGGCTCCATGATAAAAGGCTGTAATATAATTCAGGGGCTTCCCTGGTGACTCAGAGGTAAAGAATCCACCTGCTGATGTAGGAGACATAGGTTCGATCCCTGATCCAGGAAGATCACACATGCCTCGGAGCAGCTAAGCCAGTGAGCCACAACTATTGAGCCTGGCCTCTAGAGACTGGGAGTCACAGCTAGTGAGACCACGTGCTGCTGAAGCCCTAAAGCCCATGCTTGGCAACGAGAGAAGCCATGGCAATGAGAAGTTGGCCCAACACAGAGCTGCCTACAGAGCTGCCTCCGCTCGCCACAACTAGAGTGAAGACCCGGCACAGCCAAAAAGTGAGTGAGAGTCACTCAGTCATGCCTGACTCTTTGCAACTCCATGGACTATACAGTCCATGGAATTCTCCAGGCCAGAACACTGGAGTGGGTAGCCTTTCCCTTCTCCAGGGGATCTTCCCAATCCAGGGATCAAACCAGGTCTCCCGCATTGCAGAAGGGTTCTTTACCAGCTGAGCCAGAAGGGAAGCCCAAGAATACTAGAGTGGGTAGCTTTTCGCTTCTTCAGTGGATCTTCCCGACCCAGGAATCAAACCAGCGTGTCCTGCACTGCAGGAGGATTCTTTACCAACTGAACTATTAGGGAAGCCAAAAATAAATAAATTAATTTTTTTTAAGGGCTGTAATTCAAAAAATGCAGGAAGTGAAGGAAGGAGGTCAAAGAAGGCACTCCGGGACTTCCGGGAGGGCCAGGTGCTCTCTGTGTCACAGCTGCTGCTACAAGGGCTGCCTTAATCCCCAGTCCCTGGCCCAGCCCCATTCCTCCCAGTCCACATGCTGACCAGCTGCTCAGTGCTTCTGTGTGGAGCAAGGGCGCAGATGTCAGCCAAATCCAAGGCTCCTGGCCCTCCACTCACCACCTTTCCTCCTGACCCATCCCCACACCCTCCCTCAGCACCACCACCCCCGCCCCTCCGCCGGCCCCTGACCTAACACAATGGCAGGCCAGGAGGCAAGTGTGAGCACACGTGCCTACGGAAACCAGAGAGAGAAAGGTCTGCACGAAACGGAAACCATAACTCTTCACTGTGCCCCATCAAGCAGAATGGGGAGTGTCAACGGAAGGCTTGAGTTGCTGAGGAGCAAAGTCACCTTACCCCCTGGATTTCAGGATGTCAAGGGTCATGACAAGGCTTTCAGGACCATGCCTTTGCAGGAGCGAAGAATCACTAATTGAAGGGACACGTAATTCAGAAAGAGGGAAGAGCACTGCGAAGGCCCTCTGTCTAGCCCTCAGTGACTAGCGAGAATGCAACCTTTAGAAAAAACTATAAGAAGTCTGGCTTTCCATGTAACTCAGTGGTAAGGAATCTGCCTGAAATGCAGGAGACTCAGGTTTGATCCCTGGGTGGGGAGGGTCCCCTGGAGAAGGAAATGGCAACCCACTCCCGTATTCTTGCCTGGGAAATCCCATGGACAGAGGAGCCTGGAGGGCTACAGGCCATAAGGTAGCAAAGAGTTGGATACCACTTAGTGACTAAACAATAACTTAAGAAGTTCAGTCTGGATTGAAAGTAGGGGTTAGGTCACAAGGGCCTCGTAAGGACGTTCAGTTCAGTCAGTCAGTCGTGTCCGACTCGTTGCGACCCCATGAATCGCAGCATGCCAGGCCTCCCTGCCCATCACCAACTCCTGGAGTTTACCCAAACTCATGTCCATCGAGTCGGTGATGCCATCCAGCCATCGCATCCTCTGTCGTCCCCTTCTCCTCCTGCCCCCAATCCCTCCCAGCATCAGAGTCTTTTCCACTGAGTCAACTCTTCACATGAAGTGGCCAAAGTATTGGAGTTTCAGCTTCAGCATCAGTCCTTCCAATGAACACCCAGGACTTATCTCCTTCAGAATGGACTGGTTGGACCTCCTTGCAGTCCAAGGGACTCTCAAGAGTCTTCTCCAACACCATAGTTCAAAAGCATCAATTCTTCGGTGCTCAGCTTTCCTCACAGTCCAACTCTCACATCCATTCATGACCACTGGAAAAACCAAAGCCTTGACTAGATGGACCTTTGTTGGCAAAGTAATGTCTTTGCTTTTGAATATGCTATCTAGGTTGGTCATAACTTTCCTTCCAAGGAGTAGTTCAGTTCAGTTCAGTCACTCAGTCGTGTCCGACTCTTTGCGACCCCATGAATCGCAGCATGCCAGGTCTCCCTATCCATCACCAACTCCCAGAGTT